>JBCNJP010000027.1:34263262-34530763 GCA_039602395.1 Deinandra increscens subsp. villosa
ACGTATATTAGAATCATGATGGTAAATAACTAAATATGTAGCAAACTCCCTTTGCCCGATAAGTCTTGTATGAACATAAAACGTATATTTATTTTATATTAAAAAAAAGAAAAATAGAGTGAAAAATGAAATGGCAGAGATTTTGATTTTGATAGGAGCATATCAAAATAAGACATTTTGATTGGTCACCAGATATCACCTTATCCCACTCTCCGACATGAATCCACCTCCTCCACATAATCTAATCTTCCCCTCGATACATCTACGAACACCACCACCTCTTCACCACCGTAATCTTAATCTTGATCTTCTTCAATGGCCATGGCTACCCAAGCTTCCCTCTTCACCCCAACCCTCTCAAACCCCGTTTCCCCATGGAAACAGTCCTCCTCCTCCGCCGTCAACCACCTCAAGCTCACCACCTCCCGCACCTTCACCACCACCAAGGCCACCGCCGGAGAGGGAGCTGCTGCTCCAGCAGCTCCCGCTCCGGCTGCGGCTAAACCCGCTCCGGTCGGATTCACCCCGCCCGAGCTCGACCCGAACACCCCATCTCCCATCTTCGCGGGGAGCACGGGCGGGTTGCTCCGGAAGGCCCAGGTGGAGGAGTTCTATGTCATAACATGGGAATCCCCCAAGGAGCAGATCTTCGAGATGCCGACGGGTGGGGCGGCGATCATGCGGGAGGGGCCGAATTTGTTGAAGTTGGCGAGGAAGGAGCAGTGTTTGGCTCTGGGGACGAGGTTGAGGTCCAAGTACAAGATCAAGTATCAGTTCTACAGGGTGTTCCCGAACGGGGAGGTTCAGTATTTGCATCCCAAAGATGGGGTTTACCCCGAGAAGGTGAACCCGGGGCGTGAAGGGGTGGGGCAAAACATGAGGTCGATTGGGAAGAATGTTAGCCCGATTGAAGTCAAGTTCACTGGCAAGCAACCCTATGATATATAAGTAATTAATTAAGATCGATGATGATGATGTTGAATCATGCATGGATTTGTGGTGGTTGTTATGTAATATAATTCAAAACAAATTAATGCTTTTTTATTTATTTCATGTTTGCATGTTCTTAAATATTCAAGTTAAAGTTGTTTGATAGATCGATACCTCGCAAAATTAACGTACACTCTCTTCATCTTGCAAGTTTGATTCTTTTAAATCCAAAAGTATGTAGTTACTTTATGCAAGATTAACCCTAACTTTAGATATGTCATATTGTTCACCCTCCATAATATAAAGCTCAATACAGATAACAACATGTCAAAACTAATTGTCAACAACTACAAAATAATGGTTGGTTTATTACTAATTAGCTCGTGAAAGCATTATACACACTAAGCTGTTTTTCCTTAACTAAATTTATTCCACTGTGTTTTGTTAGTATGATTTTTAACGAGTCAAAGTAACATATATACTAGTATTAGTTTATCTCTACATATAAGTACCAACTAAAATTCACATTTATACACACAAAGAAAGCACACTTTACTCCGTCATGGACCCAAACAATCTTTTCGGTTAATCCCCAAACAATCCTAGCTTTGGGTCAATCCGTAAATGATCTCAGATACGAGTTAAATAACTTTCAAACAAATTTTCAAAATTAATTAATAATTAAAAGCTTCAAATAAACACTAAATTGGTATTCCCCTTGATGTGAGTGAAGTGATGGAAAACCCTAAGTCGAACTACTTTGCGATTGCGATTGTTTGGCTTGAACACTAAGTTCTAAATTCCGTACTCTTCAATTGAGCTTCTCTTTGTAAAGTTTAGAACTCAAGGAAGATCGGACTTGAGTGATCACACTGGAAATCTAATAAGCTATTCGGATCACCGCTATCGGGATTGGATCTTAACGAACATGGATGCAATCTACACTTGAAGGCATGCACACTAAGAAAACCATTAGGGCAGTACAGAGAGAGAAGGGTCTTTGTAACGGTCCTCCGATGTGAGAATCAGTAACTCGTAGAAAATAATGTGTGTGATTATGGAGTTTAGAAAAAGTGAGAGCATGAAGAAGAAGGGTACCTCTTATGCGGGTATTTGTAGATTTTGAATTAAGGTTTGTATACCTGTGGTGACGTCAGCGCGTTAAGACCACACCACGTGAACCGACTTTTATGTAAGAACCTTCCCATTCATGGAGAAATCTGATTGGTTGAGGATCCCATGCAAATCGGTAGGTTGTTATTTGTGGACCCCTCTTTCAAAACTATCATTTTAATGAGGAGTGTGGGTGTGGTCCTACCTGCCAGCTTGGCCATGGGTGGGCTTGACCCGGCCCATGGAAGGCCCAGAGGATATAATCGACTCTATCCTCTTGATATGGAAAAACAGTCAAAGGGATGAAGTTGAAGGAGGAGGAAGGGAGGAGACTTGGGAGAAAAAAGGGGAAAATCATGTGGTGGTTGATATATGGAGTGCATAGCGATACATAAATATACCAATCAAGTGCATTAAGGTTGTGTTTGACGCGCCATAAGCTAGTTTATCAGCTAGCTTATAAGCTAGCTTTTTGACGTTACCAAATGGAGCTTTTTTAATAAGCTAGCTTTTTTTAAAAGTCCCGTTTGGTAACGTCAAAAAGCTAACTTATAAGCTAGCTTTTGAAAAGCTAGTTGGAGTAGCGTTTCAACTAGCTTTTTAACTAGCTTTTATAATATTTCCAATTTTACCATTCCCTAACTTATAAATAAATATCTTTATTTACATTTATGACATGTACTTTTATGTCATGTGATATTTTTAAGCTAGTTTATTAGTTGTTTTTACCAAACGTTATTTTTTATCAGTTAGCTTATAATTTATCAGCTAGCAGCTAGCTTATCAGCTAGCAGCTAGCTTATCAGCTAACAGCTAGCTTATCAGCTAGCAGCTAGCTTTTCAGCTAGTGCGCCAAACACAGCCTAAGTTACATTTAAAATGTAAAATATAAAGATAAGATGTGTTTTAAGGAATGAAATGTAAATACAATTTTGACGGTTTTTTTACTTTTCTTTAAAATATAAGGATATGGGAAGATATACCAAATGGGTTGTGAATGCTTACATTTACATGTATTTTTGTCCCACTTTGTGATCCAAGAGGATGTTGTCACTTCCTCCATGATTTTATTCACCGCTTTATTTTTCTTTTTAAAAAAATCCAATCATTACTGTCACATCCCGGTTTACGGACCGATGCATGATATCAGATTATATCAAACTAGACAAAAAATACAGTGAAAGTCTTAATTGACAACATATGATTATCAAATACAAGACAAAATATAATATAAATCGAATCTTAGGTTACCACTATCACGAGTGGATTTAAAATAGAGTACCAATCTTAGTACAAACAAAAACCACAATCTTTCTTATGCACTTTTATCTTAAGAACCAAAAAGAAAAAGAAAAACAACTTTCTCTAACACCACAGCAACCTTCACAACTCTTATCTTCACTTCCCTGAAATACACGCTAAACACGTTAGCATAAAGCTGGTGAGAAACAACCAATCTTAAACATATTATTAGAAAACCGTTGTGTCAATAATATATTTATAGACAATCAAAATATACATGTTATATCATCAAAACAATTATGTGCACATCTTGAGCACAACATGAATATCCAAGACCGGTCTTAGGTCCAATTCTTACAAGCAAGCGATAATCATAGTATGGATCCAACTACATCCATATGCACAATAAATATCATTATGACTGGTCAAGCAAACTGCTCAAATTAATTATTATCTAGCATACGTTTCTAATAATACAAATATCTTTATCTTAATGTTCTTAGGGAACATGCATGTAAATCAGCCCCATATCTTAATATGAGTGTTAGGTTGCGTGCTCATCTGCACAATTACATCAGGTCTCTGTGAAGTGGTAGACTAGGTTCCTTGTGCGTGTAGTCTTGCGGGTCTTAACCTGTTAATTTCAAATTTCCCATTTAACAAACAATCTTAACCAACGAATCTTAAAATTAATACTTTGTCACTTATGTATATATAGTTCAGGAGAATTAGGGTTGAGAACCCAATAGGGGTGTTCAACGAATCGAATTTCGAATACTCGAATGAATCGAATTGAATTATTCGAATTTCAATTTTTAAAACCCGGTTTCGAATTCGATTCTAATTCGAAAACTGAATCCGAATCGTACTTAATTCGAGTGGGATTATTCGAATCGATTCCGAATCAGATTCGAAGAAATTCAAAGTTATCTTAGTAAAAACAAAACAAAAAATCATAGTTTAACATTCAAAATGAAAATGTTCAAATTAGACCAAATTTAGTTTAACGCTCAAAACATCCATATATAAAACAATTTTGTTCAGTAATTATTGTGAAAAATAACTTATCATTAAAAAATTCAACTTAAGCACCAAAAAAAAAAACACAAGATTTATAAATTTATTATACATCTAGACAACAAAATAGTTACTGAACCCACATAATGCCAAATTTCTAGGCGTGAAATAGATAATACGTGTTTTTAAATTAAAATATTTTTAAAAGCTAAATTTATAAAGATTTTAAATTAGTGTAAATAAGGAGTTGCCTGTGAAAACTAATTTAATATATTTGTATAATTATTTATATTTGTTCTATACAAAATAGAAGTACAGAGTACATATATATAGAGAGAGTCGAGTTATGCTACATCCACCAAAAACACTACATCCACTGCGGATTCATCTAGGGCATCCATCAAGATCATCCAACAGCCACGATCTATGGTGTTTTCGCCTATGGCGTTTTTCGGGGGGGGGGGGGGGAAAAACACCATAGGCGAAAACACCATAGATCATGGCTGTTGGATGATCCTGATGGACGCCCCAGATCAATCCGCAATGGATGTAGCGTTTTTGGTGGATATATGAATATGTCTAATTCGAATTTCGAATCAAATTCGAATTTGAGATTCAAATTCTAATTCGATTCGAAATTCGATATCAGACATCGAATCGAATTTGAATTTGAAATTTCGTACCAATGATTTTCGAATCGAACCGAGTCGAATTTCGAATTTTTCGAATCCAATTCGAAAACTGAACACCCCTAGTACACAATCACAAGGCATCAGGCGCATGCTCGTGAGGTCGCTTGGAGTTTCCAGAAGGGATATGTTCCTTTCATGTTGCATACTTATTGATTGAAGGAACATATTCAACTCACGAATGACACGTGTCCTAGCCGTCTATTGGTCCCCACGTTGGAACAGATCTTCTGGACCCAAAGGTAACCCATACGACCCACCTAAATGGACTCGGAACCTTTGGACCTATGTGGTGGTCCGCAATGGGTCCATTCGAACTCTTCAACCAGTGGCGGATCCAGGAATTTTTTTTACTGGGTTCACTTTTTTTTGGCGGTCGGAATTCTACCAAATATATATAAAAAAAATCGGTTTGGTCGGGTCGTTAGGGTCGGTTCGGCCCGGATCATACGATAGATCATTCAAGTCTACTATTGGGTATTTATCACTTGAAGACGATTCAACGTTTGATGGTGTTCTTGTCAAAAACCTTTCAATACTCATTATACCTATTCATAAATCATAATTCACAAATCAAGAGTCAATTAATTTCATCTCTTTAATTCACATGAATACCTAATTCATTATACCTATAAAACTATAAAAAAAAAACTAAAAAAAAGGGGCTGTTAATAAAAAAAAATTGCTGCTATTCAAGTAATCAAGTGATGAAGTGAAGCTAGAAGATGAATACCTAATTCACTTGAAGCTTTCGCCGGAGAAGACGTTCCCTGAAGCTTTCGCCGGTCGCCGGAGATTCACTTGAACCAGGCGTCGGAGATTCACTTGAAGACGTTCCGTGAAGCTTTCGTCGGAGAACCAGGCGCCGGAGATTGGGAGACCCAGGCGCGGCGGCGCCGGAGAGGAGGAGAACCAGGCCGACGGGCGAGTGGCGACGGTTGAAGGAGGGAGCCGGGAGGTAGGGCCGTAGGGAGGCAGGGAGCGACGAGATGATTTTGGGGGAAACCCTAAAATAAGTAAAAGAATAAGGGTATCTATTTAAAAAAATAATAATAATAAGTAAAAGAGGAAAAAAGCAAAAAATCGGGCTAAATATGGCCACCTACGGGAATCGAACAAGGGACCAACTCTGTAAAATCTTGGTGCCTTACCAGCTGAACTAAAGTGAATCATTGTTAGAGGATTCACTCGTAATATACATATGGATTCACTCACCGAAAATATCCGGATTCACCCGTCGTTTTCGGTACGTATTTACACTAAAAATTGGAAAGTCACTGGGATCCTGTGAACCCGGTGCCCATATACTGAATCCGCCCCTGTCTTCAACGTGAGTTAACCGGTTAATACCTTAGTCTTGGACTTGCATGATAAAACGGGCTAAATTGTCATTCTAGCTAAACACGGGGTCTTAAGTGTAAACTAGAGGTTTTTGTGAGTTATAAAATGGAGTCACCCACCACAAAAACTAGGGTTTATAGATCTTACAGGAAAAAAGACACCGGTGCTTGCAAACAGATTGACATTAGAGATGGATTCTTTTTCGTCGCAGTCGAGTTCATCGCCGTCATCCCAGATGTCTGCTGAAGACTTCATGGATCAGCTTAAGGTTCAACTCGCACAGGCCTACGCCGAGGAATTCCTCGAGGTATCTCCTTCCTTCTGTCTGGTTATATATTATGCGTACTATTATATATATAACATATAGATACACCAGGGACTGATACTCTCCTTCCACCTATATTGTTGCTGATTATTTGCTATGATGTTTAGATTTATGTCTGTCAAGATCCTTATTGCCCAAAAATTGCCCAATTTGGGCGAATTTAAATCCATATCTGTGTTGTAATACTCATTGTATTTCTATTGTATATCAAGAAACACCTACTTATTTTTGGAACAAAACCAGCATTGATAGGATTTTAGCCTTTTAGGTTTAACTAGCCGATCTGCTTACAGTCATTGGGCAATAGGTAAACAAGTTATCTGTTTGTATGAAGTCAATAGGTTGCTTTTGTGCTGTGCCAAATTCTCGAAAATGCCTTGAATGTGAAAGGCATTCACTGCCGTAAACATTAGGCAGGTGGGAATGTGGCATTCTCCTTTCTTACGAGGCGAGCTTCAAGGCTTATTTCTGCCAATGGTGGCAGCGGTGATTAGTTGGCGATTTTGACACATGATGGTGGCAAGTTATGTTCGCCCTTTCTTAATTTAGCAAGTTTTATAATAGCCATCCAAATTGACATGTAGTATAATGCTGTTAGGCCCAATGTGACCCATACGATTTTTTTTATTGAGATCAACTTGTTTTTGAGATCAACCTGTTATAATTGCAGTCCTTAATCTTTTGTCATCAGAGTTTGTCAGCTATAACTCGAGGTCTTGATGGGATGCCAAGGCACTATAGTTCATGAACCACAAATAACATGCATTTTAATACATAGTAACTGATGGACTCTTCCCACCCAAGTGGTGAGGTTTCAAGTCCCGTAAGTGCGCAATTTTTGAATTTTCTTTGTAGATTTTAGGGGTGTGTGTGTTTGCCGTTTATAAGAAAACTGATGAAGTATTGAGTATTGACACAGTTATCCTGGTTAAAGGACATAAAAACAAACTACTTGTAAATATGATGTGTTTAATTACGATTGAGACGGTTTTCTGAGAGTTTTGACATTGTATTTAATTTGTTTTGGAAACAGACAGTGAGGGGGAAGTGCTTTGACAAGTGTATCACTAAACCAGGCAGCAGTTTGAGTGGGGGAGAAAGTAGTTGCATCTCCAGGTGTGTGGATCGCTATATTGAGGCCACTGGTATCATTAGCAGAGCCCTTTTTAACTCACAGCGGTAAAGATATGAAAGCGGAGTATTTTTTAATTACAATGTTCATGTTTCTTGAAATTATCTAGACAAATTGTGTAACTTGCATTATGCTTTCTTATTAGAAAAGTGAGGATTATAAGCTGTTTTTTTTTTCTTTCTAAATTAAACTTGACTTTATTGATTCATCCTTGAAATGAATTTTGAAACTTGAAGTCCCATATCTGAATTGTTGATTTTTGTATGGTATCTTTCTTGCTGCTGTAGCCCTTTTGGATCAAAATGGCTGTTTGTAAAAACTTGAATGCTCATCACAGTGCAGCTTTCTAGTTATGCATCTTTCTTTTCATTCATTCTTTCATGTTGGAAGATGAATTATAAACTTGATTATATCATCATTCCAAAGGAGCATGAGATCTGTGGCTCTTGACTAGATCCAGAAGGCTTAGACCGGTTAAACAACTTGTTTTCATGTGGCTGGACTGGTAGTCGGTTAAGACCGGCATTACGTGTATGCAAATGTCAGTCTGTCAACTGCTTGGACTAAAACGGTTATAGAATCCAAACCATAAGGCTTGATTTGTTAAAAATTTCATCTTTGGATTAAAATAGTTAAAACATTCAAACATATTAAAAAGGAATTTACTCATATTATCAAATGAATGTGAATTTAAAAAGAAAATTGAGATACAGTATTCTAATTCAAACGACTTAAATAATCATTGTTAAAATGAATTAAGAATGTAAGAGGTGTGAGAGATTAATTCTAAGTCAAACGAATTTACAAATTAAACCCATCAAAGTATCAAACCCATCATCAACACAGGAAACTAGTATGTTTTGGGGCGAAAAAGATCTAGTTTTTGGAAAGGTGAGGGGGCTAAAGAACCAACAACCCAAAAGTGTACTTATTTTCAACTTGCACCCTTCTAAAATCGAGGGTATACCGTATACATACCCTTCCATAAAGTGTCATGATTGTAACACAGAGTTGCAAATCTTCATCATAAATTCATAATCAGAAGGAAACAGGGCAGACGTAGGAGAGACGAAGACATGGCCGTAAGCAGAGTTATTATCTATGTATATGTATGAACCAAATATAGAGAAGATATAGCCATATAGGGTCGTTTTTTCAAACCTAAAACAGAGCAAACGTCTATGGAAGAAGATCATACAACTGTGAGTTTGATGAGACATGAAAAAACCCATCATCGGTTCCCACACCCCCACAGATAATTTCCACACCAATGATCACAATTCATTCAGAGGACACAGCAGCTTTTTAAAGCTCTCTTTGCCTTTAATGATCTCATTTTGGTTCACTTTTCTGCTTTTCATCTCTACATTCGGCTTCAGCCATGGCACCCAAGGTCTTAATTCCATGTTTTCGCTCTTTGATTTCTTTCGTTTACTGCTTGCTTTCACGAATCGTGAAATAGCCATTTGTTGATTTGAAACTCATGATGTATTTTATCAATCTCGTGAAAACCCTAATTTCATCCTGCTTTTAGTTCTTTGTGTGTATCTGTCTGTGATGTTACTTGATCAAGATTTGGCTTGGTTTTAAACTTAAGTTTCAAAATAATTTAATTTTCTAGGGTTTTCAATTTATGATTTTCAAGGATGATTTTAGGGGCAATTATACATGTAAAAGTTTAAATGATCCGAATTCGCCAAAGGCTGAAAGAACTTATTATCTGATTATCACAACTTGAAACAACAAACAAAAGCACATCCAAACACTATCTTCCACAATCCATTTTTGTACATTTGATTATCTGGTTTTGATTATTCGACCTCGAATTAATTTTCCAGGGAATGTAGATGCACATAGTAGGAACTTCACTAATACTACTACATATCCATATACCGAAGAACAAAGTCAAGAACATACGGGTAGTGTGCTTTTAGAGTTCAATGTATCTGGGAAGTCAAACGACCATGTATCTAACGATCATAGTTCTGTAGATACTGAAAAGAACCAATTTCAGGGAACAAGTCCTGTTGAATCAGTAGTTTCACAAGTTCTAGATTACTCTGCATTAGTTTGTGAAAAGGAATTTCAAGATAGTTTTATGGAAAAGAAAGAAGAGGAAGTAGAAACCGATAAGGCCAATCTCACGCATCCTAATCTTGATGAGTTTACAAATATTTCAAAGCAAGAGAATGGGTCGAGTGGTGCACCGAGTGGGTTACTTAACATAACCCATAGACTCGAGCCAGATGGTACCTATTACAACTATGCCTCTGCATCGAAAGGTGCAAAAGTTGTGGCTCATAATAAGGAAGCAAATGGAGCAAGCAACATCTTGGGTTCAGATCATGATAAGTATTTGAGAAACCCGTGTTCTGTTATGGATAAATACGTTATTATCGAGCTTGCGGAGGAAACTCTAGTTGATGCTGTAAATATTGCAAATTTTGAACACCACTCTTCCAATTTTAAGCAATTTTTTTTGTCAGGAAGTTTGGTCTTTCCAACTGAAACATGGCACCCTCTGGGAACTTTTGTTGCTGAAAACGTTAAACACCGTCAATACTTTAAGTTGCCGGAACCCAAATGGGCTCGATACTTAAAATTGAGTTTAGTTAGTCATTACGGGTCAGAGTTTTACTGCACATTAAATGTAATTGAAGTATATGGTATAGATGCAATAGAAAGAATGCTTGAAGATCTTATCGTGACTTCAGAAGAGTCAACAAATGTTAATTCAACTGCATCCCCTGCTTCAACAACAACTACAAGCTCAAAAAACTTGAAACCGGATGGTGAATCTGGGAGTGTGGGTGAAACTGCTAGTAGAAAAACGGAGGGTGTTGATGATGGTAAAAGAGCTGATGATGATGTGGCGAAAAAACCTGTTGGTGTGACAAAAATTCCTGAACTTGTATCAAAAGGTAATGGAAGAATACATGGTGATGCTGTTTTAAAGATTTTGATGCAAAAAGTTAGAACACTAGAAAAGAATCTATCTTTATTGGAGAACTACATTAAAGAATTGAATAAGAAACAAGGGGATGTTTTTCCTCAACTTGATTTTGAGGTTGGGAAGTATTCAGAACTCGTGGAGAATACTCGGTCGCAAGTTAAGGATCTTTTGTTATGGAAGGCAACTATGGTGCGTTTGTTTACTATAACAGTCTGGTAATTTGATGAACTTTTTTATAAAACTTATATAAATACTTACCAGAAAACTTGATTTTTTTTCTCAGGAGAAAGAAATTGCTGAGATGGAGTCGTGGAAGGCTTTTGTGTCATCCCATCTGGAATCGGTTATCAAAGAAAACGCCATGCTCAGGTTGTGTAAATGTTTAGTAACATATATATAATGTAATAAAATTGCATAACTAAAATGTGGGTTCCCTTCTTTTTTATTATTTGTTTCATCACCTTTACTTGTTTATAAAAATAAAATTACAAATTCAAGTCATGCTTTGGAATGGTTTCATTTTTTCGTTCTCTCACTTCATGCCAAAAAAAGTTGACCCGTGTATCAGAAAATGGATAACTTTGACCCGCTTATCAGCAAATGGGTCAAAATTACGATCTTTGTGGAACAGCTGTTATGTTTGCTTTAAATGAATTTCAGGTCTTTTATATATTTTATGTTTTACAGGCTAGCTATTGAGAAGATAACAAGTGATCAAGAAAGCCTGGACAAAGCTGAGCTGACTGTGCTGAGTGTGAGTGTTTCCTTTGCCATTGCTGCCATTTTGAAGATCATTTCCGATCGAATCTTTCAATCTCCTTACAGCAAACCTTACAGAAATGACACGAGTTGGAAATTGCTACTAGTTACCTGTGTTGTTACTGGAATCGTTGTTTTGAACCTCTATTAACAATTTAACCAAATAGAAATCGTTAGAAGTGTTGTAGTTGTTTTTGTAGTTCTTTTAGATTTTGATTTTTTGGCATTACGGTTTTAAGTAAAGCTGAAATCAACCTTTCGCTAGAAATAGAATTTGAACTATTTTGCCTGTAGGGATTTGGATAACTATGGTTTGATGTAAAGAAGAAGTCTAGCTTTTTTCTTTTTCTTTCAAAGATGTTCATTTGCCGCACGCCATCTAACCTAATTCAATCACTTAGAGATGAACACTTTTACAACACACCTTATGGATTGAAACCTTCAATTTATAAAAGAATATGGAATGTTTTAAAATGTTTAATTGGAATTCTGCATGTTATTTCTTAACACCTAAAAGTTTTATAGAATAAAATTATCACCACAGGTTCATAAAGATGAAGAACCAAGCAGTAGATAGTTGAAAGCAAAAAAGAACTACCGACTTTCAGATAACTTAACTTATTTAGGGATGAGCAAATCATATAATTGTTTGCCATTGGAATAGGCTTTCAAGGTGGCTGCCTAATCAGCCAACAAGCTAGGCCATTAAGGCTTAGGGGTTGTTTGGTTCGTCTGTTTCATTTGGTGTTAAATGAATAAGCTGTCTGTATGGTAAAGAAATACTGAATCAATAAGGTGCTGAATCATAATGTGCTGTTTGTTTGGACGTCTGAATGATTGTATAATCAAACAAAAAAAACCATTTTTTTCATTTATTTAGCTTGTCCTATATTGGTGTGGGAACAAAACACCAATATTTTCCTTCATTATCTTGTCCCATATTGGTGTGGGAATAAAAACTTTATTTTTTCTTACAAATTAGTTTGTCCCACATTGATGTGGGAACAAAAACATGGTTAGCTTATATATGAAAACCTATATGACATATTAAGTTTTTATGTTGTGTTTTACTCCGGTATCTACCTGCGCGCAAAGGGGTGCATATTTGGTGAAATTGTCTTCTTATCTGCACGAATGCAGCTCCGAAGGGCGAGCACAAGTTTGTTTTTGCCCTTGTTTTTTTTGTTTCATCTCAGCCAGCCCCTCGTTTTTTTCATTCCCAGCACCTTGTCTGGATCAAAAAGCTTCACATCTCTTGCTTTTTCGGACAGACAAAAATGTCTGATTCGGTAAGCTGTGCGCGGCCAAACAAACACCACCATATGCTGAAATGTCTTATTCGGTCAGCAATAAGACCCCATTAAGATGAACCAAACAGCCCCTTAGTGGCTTACGGATCTACGAGTTTCAAGCAAGATCTAGCCTCACCACATTTTAATTAAGGCAAAGAGGACTAACTAGCTATTGAGAAGAGATGTAGGCGAGACCTTCCTCGTTATCTCTTGATCACCCACTCTAATTTCAACCATCATATCTTGATTTAAAGGATTTTTTTTCATGTGTACGAGGTGGGATTTCATTCTATCTTCTTAAAATAAGTTTATCAGTGGAATAATAATACCATGATATCCGTCTTTGATCTCCATCATAGATATTTCACCAGGAGTACAATTGAAAGAAGACGATAGAAAACTGGAGAGGCTGAGAAGAAAATAAAAGAACTAATAAACAAGTAAAACTCCTACCTTAGGTTAGAAGGAGTCTATGGATGACTTAACTAAGGATATCCACACGGATTCAACAACAAAAGGTGCTAGCATGTATACTCGAAACAACGAAAGGTGCTAGCACGTATACTCGAAAGGGGCCTGCAAATTCCTGTGATGGTGGTCAGTGGTTCTCTGATCTTCCTTTTATGTTTTTTTTTTAACGACAATTTGGCTCAGCGGTGTATCGGGACTGGTTACCCTGGACCTTCCCACTGTCCCGAGTCCGAACCTCATAGCGAGGAAACCCGGGAGCGCCCCCACTTTGCACCATCGGGCGGGAACCGGGCAAAGCCCATAAACCCTCCCCTATGACTCAAGATCTTCTTTTTATGTATTATGTATTTCTTTAGTATCTTTCAATGATTAAAGAAGGCCCCCTCTTTAAATCTCATGTAACCATAATACTTGTTGAAATAAACCCGTCCCATCAGGTTAAATGAAGTTGGTAAGATAAATTGTATTTATTTAATTAAATAATAACTAAGTATTTAATTAATGCAACTAATATTTTCTTAGATTATAATTAGTTATCCACCAATAATTAATACCATAACATCGAGTCATGTAAATACCTTTAAACTCTTTTAAACATATTTTTCGTATATCTTTGACAGATGTGTTACTATCTAGGTCGCATTTCATTAGCAATATTGTCATGTGTTGTTCATCAAGATCCAATAATTGTTACAAAAATCAATATGAACTAGATGATTTTCTTAGCTTCTACATTTTCCTTTGAATTGTTACCACCAATCGATTCTTGAGTCTCATCTCAAAATCATTCAGATAGTTCATCAAACACTTTTTGGGTAGACTAACATTTTGCATTATTAAGAATATCAAGTGATTGAGATCTCCCTTCCTAGTTAGAACTAAGATAGTTTTGGGATGTGATTGTAATTACTTTAAAAATCCGGTCATCTATGATGTATTGTTGCCATGTCCCCTTCCAAATTTCTCTTTCATAAGCCCTTCCCACTTTATGTACCTGCCCACCATTTCTTTCAATTTTAGGAGCGACCGTAACAATTTTCTGCTTCTTTTTATGCGATCTTGTTTGTAATTGCTGTTCTAATATGAATTATCAATCGTCAATTCTGAAATATCAGAGTTGTTGATTATGTCAAAATGATATCATTAAACAACGAGCAACATAATACTAGAGAGAAGGGAAGATTGGTTATTGCTTCATTGCATACCAACTAACTGATCACTGATCAATACAACGATTATAACGATCATTACAATCGTTATTACTTAACCGATGATATATTAATAATTAATAAAAAGTAAATAAGAATGAAACAACTTTCTCTTTACTCTTTTTTTAACCATAACAATAGTAGTAGTATATTTAAGAGCTTTTAATTTCCACATTGACGGTATAGATATCGTAACCCACGACAAAATAAAACTGTAGTTATAAAATTAAATCTTGTAACGCATAACTTACCATAAAATACATTTCGCCGTTAAGTAAACTTATTAACGGAACCCTTGACGGCGTCCAAAATTTAGCCCCAGTACCACTGCGAACGGGCGTTACTAAATACATACATACATACTCCTGTCTTCGGTTACAGGTCTTCTTCATCGCTCCTTTCTCTCTCTAAATTCCCTCTTCTCTTTCTCTCTCTCTAAAAACTCGCCCTCTTTCTTCCCGTCGGTTCGCCGGTCACTCATGCCACCTGGACGTTGTTAGGGTTTTCTCAAACGAAGATAGATAGAGGCAGTGTGATTTCATCGCTTTGAATTGTTTGTAAGGACTTCTATATATTTCACCTAGGGTTTATGTTTGCCGAGGTTTTCATGTCGTATGAATATCTTCAATGGAGCTTTCCTCTAATTTCTCCGGTAACGGCGACATCCCCTTCGTTTCTCTCTTCTTAGCCCTAATCGCGACTCTCCTCTGTTGTTTTTTCTCACTCTTACCCTTCCGATTGCTCAAATTCTCACAATCAGATAATAAAACCACGGCTTGTAATTGTAATTGTGCGTGTTCTAATTGTAAGGGAGGAGGTTCTGATTCTACTATGGCTGTTACGGCGACGGCGAGGGTGATGAACGGTGGTGGCGGAGGACATGTGCCGGTGGTGGAGATGGAGCGGCAGCAGGTGATAGGTGCGTCGATGATGGAACAATTAGTGCCGGAAATCACCACACATGCGTTGAGTTACTTGGATTATCCTAGTCTTTGTAGGCTGTCGATGACCAATTCTTCCATGAGGAGGGCTGCTAATGATGATAATGCTTGGAAGGCCCTATATCATAAGGTTGTTCTTCTTCCAAATTTCCCCTCAAAACTATCATATATTCTTGTAATATGCTGTGTATCATTTCAAATTTTCAATCACTATTGTTTGTTCTTGCCGATTATATGTATGCTATCCTTGTGATCTAACACATGTCCTTTAGTAATATGGAACTTTTTGCATCTTCATTGGTGTCATTTACTAACAGGATTTGGATTAACAAAAAAACTTGATCTCGATTTCTTGTATGGTTTTTTTACTGAAATTTTGTTGATGATTTGTAGCTAGTTATGCCAAAAACAACATGAAGTTTAATAAGTTTCAGGTGTGGTACAACAATTAAGAGCTCTGGTTATTAAGAGTACAGACTGTATAGTAGACATATAAGACTAAATTAGGGTGTAGATAACTAGATATTTGGTGCTGAATATAAGCTGAAATTCTTATGTTGGTTAAACTGTTAAGTTAGCTGTTGATAGTGTTTGATTAGTATGTGTAGATTGCTAGTCATGTATTGCTGTATAAAAAATCATTTTGCCATGTTTGTTAGTTCTATAATTTTTGTGCATTTACTACACCCTTTGGTGTTCTTTAGGTGTCAGTCTGTCAATTCACTAGAATTGTAACCTTAGTTTAAAAGAAGCACATTAGGTGTGCCTAGGCTCTATGAGACATTCTTTTTGAACCACATCTAGTAGTTTAAGGCGAGGCCATCTGATAAAAAGCTGTGAGGCACTAACTCATCAGAGCCCTATGCCCCTATCAGTGTGAGGCCTGCACTACATATCAATTTTTTTTTTGGCATACATATTCTTTGGTGGAAAAGCTAATGGATCAGTTTAAGTGGCTTTTAAATGGGCCTTTTAGTCTGCTTTTGTTGTATTTTAACTAAAGAAAATACCAAAACGTGAAGGAAAAAAAGGCGACGGTCCAGATGTCGAAGTTGCATCATCTTCTTTCTCATCTTAAACGGTCAAATAAAAAACTAATGCATTCTATCATACAAGTGACATGGCACCTGGAAGTTTAACTAATGTTCCATCTTTTTCTTATGGGTCACATAAGCAGGTTCTGTTTCATATAGACAAATATGTCTTAATCTGATTAGTGTTCTTCACTTTTTTTTTTTGTTTACATCATGTATTTAAATGATTAGTTTTCAGGATTTTTGCAATTTAGCCTGTGTGTCTATGCTTTGTTTAGGATTGTAAATATTCATCAATGTATGAAAAATGTCACATAGAGGCAGTTTATAAGTATTTTATGAATACTGGGTGCCTTAAGTGCATGATGCAAGTTCCCCTGCTTTCATCTCACATCTCAAATTTTGGCTTTTGGGACCCTAAGCGCTTTGGAGTGTCTTGCATAAGTGGAGCAAACTACGTACAGAGATGTACTATACATTGAAATTTAAATTGCATATCTTATGTGTAGTTATCACTGCATGACGAAGCATTGACTCATTGAGGCTGTCATCCAAAATATTCAGAATGAAATATGAATGTATAATTGAAGTTTTATACAGTTATTGAACTGCTTAAGATGAATCTGTAAACATATAACTGAGAAGGAAACTATACACTAACCAAACCTCTTAATTAAATGGAGTATTGCTTAAGATGAATCTGTAAACATATAACTGAGAAGGAAACTATACACTAACCAAACCTCTTAATTAAATGGAGTATTTGACACCTAGCAGATCGATTTGTTGGTTATATACATATATCTAATTGCAAGGTTCTATTGTTTTCAGAAAAGTATTTTCTCATGCTAGTCACTTAGAAAATGCAGTTTATGGCTTAAGATATGCTTTTGGGGGCTATGCTTGTATAATCCAAGTGCACCATGCATGTATATGTTTCTATAATTGTAGGCAGCACTTGGTGTAGCATAATGGAGGAATATACGTAACTTAGAGTTCATGATATCTTTGTGAATTGTTTGTATGTTTCTAGAAATTGGAGGCATGAATTGCTAAGATATCACATAGCATTTTTTTGCTAACATGTCATACTGGTATTGATGGAAGTAAACATTTTTTGTGTGTGTGGATCTTTAGCGTTGTTTAAGGTTGGTTGCAAATTCGGGACAACACTTCTTATTGCTTGCTTTTGATTGTAAATGCCTTGTTTTTGTATATCGTTTTTAAAATTTTGCATTTCATTTCTTTAAATGTTCTAGATTGTAAAGGTTTAGGCTCATGAAAATATTTTTGGCGTGGACTTTGAATTTGGTCCCTGTTTTTTTTTTCTTCAGGATTTTACTATGGAACAAGATAGTGTAACACCTGCAAATGGGTGGAAGGCCTACTATGCAGCTACTAGAGCAATTGTGAATATCAATCAACATTTTTTTGATATCATTAGAGAAAGATCGCTTCAAGAGATGGGCCGGCTTTGGCTTAATGCGGATTATGTCAAATGTATTCATGCCTCAGGGGAATTTTTTACTGGGTGAGCTTCTTATCACACTTTTTACTTCAGTTATTATAGATCTTTTATTATATTGGGAAAACTGCATGAAATAAAATGAAGTTTGCAGTTTTCCCGATTTTTGCAACCAGCTTTATATTTTTGAAACCAGTTTACATGTCTTTACCACTTGTGGCGGTGATAGATCTGTTCAACTAGGGTAGCATTTCATTCGCTGATTTTACAAAAACACTGATATAACATTTTATTGGTTTTAGTGTATGTGTATGCCATGTGGTCATTATAATTTAAAGTATATTTTTTATAAGATCTGTTTTTTTTGAAGTTATATATCATTTTTTGCATAAGTGCTTTTTTTGTGCACATGTAGCATTTATAATGTGGCGGCTGGCACGACATCAACCAGTGCCACCTAAAAAGTAAGTTTAGCTAGTTAAAATAAGGTTGGTTGCTAAAATGAGTAATAAATTTGAAGTTCTTTTTTTCTTTTCTCTTTTGTGTGTACATTGTTTCTATTCAAGTGTTGTGTGGCCTTTTATTTTCAATGCATATGCCCTATGTTGTGGTTCAATTTTGATGTCATATGAGCTGATAATGCTGAGATTTGATAACAAGTGGCAAGATTATTTGTTTATATGTTGATGATGCAGGTATAACGGCGTTTTAGGGAGCTGGCAGCTGGCTTTGAACTGGGAGCCAGCAGTCAGTTTCCAGATTCGAGATGTAAGGTCGAGGGTGCTGCCAGGTGTGGCTTGGGTGACAATGAAGGCCTATGTTGGGATGGAGCACAATGCCACACACCCTATGAGCATGACTAATGTGTTTGAGCTCCACCATGGTCAGTGGTTCATGGTTCATCATCATAGCTCTGTGATGCTTGCTGACGGTGAGGTGGCTGATCAACCACCTATGCTTGGATGACCAAGAGTCTTCTTTTATTTGAGTTTTAGATGATGCTTTTTAAGAAAGCACGTAAAGAAAAAGGAAATTGGTACAGTTGGGTTTAACTAGGATTGCAGGAATCTTGAATATATTGTTGGTTTTTTTTTTTTTTACTTTCATACTTTGGATATGATGATCGATCGATCGTATATGATGAATCTTTGTTTTTGCCTATTGACATCCTTGTGGCCACATTTTTCCTATGGGACAGGACATGTTTATAAAAGCTTACTTTACCTTTGGTTTTACCCCCCAGCGGAACTGTTTCATCGCCAGCAAACTCAAACGACTCGTCAATAAACTAGTGGAAGCTTGTTTCTACTGCACCACTTGTTAAACAAAGATATTCACAGTCCGGTATGGCAGGCAGAGGATGGCTTTTATAAAAAATCTAGATTGAAATACGGAGCCATTGTTATGGGAAAAGGTAAACTGGCCGGATTGTTGAGTATTGATGATTTGGCGGTTCGATTTATACGAAGCTGTTAAAAAATGAAATCCATATATTTGAAACTGATCATCAACTGATTTGTTTCAGTTTGAACAGTTGAGTCGGTAATATTCACTGGATTTGACACCGTAGAAATCTTTTATATGGTCAATGATTTACACACGCACACACCCTCAGGTCATATATGTATTGGCCAGTGAGGGGCATGATAGGTCCTCTGATCACTACTGTAACTATGTAAAAGGTTAAATTTCTTTTGTTTATTTTCATTCCATCAATCACACTACTACATGCTACTGTAAGAATTTCATATATACCCCTATAAACTCGATAAATATTATATATACCCAAACAAAACTTAAAATATTATATATACCCAATTTAAATAAATTTTTAGTTTTTATAACCATTTTACCCCTAATCTATATATAATCTTAAATTGAATATATACTCATACAGACCACACTAAAAAATCACCATGAACATCATACAATCAACAATAGTCTATTTAAAAAAAGTTTCGGTTTCTTGTCTAGAGTTAAAACTTATAGATTTTGAATTTATAATGAGTATTTTATGAACAAAAAAGAACTCTAACTATTTATAAAAGTAGTGATTGATAAATTGATCTTGGAGGAGCAATCTGGGTTTCTGGCTAACCGAAGTATCCTTGACGCCCCTTTGATTTTAAATGAAACTTTGACGTGGCTGAAAAGTTCTAAGTTAAGCGTTTTTATTTAAAAAATTGATATCGAGAAGGCATATAATTCATTAAGTTGGAGTTTTTTAGATGATGTGTTGAGCCAAATGTGTTTCCCACCTAGATGGAGAAAATAGATTGAAGGGATTTTGGTTCAAAGCAAGGCGTCGGTTCTAGTTAACTGGTGCCCCACGGCGGAGTTTCAATACTTTCGGGGGCTTCGACAGGGTGACCCATTATCCCCCTTCTTATTTATTATTGCTATGGAAGCTTTGTCAGTGATGAGCTGATGATTAAGAAGGCTAAGTATTTGGGCTTATATCATGGTATCTCATTACCTAATGGTGGGCCTAATCTCAGTCATTTTCTCTATACCGATGATATTGTTTTTATTGGTAAAGGCGAGTTATCTACGGTTAAAAATATTGTTCGTATTTTAAGAGGTTTCCACCTCGCCTCAGGTCTTCGGGTCAACTTAGACAAGAGTTTCTTATATTGTATAAGGTTGGAGGCTCATGTCAGTCAGCTTATGGTTAACGCCATTAATTGTAAGTTGGGTAATTTTCCTTTCAAGTACTTGGGATTCCAGGTCGGGGCCAACTTGAACCTCTAAAAAAATTAGAAACCGGTGATTGACGTGTTTGAAAGTAGACTTTCTCTATGGAAAGCTAATTTGCTTTCTATGGGGGGAAGACTGACCCTTATTAAATCGGTTTTGGACTCGCTTCCATCATACTACTTTACTCTCTACCGTGCACCGAATAATGTGTTAAATAAGTTGGAGAAATTGAGACATGACTTTCTTTGGGGTGGTCATGAAGGGAAAACCAAGGTGTGTTGGGTATCTTGGGAGAGGTTCACGACCTCTAAAGAATTTGGGGGTCTTGGTTTGGGCAAGCTCAAGGAGATTAACATGGGTTTCTTGTACGATGGTGGTGGCGTTTCAAAGTGGAGAAATGTAGGATTTGGAATAACTTGATATGGGCTCTTCATAGTAATCATCGTTCTTGGTCTTTCATTCCGGTTAGCCCTAAAGTTTCAGGTGTTTGGAGAAAACATTGGTAAAATCGATATTGACTTGCAATGTGTTAACATCTTTATTAGTAATTTTATTGTTGGGGTTATTAGCAAAGGGAACAATATTTTATTTTGGAAAGATTGTTGGGCTACTAATAATTCTTTTGCTCACTTGTTTCCATCTTTATTTAGAATTATCAAAGAAAAGAACTCCTCTGTTTCAGATTATACCATAAATTATGACTCACAGATTAATTGTCATCTTGATTGGAAACGTCAACCGATGACTGAAAAAGAAATCAGGGAGCTTTCAAGTATGATGGGGCTGCTAAATTCTGTTTCTCTTTCAAATATGGATGATGGATGGAAGTGGACTCTTTCGGATGATAGCGATTTCTCTGTCAAATCCTTTAAGAAGAGATATAATCGCCAACTAATTCAAGTCCCGAACTACCCGTATCAATGGAACAATTGGGTTCCGATAAAAGTTAATGTGTTTTGTTGGCGTTTGGAAATGAACCGGATTCCGACCATGGACGCTTTAATCAAAAGAAAGATCGTCGTTGATGACGACGCACGTAAAATTTGTGGCGATCATGAGGAGACGTTGATCATCTTTTCATGGGCTGCTGTTTTGCTACCGGGGTTTGGGATTTGGTGGCAGGGTGGTGTAATATTCCTAGTCTAATCATGTTTTCGATCCGTGACTGTTTAAAGATGCCTGTCATTTCGCCCGGTAGTAAGAGGAAGCGAATGGTCATCCATGCTATCATTCGTGTGACTATTTGGAGTATTTGGAGGTCTAGGAACGAAAAGTGTTTCAACAACGAAAGGATTAACGTGGACGTTGTGGTGGACAAAATCAAGACCTTGGGTTATCTTTGGATCTCGCAACAGATGGGTGGTCATAAGATTACTTGGAGTCAATGGTGTAGTTTTGATTTTGATTGACGCTTGTCAGATTCTTTTATTGTATGAGGTTTTAGATTCTTGCTAGCCCCTTTCTCTTAATAAAATTTGCCGTTCAAAAAAATTTTTATAAGCTTATAAATACCTTTCTTATTTCATTTCTAGTTCCAAACGTTCTATTATTCAGCTACATAAAAACTCATGTTCTATTAATATGGTACATTCGAGTTAATTTAAATGTATGAGGTTTAATTTGCATTTTTAAGTTTTTAAAGAAAATAAATGACTTAAACTTAGATTACTAGAACTTTTTTGGTCTATTATTACTTTCTTCACGTACTAAAAGTGAATTAATGATTTCTTTATAGCTCGAAGGTTTCTTATTTTCTCGTTCGAGAAATATTGTTTGCATCTCATGATCACTTACATTATGTTTGAATTTGTTTTTAATCAATTTTTAAGGTTTTGCGAAAAATATATTGTTGGGTAAATATAAAATTTGAAGGTTAAAAGTGGGTATATATGATATTTTATAGTTATAGACAAATAAGGGTAATTTTGTCATTTGTTATTAATAAAATGAGTAAATATGATATTTATACTAGTTTATAAGGGTATATATGATATTTTAAGTTTTAGTTAGGTATATATGATATTTTAAAAGTTTATAAGGGTATATATGAAATTCTCCCTTATTTTTTAAATACAAAATCATTCACATGAAACTTCATTACATACCTTTATAGTTATCACTCGACCGCTTGTGTGGTTGTTTACGTAACACTTTTTACTTTTATCACCATCGTTGTTTATAAATCTTTACAGACACTCTTAAGAGCATTAAAGTGATAAATATAAAATTAAAATAAAAAACAAGGATTTTTTTTAAACGGCTAAACTATTACAAACTCCTATTCTAAACCCCATAAATCACCAAAAAACAAGGAATTGATTATGACAAAAATGATAGTGTACCCTTAATATTAAAATTAAAATGATTATACTTGGACAAAAAGGTAGGGGTGTAAGTGAGCTGATCCGGTCATGAGCTACTTGAGATCGTCCTGATAAAAAACTCAAAACAAGCCGAGCTCGAGCTTTGAAATAGAACCCGTTTAATAAACAAGCTCGAGCCCGAGCTTTACATATCGAGTTCGAGCCGGCTCGCGAGCCTTAACAAGCTTTTATTTATGTAAATAATATGTATTATTTTCTATATAATTAAAGGAAAATTGGCATCATTTAATCCCATGTTTTCACTATTGGCAAATAATAATCCATCTTTTCACTTTGGCAACTGGCAGTCCCATGTTGTCATGTATTTTTTTTTAACGGTCCCTCCGTTAGAAAAACTTAACGGTGTTAAGTTTTTGCTGACGTGGATGGTGACGTGGCTTTTTTTTTTAAAAAAATTTCCTTAATTTATCCAGTCATCGCCCCAATCATCACTCCACCACCCCCACTGCCAACAACAACCACCTGTTGTCTTCTCCGGCCACCACCATCATCATCTCCGCCCACCACTATTACTTCATCATCATCATCAAAATTCACATGTGCATTGTTCTTTATCACTTTGTGAGAAGAGTAAACCATAGTGATTGTAATGGATTTGAGTAAATTAAAATTCACATGTGCTCTGTTCTTTATCAAGTCACTGGTTTCCGATCAGACCCCCGCCCAATCTTCTTGTTTGACGAATTCGGTTTCACACACAACGAAAGACATGATTTTACACATTTTGGGATGGATTTCATGGCTTAAATTGATGACATTCATACTGTTTGACCTTTTCGAGTCAAACTTCTCGTACTTTGATTAGAAAATTGGACTTCAATCGGATTGTTTGAGTGTTTTTGTTTGATTCCAGAAGATTGAGCTTATCAACACGAATATATTGCAGGTTTCGAAATTGATTTTGATGATGATTTGATCAAATTCGAAAATCACAGAAGGGTGTTCATCGTCGTTGTTCTTCGCGAGTTCATCAATGGTGGATCTCCTGTTACCCATGATTTGGATCTCAATTTGATATGAACAGACTCGGTTTGATCATACGGTTCTATTGATGCAATCATATTTATGCTTCGTTCACTTTTGATCAAAATCAAATTCTGGTGGTGGTGTCGTCGGAGGTGGTGGAGTGGTGGTGGTGTCGTCGGAGGTGGTGGTTGGGTGATGGTGGTGGTGGTGGTGTGGTGGTGGTGAGGTGACTAGGATGATGACTGGATAAATTAAGAAAAAAAAATTAAAACAAAGCCACGTCACCAGCCACATCAGCAAAAACTTAACACCGTTAAGTTTTTTAACGGAGGGACCGTTAAAAACAAATACACGACAACATGGGACTGTCAGTTGCCAAAGTGAAAAGTTGGATTATTATTTGCCAATAGTGAAAACATGGGATTAAATGATGCCAATTTTCCATAATTAAACGAGTTGTTTACCATCCCGCGCGTTGCTGCGGGGTTGAATTTGTATGCTGAACGAAAGTTAAAAAGTTAAGAGGTATAAAACGTAAAAGTCTAAAAGTCTCGTGGTTAAAGTATAAAACTATAAAAGTATACTAAAAACGATAGTAGAAAAGTTAAAAGTTTCGTGGCCAAAGTAGAAGACAACAAAAGTTCAAGTAAAAAACCTTTAAAAAACGAAAGTTAAAAAGTTAAGAGGTATAAAACATAAAAGTCTAATAGTCTCGTGGTGAATGTATATAACTATAAAAGTATACTAAGAAATTAAAGTAGAAAAGTTAAAAGTGTAATGGCTAAAGTAGAAGACCACAAAACTTAAAACAAAAAAAAAATTAAGTTAGAGGGCAGAAAACGTAAAAGTATGAAACTATGTGGCAAACTATGAAAACCTAAAGTTTACTATTCCGTTAAAGAAAAAACATAGTGTTAAAGTTTAGGGTAGAAAATGTCAATATGTCAATCTCCGTTAGAAAATAGTGTTAACGTGTAGGGTAGAAAATGTCAATATACCAAACTCCATTAAAGAAAAAAAAAAGTATTAAAGTTTAGGGTAGAAAATATTAAATACTCAAACTTTTATGGCCAAATTATAAGAAATAAAAAGATTACTATTTAAGTTTCAATTTCATTGTATATTTATATAATAAATATAATTCTAAATATATACAAATTTAATTATAAAAATATATATAAGAAATAATAATTAATAACAAACGAGCCGAGCCTGAGCCGCGCTCGAGATTAAATAATTCTTCACGAGCTGAACTCGAACTTCAGAAATAAAGCTCGAATCGAGCCGAACACGAGCTCTAGCTCTTTTAAATTTAAACGAGCTGAGCTAGACCCTAGACGAGCTCAGGCTTAGCTCAACTCGTTTACACCCCTTTTTAAAAAAAGTATGAGATTTTCCCAAATTAAAACTTTAAAAATAAAAATAAAAAACAAAGAATTGGTTGGTCTCATTCTCAACCTCTCATCAAGATACGGTTCCTTTTTTGCTCAAATTTCCCAGCTGAGTAAGAAAGACAAGAGAGATGGCAGCGACAACCCTCTTCTCCGCCCCAATACCACCCCATCGCTATACCCCGTCTAACAAACGGTGGCCCTCCGCCACAACTCCGACGAAATCTCCACTCCTCCGAGCTTCCTCCTCAACCCCCACCGTCGAAGAAAACGAAGAAGAAATCAGCTCCTCCGCTGAATCAATCCCCATAGGGTAAGAGTACTCCTCCCCATCTGAATTTCTTGTGATTTTGGGTGATTAATTAATATGTTTTGTTTGTGTTGTAGAGGGGGTTGTAAGGCATGTGGGAAAGCAGAGATGGAGAGTGGATGTAACGGTGAGGGAAGGATTCAAGGCGGAATTGCAACCTTCCCGGGGTTTGGGTGGTGGCCGATTAAAGCTTACAGGCCTTGCCCTGGTTTAGTCGCCACCGGTGGTCGCTATCGCCGGAAAGGCCAGAGCATGGATGAAGTTGCCGGCTTTGGAGGTGGTGTCCCCAGAAAACCCGCCGCCACCACCACAGCGGATACTAAAATTCAGTCAAGGTAGCCACCGATTAACCTCAAAATTGAACAAAAATACAAAATGTTTATACTGAAACAGAAGATAAATGGGCAAGCTGCTTCTTCGCTAACCTTTTTTTTTAATAGTAAAATTAACAAATAAGACGTTTAGGGTGCGTTTGGTTGTGGAAAACATTTTCCAGTTTTTCATTTTCTAGAAAACGAAATTGGTTTTTCATTTCTAGAAAACACATGGAAATTTTTAAAAACGCGTTCAAAACCAAAAGATGGGTTTTCCATTTCTTGATTCCAATAAAAAGTTCATAAAACTTCGAAGTGGAGGAGCTAGGTTCACGATGGAGGAGCTAGAGTTCACGATGGAGAAGATGGAGAAACGACGGAGTGTTTTTTGGGGGAGAAACCTTACATTTGAACACTTATGAAATTTGGAAAACGAAAACGGGAAATAGAAAACAAAAAAAAAAGTGTTTTCTAATTTTAGTTTAAAAGTTAGAAAACACAGTTTTTTGTTTTCCTGGAAAAATTTTCTTGGAAAACTACAATTTGAACGCGTTTTCTGTTTTCCATGTTTTCTTAGAAAACAGGAATGGTAAACAGGGTGTGTTTTCCAGAACCAAACGCACCCTTAAAAACTATATGCATAATCTCTGGACTCTACTAAGTAGCTACACAATATCAAACGAAAGACATGTTTTCTCATGTTTAGTCATTTTATCAAATAAGACGTTTAAAAACTATATGCATAATCTTTGGACTCTACTAAGTAGCTACACGATATCCAACGAAAGACATGTTTTCTCATGTTTAGTCATTTTATTTGAAGCGACTTTTAAAACAGCCTATCATTTATCATTAATAAGAACAAGTTTCGATGTCAAAATATCATCATTCTTATATACTTCATTTCATTACCTTATGTTTGAAATAGAACTCCAACAAAATTGGGTTTGCAATACATACAATAAAATTGGCTCTCAGTTAGATAAACGGCTCTGTTATATGTATGATTATACCGGGTATGTTTGTTTGACTGTCTTTTAAATTCTTATAGTGAGGGGCCTCGGAAATTCAAGAGATAGAAGGCAGAGATGTTGAGTACATAGGGAATGATATATGATCGATTCATGCATGGGGTTCATACGTGTTATATATCAGTAGTGGTTTTGAGTTATGCAAGTTCTTGATTCTTGTACGTACGTACGAAACCTTTAATCTCATGCTCATGGAGATTAGATCTTATAAATTATAATCAAACGGACAATTGTTATATAATCAAATTGAATTGTACCCCCTTTATTTCTATCTCTCAAGCTCGAGTTTGCAACTAGTAGCTTGGGTCACTAATTTATGTCATTTTGGAGTTTAATCATTCCTTTGTTTTAGTCACTGTAAATTTTAAAAACGTTCTAAAAACACTCTCAAATTTCAAATCTTTTTGATACCTTAATGTCGGTGTTGGATCTTCGTCAAACAACTTGCTCAATGTTATGATTTTTTTTTTTTTTGGAACGGCATCGATCAGACGACTTTGGTCTCACGTGTAAACCTACCCTTGCGGGGCTATGTCCAAGGTCGATTACTCGGACCTCCGTGAAAACCAAGACACCCCCTCCTCAATGTTATGATTATAGCGAGAAAACAACATATTTTTCAAAATTTTGAATTATATATGTCAATGTCAAAACATTTTGAACAAAATGCAGTCAAGAAATGTGGTGTGATTTTAAAGTCGGTGAACTCTTTTTTTTTTTGTTTTTTTTGTTTTTTGTTTTTTTTTTGGGTAAAAACATATAGAAAACCATTGCAAGGTCGTGAAAATGGCTCTTGCTTGAGATCAAGCAAAAATGTCAAACAAACATTTGGAATATCTGCATAAGTGTGATACACATCAGTTTTCGTCCCACATCATCTTAGTCGTCTTTCTCTCTATCAACATCCCTATTTTTAACACGTGAGGAGTAAATTCGACCTTTCACCATAAAACTTATAGGAAATTACAGTTTACGTCCTTGTAGTTTGCCTAAAAATTAGGTTATGTCCCTAAGCTTTTGATACACATCAGTTTTCGTCCCACATCATCTCAGTTGTCTTTCTCTCTATCACCATCACCCCGCGCCGTCACTCACCACCCGATCACCGTCGCACACCACATGATCGTAATTGACCCTAGCAAATCAATTGTCACCGTCATCATCCCCACTTGTTGTCATCATCACTGTTATCATCTCCAACTATTTGTCATTGTCATCGCCGTCGTTGTTCCACCTCACACCCCGACATCATTGTTGTCACTTTTCCGTTTTTTGGTGGTTTTATATGATATATCTAGATGATTACGGTTATATGGTAATTTAGCTAGCTAGGTTATTTTTGGTGGTTGTATTATATGCTAAATATTAAAGTGTTCAAAACATTATGAAATTCTAGCTGAGAAACATATACTAGACAATCTTTACATTAAGAAAAAGTCAAGCTAAAACTAGACAATCTTTACATTAAGAAAAAGTCAAGCTAAAAGAATTACATTACTTCTAATGATAATCGGCATCCGACCTGTTAAAGTATGTGACATACTCATCTTCATACGGATCATGTCTCAACTTGAATGGTTGAATTAGAGTTTCATAATTAAATGTGTCTTACGGAACACTGAAGTCGTAATCTTCAAATCTGATGTACTCTTCATATGTGTAGTCTTCATTTGAAGGGCATGCATGTAAATCCGGTGGAGGGCTAGTTACCTTATCATTTTTTAAGTCTAAAGAATTCAATGTTTAACATAGTGTATAGAATTTTTAAAAAATAGCTCTAACAAATTAGGAACGTTAGAAATTATAGTCGCTGTAGGAAAAAAATATATTTCATATACGGACGCAAAGTGTTAAACTTAAAAGTGGTTATCGACGATGACATACATAAGGCTATTCGTAGTGGGGCTCCAAGGGGGCGCCGTGGAGCCCATAACGCCCCTCTCCCACCCCCCCACCCCTCGGGGCGTCATGTTAGGCTATGTGTAGTCATCAAGCCCCACCATGGGGCATGATATGCCATGTGGCGATGACATGGCATAGGGGGGTTATAACATCTCAAGTGTGTAACCATAAAGCCCCACTAATCATTACCTAATCACATTTTTTTTAGTCAACTAATAAAATAAAATAAATTATAAAATTTTAAAACTTCAATTAAAATAAAAAGCATACTAGTGAAACAAATAACATGACATAAAAAAAAAACGACACATAACATAAAAAAAAAAACAACCCTACTCGCCACTCATGTTACTCTTCGCGATGTCCTCCCTAAGTTTTATTGCGATCGTACGCGCCGGCTCGTCAACCGCGATGTAGTTAAACGCGGGACGACCGACCCCGTATTCGATTAGCGCTTGTGATTGGACATCTTCGTTGTTTTGACCGCTTTGCCAACCCGAAACCATACGGTTGTAAATGCTAGAAAAAATCTTGCATTTTTTGTTGATATCGGTCCATTTACCCGATATGGAGTCGGGTTGGCGGTATGGCTCATTGGCATTCATCAACTCATAGAACTTCTTTCTCGTCTCTCGCCAAAAAGTCGTCAAGTCTTGGTCGTTAGCTTCAACATTAAAAAAAAATAAATAAATATATATACGATATCAACATTTAAAAAAATAATATAATACATATATATACATAAATAAAGATTTTAATAACTATTTTTACCAATGATTGGGTTTTCCGAGCAATCAAGCCAAGCTCTAGCTAGCGCCACCTCTTCTTCCTCCGTCCACGGTTGCACTTGTTTCTTCTCTCTCGGCGCCTCGGGTGCCTTCTTTTTGTGTGACCGTTTTTTCCTACCCGCATTTTGCTTCGGTTGGGTCTCAGGCACAACATCATCGTCAAGCGGTATGACGTCGTCTTCGGGAGATGGTGTCGGTCGAGACGAGGGTGATGGTGTCGGTCGAGACGTGGGTGATGATGTAGGTCGAGGCGAGGGCGATTGAGAAGCTTGAAATGGATTGTTTTGTTGGAAGGTTTGTTGTTGAAATGAGTTTTGTTGTTGGAATGCTTGAAACAGAGAAAAAGAATGTTGAGCAAAGGGATTAAACCCCATGCCTTGCGGGAAGTTTGCTTGAAACGGTTGAAACGGTTGTTGCATTGGCGGTGATCCTAAACTCGCCATGTACGCGAACAACCCGTCATCATCGGGGTTAACGTTCGTACGACGGGGAGGTTGGAAGGGCGTGTTTGATGATGGTCCTCCTCCTTGCATTTTCTTAATTTTTTTTTGAAGAAATATAGTAGTAGAGGAGAGTGAAGAAGTGTTGTTAAAAAAATGGGGGTACCACTCTTTTTATATCAAAAAAATATAACATTTAAAAAAAAAAGATATATTAATGGCCAACGGATATATTTCAACGGATATATTTGAAAAGTCAAGGGGGAGAGGCACCATCTAGGTAACGCCACACCCACAAAAAATGCAACATGGCGCCCCGGGGGGTGCCCAGGGGCGCTATGTTGGGCGCTATGGTGAGGGTTTTGGGGCTATAACGCCCGATTACATATAGCCTTAGCAAAAAGGGCCTTGGACGTTACCGGCATAGTGCCTCCCCCTTTGATATGTTTTTTTTTTGTGTGTGTGGCTTTTTTCCTATTGATACACCTCCACCCCCATCCTCATAACCCCGACTACACATCTTAACCTCATAACCCCCCATATACCATATGTCATATATCCCCCTTATATGTCCATGTTACCACTACACATAGCCTAATAACGGGATATGATGGTTTATAATTTTCATGTAGGGACTTAATGTATTAAATCTATTAATCCGTAAACAACATTAACGTAAAGTGTTAAATGTGAGAGATAAAGATATTATTTAAACAACATTTAACATAATCATTACACAATCACACGTGAAAAATAAAAGAGTAAATTTATATAGTTAGCCCCTGACATGTAAAATGACTTAATTGTTCTTATATTTAAAAGAAAAAATTAACTCTATTAGTCTCAGGGACTTAGATACCTCATGTGAGATTTGTTAATAATTTAAAAATCGGCTACAGGTGATAAAAATTACCAAACCTCATGGCTGTAAATAGTAATTTACTCAAAATAAAAATATAAGTGTAATTTCCTATACTAAAGTGACGTAAATTACAAATTTTAAAATTCAGGGTCGTAATGTGAGCCCAGTTTCTAAAAAGAGTAAACATCACTTTTGGTACTCAAGGTTTGCACATTTTAACACTTTTAATCCAATTTTAGAAATTATAACATTTCAGGGCCTGAGGTTTGATTATTTTCTCAATTTTGGTCACTTTTTAAATTTACATCCAAATTAACGGTTGAAATCAGTCAAATAGGATATTAATGAGTGGTATTTTTGTAATTTAACCATCTCCTTTTATTTATTTGATACAAAACGCGATAATTGACTTCCAAAAAAAAACTATGTAACTTAGTCATTTTTCAAATAAATAAAAGGGGAAGTCAATTACTACGTTTTGTATCAAATAAATAAAAGGGGATGTTTAAATTATGAAAATACTCTCACTAATATCCTATTTGACTGATTTCAATCGTTAATTTGGATAAAAATTTTAAAAATGACTAAAATTAAAAAAATAATCAAACCTAATGCCATAATTTCATAAATTGAATTAAAAATATTAAAATGAGCAAACCTTATGAACCAAAACTGGAATTTACTCTTCTACTAAAAATAAAGAAGCACTCAGAAGTTTGATTTCAAATTCGCCCCCGAATATTTTCTCAGAATTTGCCTAATTAGTCAGTACAAGGAGGCGAGTGCCCGATCGGTTAACTTTCATCGTCGGCAACGAAACATTCAGACATGGATTCCGAATTGGCAAAGCAAATAGAGGAAACGGTGCTGGAGGTGCTCAAGAACTCAGACATGGATTCCACCACGGAATTCCAAGTCCGAAAAGCAGCATCCCAACAGCTCGGAATCGATCTATCGGAGCCTGCCCGGAAGAAACTCGTCCGAAATGTGGTCCAGACGTACCTTGAGGAACAACAGGCTAAAGCAGAGGCTGCGACCGAAGAAGGTGAGCCGGAGCAAGTGGAGGAGGAAGCAGAAGAAGAAGATAGCGACGATGACAAGAAAAAGAAGAAGAAAGGTGCCAAAGAGTTCGATGACGAAGGAGATCTCATCATTTGTAGAGTAAGTTTGTTTAGCAATTGACTCGCGATTCGAAACCCTAATTTGGTTTCTTAAACACCGCCATTTCGAATTGGCGTTTAGTATGTGGTATTGAAACCCTAATTTGGTTCCATGAAATGCTTTACGTTGATTTGCTTTGATTATATCACCAAATCTGTTCGTTGAAATGTTGAATTGGTCACCAAATTCTGCCTTAAGCTAACTGAAACTTAAAATCATTCTATTAGTTTTCCTTTTAGTCAAATAACATTGTTCTGGATTGAAAATGTCTCCAATTAAGTATGTAAAAGTTGGAAAGGGAACAGAAATTTTGTTCAGTCATGCTTCCAAAGCCTTTCTAAATCGAAGCTGGTGGGGAATTGCTGTAACTATGATATGATGAGTCCTAATTCTGTTCTTTTTGGTGCAGCTTTCAGAAAAAAGAAGGGTGACTCTTACTGAATTCAGAGGTAAAAGTTTGGTGTCTATAAGGGAGTACTACAAAAAAGATGGCAAAGAGCTTCCTAGTTCTAAAGGTATGAATGTTTAGAGTTTTGAATGCTCTGTTGGTAATGCTCTTATTAGATATGTCAAATTGTCAATCTGATTGATTTCTGGATAAGACTTGTGGTTTTATCTGAAAACTGTTGCTGAGGTGATAGCTCTGTTGTCAAAAGCGAACAAGGTTAAACCCTAAACCCTAGGCTCCCAGTTGCAGCCTTGTTGCCTCGCTTCAAAAGCCCTACTTTCAGGCTCTCAGGCGCATTTTCAGGCCAAATTCTTGTTAAAAACCGCTTGAACAGGTCTGAAACAATTACACTAGCCTTAAACAAACCACGGATCAACCTAAAACAACCTAATCTAGCCCAAAACAAGCCTAAAATAGGTCTAAAACCCCTATAAGTGATATTTTTATACTACGCACCTTGCTTAAAATGCCTTTGCTTTTTAAGCACCTTGTGTCTAGGCCCAAGCCCACTCTTTGCGCCTTGAATGTGCCTGCGCCTTACACAGCTATGGGTCGTAGTCAAATTATGTTTGTTTTGTACAAAAACAATATACAGTAGGTACGAGTGGCTTGCTATTTACCTCAAGTGAAAGGGTAAGGAAATAGACTTAGAGTTATTGAACTTCTATGAGAGGTTAATATTCATAATAACAGGGGGGCACCACTTGGTCTTATGATTAGGATTGGATTAAGTTGTATCTCAAGATTGTTTGTATGTTTCCAAGATTTTCATGTCTGTAGCTGCATACGCCACCTTCAATAATGGCAACAATGATGTAATTGGACTTCCTAAGGTATGGCAGGAGTCTTAGGGTACCTGATTTTTTATAAGTGGTTGATATTGAAAAACATCTATAGTTATCACTTATCAGTGAATAAATATATGACTACTAAGGCACATCTAGCGCAATGGTATCTTGGTGTGGTAAATGGTGCCTCTTCCCTAAGGGTCTAGGGTTTGAGTATCGCTGTGGGCTGTGGAGTAGAAATGTAGAATTCCTAAATTAGATGGGTGTGTGGGTTTCTGTTAAAGAAAGTGTTAATATCTGACTTTAATTTTGAAATTCTTGTTTTTTGTTGATATGAGCATATATAACATGTCTATATGACAACAGCCAATGGTGAAATCCGTTTAATTCTATTTATAGCTGAAGCCGTTGGTATAATGGTTTGGTTTGTGGTTTGGACTTGGAATCGATTGTGTAAACAGCCAATGGTGGGTTTTAGAGGTGTTCATAAAGTCACAAACCGTTGAAATGGTCCGAACAACCCAAACCCAGCCTGGTGCTTTTTAGGTCCACGGTTTATGGAATGTAAGACCTTGGTATAATGGTTCGGTTTGTGGTTTGGACTTGGAATCGATTGTGTAAACCGACCTGCTTTTTAACTTTATTATGTGATAGATATTTTTTTAAGGTTTGCAATATGTAGTTTTGCATGTGTATAATATCCACTGACCATCTTTATCATATTTCAAAGTTCAGTAAAAATATATACTTTGAATTTGAAAAAAAAGGTACAAGCCGCCACACAGAACTCTTTTGGCCATCCGCGACCCATCCAACCCAGCTAGTTTGGTTTGTTTTTATCGTAACTGCAGTTAGTAGTTTGGCCCAGAGTTATCGTCAAAAGCGACCAACGACGGTTATCCGTCAAAAAGCTGCTTTTAACTTGTTAAATTCTTTTTAAAAGTTGATATCTTTTCATACATGTGTTGTGATTTGTTCATTATAATAATGAGAGCTTCTGTTTGGCTGGTGTCTTTAGGTATCAGTTTGACTTCTGAGCAGTGGTCAAACTTCAGCAAGAATGTACCTGCTATAGAGAAGGCCATCAAGAAATTGGAGGGAAGGCTGTAAAACTTTTGATCATGAGCATGAAACTTGAAGCTTTATGGCATCCTAGTCTTTCAAATCAAACCTTAATCTGTAACTCTTAGGTTTCTTATACTGATGCACCATGTTTTTGTTCTTTTTTAATGGTCTCATGATTCCCATCCTTTGTTGGAAACCTTTTAAGAACCCTCAAAGCAGTTATATGCAGACATATCCTTGATAGTTAGTGTAGAGGCAAACTTTCCCATCCTACCAACATCTGAGTGTGATCATGAGTATTTTTTCAATTTTAATGGTTGAAATGTTCCTTTTTTGTAGCATCTATTTTCTCAAGATAACATATAACTCAAATCAACAAATGTACAAGTAAATTAGATAAAAGATTTGTTAAATGTTGAGCTAAACTTTGTTGAAACATAACACATTGACCCTAAAAGGGGGCAAATACAAAAGTATTGATATTACATATAATTGGAATAAGGAGTTCCATTCCATGTTGCTTCAGGAGTTTTTCAGGCTTCTGCTACTTCAACATTGGAGTAACTGACCTTGGTGATGAGCTATCCTCAACCACAGTTATATCTGTCGCGCTGCAAAAAATCGGCTTCAATTTCACTCTCCAATAACTCTGGCTCCTCCGAGGCACCACTTTCATCGAGCTAGTTGCCGCCACACGCATCTGCTCAATCAACGCCTCCGTGTTAACTTCCTCCGACAATATCTCCTCCAACTGTTTTGTATTGATCACTAGTTTCACCTTCCATACCCCCTTTCTAGGTGGCGGTAACACTTCAAACCCCGACCCATCTGATAAATTCTTCGTCACAACTTGTAACGCCACTGCACTTGTCGACATTCTTTCTGGCTCGACCTCAGCCGCACCCGATAGTCCAACGGGCTCCGGTACACTCCTTTCCTCCAGCGCCAGAGGAAATAGATAGTAGAACTGACCACCGAGAAGTAGCTCCCGGTGGTCTAATGGTGACAGTAACTTATCTTTTTTGAAAAGCCCGTGTTTTGGGAAGTCGTTGACGACTTCTGAGACAAGTTTCGGGCTGCTGAACTCTAATACATGACCCGAGGGTGTCATGACTCGAACCGGGTCGAGACATGGATCAAATCCTTTGAAAGCGCAGTTGCCCATCTATATGGTGTATCATAAAATAAACATGGAAGTGGTGTTATGTGTGTGTATATATATAACGGGTTTGAAGTTCAATGATGCTAGAAAACAAGACACGTCCAACAAGATTTTTTTTTTTTTTTAATTTGAACTAATCATGTGATTATGGGACAATACCGTTGGGAAGGCATCAAACTTATGTGATCCAAGACAGAGAATAAATGATTATAAAAGGACGCTAACATGTTCAGTTTAAAGACGTTAGCTGGGTAATTTAAATACATTTTAATGTTTTATAAATGCCGTACAAGCAGATGAATCTAGTCATATTCATATTTTTTTATTTTCATGTAAGGTTATAGACGAAAGGGTAATAGTTTTAGGACTCTGATTCAATGGGTCTCTGATTTAAAAATATATATAATACTAGTATAGAACCCGTGTACTACACGGGTTTAATTATCAAAAATTTAATACATAATTCACGTTAAAGATTCACATAAAAAATTTATTTTAATAAATTATATTGTAAAATAATAATCATCAATTACGAGAAGCACAAAGAGATCGGTGCACAAGTTCTTTTAACTCTTCAGTTGATTGCAATTCCATACCAGAAGAAACATATTATCTGATTTTTTCAAGTTGTTATGTACAAAAAGTAGAAACATATGTTATGGGTATAAAAAATATGTAGCATTAAAAAATCCAACAATACACATGTTTGTTGAAAAATATATGATTTAGATGCACATCTAAACAACATGTCATTTACATATTTGATCAAACATACTCTTCACGTAATATATGACATGAAAAGTAGTAAAATTGGTCAATTATATAGAAAAAAATAAAACTTCTTTGTTAGGTCTAGTATATAGACAAAACTAACATAGGAGGTGGATGAACACAAAATAATACATTTGATAAGAAATAGTACACAAATTGATAAAAACACACAAGAAAAAAAGAAGAAACTCATAACTTTAAAATATTTCAAGAAAATAAAAATCTTACTATAACTAAAATAAATATTAAACTTTCATGTTATATCATCTATGTTCTATAAGTTAATTATTTTATATTATCTCCATGTCATATCTAAGTTTAAACAATAACTAAATTACAACAACTAATATGAAATCCAATTTCATAATTTGTTAGTAATGAAATCTCTCTAGAAGAGAAGAGAGTTGCATTTTTTTAGTCAAACCAGTTATCTTTCATATTTAAAATTCAAGTGTAATGAAATTACAGCTATAAATATAATTAATATAAGATATAATTAAAATCTTATTATGATTTATTAAGTTATAATAACTTATTGATATAAGAAAATTTATATTCTGATAATTTAATTATCTAAAATTCTTAGCATTACTAAGTGAGAAAATTGATATTTAATATGAGAGAGAAGCGGGAAAATTATGATGAGAATGAATGTAGTGATGACATGTATTCTCAAATCTTTTGTGACAATTAATTTAGTGTTGACATCTGTCAAAAGTTGTAATTGTTTAGTGTTTATTGATATTTTCTAAGTTTTAAAATATTTATTAAAATGAAAACAATAATAGTTTAAAAAAATAGTTTTAAGTAAACTAAGATATAAATTAATATGTGATTGTCATAATTCCATAAATATAAATAAATAAAAATATAACATGATTATAAAATATGATATAATTTCCAATTTCCAATGAAAAAGTATTTATTATTATTATTATTTTTTTTTTGAACGGCGTTTGGAACTACTCCCCAAATCTCCAATACCCAAGTGAGCCTTCCTGAGACGGGATTGCAACCGTCCATACTGATTTTGACACTCCAGGCTTGGCTCACCCAGGAACACCATCAAGGAGGAAACTCACCACTTGAGAAAAACCCCCTTGAGTCAGGTTTGAACTTGAGACCTCAAGGTCCCCAAGCTCTAACCTTCATCCCCATACCATTGGGACAAATGCCCCTTGGTAAAAAGTATTTATTATTGGGAGGGAAATCTTTTGTGAAAATTAATCTAGTGTTGACATGTGTTAAAGTTGTAATTGTTTATTAGAGTAGGAAGATGTTTTATTTAGTTTGTCCCCTTTTTTTTGAACGGTTAATTATACGAGACCTAAACTTGAACCGAGAAGCCCAATGACAAAAGACCGCCATCGGCGCCCAAGCCTATCAGTCAACCAGTTTTAGGGAAAACCACATCCGTAAGCGGCCGGGTGGAAAACCTATTAGCTCAAAGACTCAAACTCATAACCTTATTATTACGAGTCATCCCATCATCGCCTATACCGCTAGGACAAGTCTTATTTAGTTTCCCCTTTAATTTATAAATTTGGTTTGTCCCTTTAATTTATAAATTGGGCTTTCTGTGATAAAATTTACTTATATTATGTCAAATCGTAATCATAAATATAAATCGATCCACTTTATAATATATAGAATCACAAAAATGTTCGCTACTAAAATTTATATCTTTATACGATAATTAAGCTCTAAATATAGAAAAACTTGTAAAGAGTGACAATGCAAGCCCAAAGTAGGGGTGTGCAGAAATAACCGAAATCCGAATAAACTGACAAACCAAACCGTATCCATATCCAAAAAACCAATCCGAATTATGAATTCGGTTTACGGTTTGGTTTTCAACCGTATCCGAATTGTGAATTCGGTTTATGGTTCGGTTATGGTTTTGAGTTTTGTTTTTATTTGGTTTATTCAGTTATCCGTTTAAAACCAAATAAGATATATATATATATATATATATATATATATATATATATATATATATATGAGAGAGAGAGAGAGAGAGTTGGGTTATAATACAAAGTACTTTTTACGTGAGAAGTGTGAGAAGTGGTTGATATGTTAATTTTTAACACATGATATTGTCAATTATTATATTTTAGGTAAATATATGACAATCCTAAAATAAATACACCATCCATTGAATTCCAAACACTACCAAACACCATTTATTAAGAATTATTAAAAGGGCACTGTGTTAGGATATTATTACACTGTGTTTACATTGTGTTATCCTTTAACTCTAATTTTGATAAACATATGACATTCTAATATGAAAAAAACAATGTATAGTGTTATATATTTACCAAAAACATAACTAAAAGATAACACAATGCATTAAAATCTAACACATCATTCACTTCTCACATTTCTCACGCAAAAAGTACTTTGTATTATAACTTTTGAGAACTAAATCTCAACCACACATTTCAGGGGGGACCACTACAATTCATGGGAGAGGGGATACATGTAAATAAACTTGTGGCTCAAATTAGTTCTTTTTAGTTCTCAAACCCAATTGGTTCTCAAATGATCATCTCCCTATATATATATTAATATATTTATAAACCATTACACCATTTAAGTTAAGCTCACTTATCCACAATCCAACTAAATACGACCCATATATCCATGGTTTCTTTTAGGGTAAAACAAGTCTATCGATAACTCTAAGACTCACTCTACGTCTCTACTCCACGTTCCCACCCTAGTTCGTAAAGAGTAGTCATCGTCTTCTCCTCTTCCACTCTACCAAAAACAAGCGCCTACCTGCTACCTCGACCTACTATTTTCGTTTGAAGCATAAGTATGTGAGTTCGATCGCTCGATTTATTCATACGAGTTGTAGGTATTTGGGTTGTAGGTATTTGGTTGTGGGTACTTTAGTTGTAGGTATTTGGTTGTGGGTACTTTAGTTGTAGGTATTTGGTTGTGGGTACTTTGGTTCTAGGTATTTTGGTTAAAAGTATTTTGGTTGTATATCGGATTATCGTTTTAAACTCCAGGGATAACGGGTTTTGGACTAGGGATATGTTAAAAATGTTTGCTCTTTGTTTTTTATTAGCAAAAAAGTACGTAAAATATGTTATTTGGTGAATACGGCTTAAACGGTTTGAATACGATTAATTCGGTTCTCAACCGAAATCGAATCGTATTGAATATAGTTTATTCGATTCGGTTTGTGAGATATTCAATACGGTTTGGTTTGGTTATTGATGTGTGTGGTTTTGGATATGAAAATATAATTGATTTCGGGCTGAAAAACGTCAAAACAAACTTGAAAATATTAAATTATATTTGTTTCTGATGATCATTGTGAGTTTTCAGGTTAAAACAAGTTTGGCACGGAAAACGAGGTGAAAATGAAGAAAAGTCAAAGTTCGGGTCAACCGGTCAAACGCAGATGTCAAAATCAAAAAGTGCAGAAAAACTTCACGGCTTGCAGGCCGTGAGACACCCTGTCACGGCCTAGACCAAGCTGTGAAGATCCTGACCAAGCTGGGATACTGAGCCGCAAACCAGTCACCGGTGAAAACTGTGTCACGGCTTGACCTGCAAGCTGTGAAGAGCCTTCACGGCCGTGAAGAACCTGTCCAGGCCGTGAAGCACCATGTCCCTGGATAGCCAGGCCGTGAAGACCCTGTCCAGGCCGTGAAGCACCCTGTCCCTGGATAGCAGGCCGTGACAGACCAAAAAACCCATTTTTGGAAGTTTCGTGATTTCGGCCCCTATAAATAGAGGGCTCATTTCCACCATTCAAAACATCTTGGAGAGCAGAGAAAGAGCCAAGGGAAGCCCTCATTGAAGTCCTTCGAAGATTTGAAGATTTGGAGCCTTCAACGAGTCGTAAAGTAGCGTTTTTCATCATTTCGAGCTTTTATTCGGTATTGTACTTACATTTAGCCATGAATTTCTATTTGAATCAGATTTGTTTTTGTTTAAACATTACCATGGTTGGCTAAACCAATCGAATCGTTTAGGCATAGACGAGCCCAACCATGGTTTAATCATGTAAATTGTGTCGGTTTTTACATACGATTATGGTTTGAAGTAATAGTTTTGTTTCTTTGCTTCAATTGATGATATTTGTGTTCTTGATTGTTCTTGGATACTTCTTAGCCTTGTGGGACCCTCATCATTAGGTTGCAGAGCACCGACCGATTAGGAATCCTATTGTATAGCCGAGCCACAGAATTTGCGGCGTACGCGTGAACTAGCAATAGTCACGATCGTTAAGAACCCTAGTCACCAATCAGGAGTCCAACCCTTAGGGCTGAGTAAGAAATTACCTACCCTCTGCCAGTAGCCACCCTCGACATTGTCAAGTAAACCAAGTAGTCACCGATAGGTCGGGTCTGCCCTTACTTAGTCGTGTCTAGGACCTGCTGGGTCAATTGATCCATAGAATTTAACCGCTTCACAACTCTAGAACCGTTAGGATCATCCATATCCTGACCGTTCGACCAGTTGTGAGTTGATTCACCGATAACTCGGGACTTAGCCTAGGGCACTTTAAATCCATAACCAACTTGTCTACACTTAACCATGGACCATTAGTAACCATTTAAGGGCCTGTCTATAACCCTAATAGTGAACCAGTCCATAGGAATTAGGTCGCCTTGTCTTAGGAACCCAATTCACATAAGCGACAAGGCGTATGCATAAAACCGATACAATCGATTAAACCTGGGTGGGGGAGTCATTGCCTAAGCGATCCTCTTACACTACTGAATTAAACAAACCCAGTCTCCAATCTGTTCTCTTAAACAAATCCACATCTTAATTTCATATTTTCAAAATACAAAAACAAAATCCGGCTAAATTACTAATCAAACTGTTTTCAACAAATCCGTGTCCTTGAGGTTCGACAACCCGGTATTTACCAACACTATACTATACATGGCAGGTATACTTGCCTACGTGTGTGTGTAGTCCCTAGGTGGATAACCATTTTATAAATTTAAAACCTGATAGTGTATTCTTTTTAATATAAATATAATGTTATAATTTATTGAAACACTCTAAGTTATAATAGACTTGTTTAAAATTCACATGCTCAAAACTTAGGTTCCAAAGTTTATTTATGAACATGGTGTGCAAGGTTATTATCAAAACCAACTTACATCATAAGACAATTTACCAAGGTTATAGATTCAGACAAGTTTAACAAAGTACTACACAACTTTTATAAGTTATACAACCAATTCATACAACTATTAGTTTTCCATCATTTATACAGAACACATGTTAGGAAAGTAAGCAGGAACGTAAGGAGACAATGTCATATGGAGTAAATGAACCCATAAAAGTGACATATTTCGTGTGGAGACTGATACAATACCACCTCCCGGTGACCAGAAACATTTTGGAAATAAATATTAGTATTTAGACTGAGAATGGAGCATTCTTTTCTTTAGAGATAGAAAACTGTGCACGATACCAACACTCCACATGTGTTTCGCTTGAAAGCATACACAAAACACGTCACATATGTTTTCAAGGAGATAACTTGATGGTAAAGTGATAGCTTTCCAATAAAAAAGTTGTGGGGTTAAATCTTATAAAAGACATATGAGGTGATTTAAGTGTTAAAAAAAAAGATGAGTCATAGCATTAAACTCGGTTATAAACTTTTAGATTACAAAAAAATAAGTGTAAAACATTCTACACCGGCATATCATCAGTCATTTAATTATGGTACGTTTAGCATAAAACAAATGGGCTGTATGGGGTCATTTGAGTTGGATTATTCTTATTAATATTCATCCTTCTCATATGGAGACTTAGTCAAAATGTCACACAACTTTTCACTTTTTTTTCCCACATGCTACTTTACCTCCAAGACTACCATACTCATATTTCTCATATGCAACCACATTTAAATACTAACATGTGAGAAGGGAAAAAAAAACAAAAAAAACTCAAATGCATTACACGTCATGAGAGCATTCACAGCAGGTTCCATATCCTTATCCTTATAATTTATATTTTTATTATTATTTTTTCTCTTTCTTCCACTCATAATCATAATTAAATAATACTTTTTATACATTTATCATTACATTTCCTCTTTCTTCCAATTCGTAAATTTTAGCAAATCACCAAATGTTTTGTCAAATATACGGATTTTGTAAAGTTTTTCTCTCCTCTCTACTCACAACCACTCACAACCAAACCTTAAATTATACAGATTTACACTCACATATATTTTAAGAAATCTACGTAAATGCTCTGAAGGGAGGGAGTGGATGGATGGGGTCAACCAACACGATATACAGCAAGGCAACAGTGGCAAAATAAAAGCCACAGCGTTGCGTTATGAAGAGTCTTAGTTTTTATTATATTATATTTTTCACTAAAAAAAAACTAAAATGGATGATTAAAGATTAAAAAACGATTTTTTTTAATCCATATTGTAATTTAAGGATGACGATACGAATACAATGAGAATGAGTTCTCAGAGCTCTAGTCTCTTGCACAAGATAATCGATCATTATTAAAATATTAGTTAAACTAAAAGGCAAATAAGTTACACTTAACTTTCAAAGATTGAAAAAAGATGAAACAAAATTGAAGGCTTATAGCACGCTGTCAACTTACAATCCACAACAAATTTGATCCGAATTATTGGACCGCGACCCATCCAACGCCACGACTTCACAAACAAATCCCATGCCTCCCTGCCACAAAAACCCAAAGATAAACCCTTCATTCATCTCACCCACAAAAAAAAAAACAAACTCTTCATTTCACCTCCTATATCCTCTTAATTCCCCAACAATCCTTCACCTAATTGATTCATTAACCATGGGTTGCGCCTCATCTAAACAAGTACTTGAACCCGGAACCGTCGATGTCTACCGCCCGGCAGCCGGCAGCTTCGCGGTCTTCGACATCAACGCCATCAAAGAACCGTGGCTAGCGGCGGATCAACCCGAAGACGAGAAGCCGCCGCCGGAAAAACCCCTCGCCCACTTGCCCGCTCCGATGCTCGAAAAGCTCGATGAAAACGAAGACGCTCCACGGTCGTGGGACGAGGTCAGCAAGCAGTTAGAAGACCTCAAACCCACCTTAAACTCTCCGAAACCTTCTCCGCCCTCCGCCGCCGCCACCACGCTTCCACAGTCGCCGGAGCAGCCGAGAAAGATAAAACGCAAGAGCTTCTCGTTCCACACGCTTGAAGAGCTCGAAAACAACACAAAGGCGAGGAGCAAACCGGCTCCCGGGTTGAAAAAAAACGAATCGTTCACCGAGCTCACCAAGTTCGGCGCCCGGTTAAAACGATCCGACCCGGGAACCAAATCTGATTCCCAGAGCGGGTCGGTACCGCCTCCGGTGATAGAGGGGTACAAATCACTGAAAGAAAACCCGTTTTTGTTGCGGGATATAGAGGAACGCGAGAAACAAGGTTTACCCCCGCTTTTCATGAAGCGGGACCCGCTCGAGGATTACCCGGAAATCTGCCCGCCGGGCGGGTCGGATAAAGTTGTCATCTACTCAACATCCTTGGGCGGGATCCGAAGGACGTACGAGGATTGTAACAAGGTCCGGACCATCATGGGGCTCCATGGGTTTTTGTACGAGGAGCGAGACATATCGCTACACGGTGAGTTCCGGACTCAATTGAAAGAGTTACTCGGTGGTGACTCGGTTTCCGTCCCGAGGATGTTCGTGAAGGGTCGGTATATAGGGGGAGTGGACGAGATCGTGGGGCTAAACGAGACGGGTAGACTGAGGAGGATACTGAGTCGAGTTGGGATTGAGAAGGAGGTCGGGAGACAGGCGTGTGAGGGGTGCGGTGGGGCACGGTTCGTGCCGTGTTTGGATTGCGGAGGGAGTTGTAAAATCGCGGTGGATGGTAAAAAAGAGAAAGAAAGATGTCCGGAATGTAACGAGAACGGGTTGATGTATTGTCCTATATGTTCATGATACGATTGAATTAAGATTTAAGACATCATTGTACTAGTCTTCTTGTTTGAAGTTGTGTCGTTTGGTTTATAAAACAGAGGAATAATAAGATATACGTTTGTAAATGGTTTTGTGATTTAAGCTATAAGAGATCTAATGATTGATTTATGTGGACTAGGTAGCAAATAGCACTTGTAGATATGTATGGGTTGTGTTATTTTTTTATTTACTTTTGTTGATTATAGATTCATCCTTTATATAAATTTATAGATTTAAGTGGTTAGCTCTCTATACTTCCGAAGTTGGCTTTGAAAAAACTAGCATGTTATTTACACTTCTAGCTCTCCATCTATTATACATTTGCATTTAATCCTTTTAACATTTTATTTAAATTGAGAAGCCAAAATTTATAATATGGTATTATGGTGCTCAACATCACATGTGCAAATTAGGGGTCTATCCACGTTTTTGTCACATGTAGACTCAAAACAAGATTACAAGAGCGACTATGACTCTTTGAATTATATATTGATTCTCTCGCTCAATGATCTTTATAGTTTCCTTATTGTGTTTTCACGCAACAACTAATGATATAACAACATAACATGTGTTATATTTTAACTATTGATTCAAGGTGGGTTAACCCCACGGGACTTATATCAATTCTCTAGCCCATACAAGCCCATCAGTAACTTTGTATCTTTAGCCCATTAGCTCATTATCAAGCATGAGTCCATATAAGCCCCTCAAATCCAAGTGATTTCATGTTACAAAACATCACAAACATTAGAAAATGATTGTGTAAATTATAAACAAAACAATATTTGAAGTTTGAATTATATGATACTTTAGGGTTTGTATAACTAACTAATACTCAAGTTAAGTAGTTTAACACTACCAAATTGTGATTTTTAAATTCAAAACTGTAATAACAAAATTTAAAATTTCACTGAAATACATATTTTGACACTAAAAACTATTAAAAAAATTAAACTTTAATTTATCAATGTGACATATAAGGAAGAAAAGCTCAAATAAGAGGCCTCCTCATGATGAAGCAAATGTAAGTAATACTTTTTGGAAACCCTGGTGGATACCATGCAAGGACCTTCGAGTGGAGACGTGATAGTCATCGTGTGATGGTGATAACGTCTTAAAACGTACACTGCCTTTCTGGAAGTGATGAGCCAAAATATGATGGTGATAATGCTAGAGAAAAATATAGGTGGCGTTTGGTTCACGGAATTCAATGTAATTGGAATTGATAATTTTTTCATTTAAAATTGTTCTTGGTTGGGTAAAGAAGAAATTTGAAATGCAATGAATTCCTTTAATCAATGGAATTTGAGACCATGTAACTTTCCTTCGTTAAAGTGAATGATTTCTAAGGAATGTTGAAATAGTAATAAATTCCATTGATTAAAGAATTCATTGCATTTCAAATCCTCTTTTTACCCAACCAAGAACAATTTTCTCTTTACCCAACCAAGAACAATTTTCAAAGTAAAAATATCAATTCCAATTCCATTGAATTCCATGAACCAAACGCCACCTTAAGGTTTTTTTTTTTAATTTTACTTCCACCAACTAACCATGCACACTATTACACATCATCTTTTTTTTTTTAATTGAAATAATATATATTCACACAAATACCATTAGAGATTAGACCATCCACATTTGAAAGCCCTTTGAAATCTTTAAGGGTGACGTAAATGTTCAAATCTTGGTTTAGAATGGGGGCGCCCGGTGAAATCCTGACACGATGCTCTGAATCAAGGGCATAACTTTCATGTATATCGTGGGACAAAAACCGTTATTTTTTTCTTTTATTTAAATAATGTGTGTAGTGAATAGGTGATAATGTGAAAACTAATAAGGGTAAAGATATTTGTAGTGATGTAAAATGGGGGTTTTATAAAGATTTGTGAGGATATTTAGAAATTTGTAAATAATGATATGCCCATTTAAGGGCCTGTAACTTGTAAGTGTGTCCTATGGATGCGAATGATGCTACATATCTTTATAGTGATCACTGAAACCTTTTGCATATTGTGTAAATAAGAATAAACACTCACCAAATGCCCTTCAATAGGTGTGAATATGGATGACCAAGGTTTCATGCATAATGCCAATGAACATGCAATAATGGGTTGCCAACTACCACGCTATAACGATCAGCCATCAACCTTCCACAAAAGAATTTCAAAATCTCAAACAATTGTTTGAGTTCCAGAACAAACACAAAATACTAATCAACAATTCAGAGTCATCTTCCTTTCCGTCACTCAAGATTTTCATCAAACAGGTGGTGTGCAGTTTCCAGTTTCCACAACATACATTTGTTAATCAATGGCAACCATTTGTTATTCTCCTTTGATTTTCAAAACTAAAGATTTAGGAAACAATGGAGCTTCTTTGCTTCAGTATAACCGATTCAGAGGTTAGTAATCCGTTTAATACATTCTCGATGTTTTCAAACTTAGAAATGTTTCATGCATATTCTCAGCTTCAAAATCTCGACCAATCAAGGCCATGGCTGCACCTCCCAGACGAGAAACAGACCCCAAAAAGAGGATCGTCATTACAGGAATGGGAGTTGTTTCAGTTTTTGGTAACGATGTTAACACCTTTTACGAGAAACTTCTAGAGGGCCAAAGCGGAATCACCCCGATAGACAAATTTGATGCTTCCACTTTCACTGTTCGTTTTGCCGGTCAAATTCGCAACTTTTCATCGGTAGGTTACATAGACGGAAAAACCGACCGCCGTCTCGATGACTGCTGGAGATATTGTTTGGTTGCAGGCAGAAAAGCCCTCCATGATGCCAATCTTGGACACCAAATTCTTCAAACTGTAAGATCTTTAAAAGGGAAAATACATTGACTTTTTTAGTCTTTTGGTACCAAGATTACTTAAAAATGATGGTATTCCTGATCTAGAATTGTATGATCATGTGACAGATTGATCGAACGAGGATCGGAGTTCTTGTGGGATCAGGAATGGGCGGTCTGACAACGTTTAGCAACGGTGTGGAAGCGCTTATTCAGAAGGGATTCAAGAAGATCACGCCGTTTTTCATTCCTTACTCGATTACCAACATGGGATCTGCTTTGCTGGCGATCGATGCGGGTTTAATGGGGCCTAATTACTCGATTTCGACAGCTTGTGCGACTGCAAACTATTGCTTTTATGCTGCTGCAAACCACATCAGAAGAGGAGAGGCAGATATCATGGTAGTTGGTGGAACTGAGGCTGCAGTCAATCCTACCGGAGTTGGCGGGTTCATAGCTTGTAGAGCCCTGTCCCAAAGAAATGACGAGCCCCACAAGGCCTCTCGACCGTGGGACAAAGATCGCGATGGTTTTGTTATCGGTGAAGGTGCAGGTGTCCTGGTATGCAAATCCCCAACTTCCTAAATCCTAAGAAGATGTTATATAACACGTAAAAATATAATATAAAACGACTGATGAGTCCCGCAGATGGCATCTTGGCCTAGTGCTAGTCACTTAAATGGCAAGGGTTTAAGTCTACAAAATGATATTAGGTGGATTTAGAAGTAGATTTTAGGGGGTAATTGAAAAAAAAAACAACTAGGCTAACAAATTTTGTGAGAATTAGTTGGTTGTGACAGTTTGAGCCCAAGCCTAGAATCCAGCCCAAACTTTGGCATACACATGAATCAATTTGGGGATGGATTCACTGATTCACACTTTAACTTTTAAATGTTATAAAAATGGTAACTTGAAGTCTTGAACTAAACTGGATTTTTTTTTACAGATAATGGAAAGTTTGGACCATGCAGCTAAAAGAGGTGCAAACATTATTGCCGAGTACTTGGGAGGTGCGATCACGTGTGATGCGCATCACATGACCGATCCTCGCAAAGATGGGCTTGGAATCTCGTCTTGCATAACCAAATGTTTAGAACATGCTGGTGTTTCTCCAGAAGAGGTCATGTTTTTACAAGTCATTAGTTACCTGCAGTTATATATACATACAACATGTTCTGGTTTCTGAAAATGCAAACTTTAAAAAATTGAAGGTGAATTATGTGAATTGTCATGCAACATCTACCCTAGCTGGAGATTTGGCTGAAGTTATTGCTATTAAAAAGATCTTCAAGGATACATCTGAGATGAAGATGAATGGGACCAAGGCAAGAAACATTTATGATATCTACATATACACATACATAAATAACTAAGGCACTTAAAGTTTTTTTTAGCTGTTTTTAGCACCCAATGTTTGTGAAAATAACCTTTTTTAGCTGTTTTTGACACCTAAAACACCAAAAGTTATCAAATTCTAGAATAAAAATAACCCATTTTAGTACTGTTTTTTAATGTTATTTTTTTAATTTTTTTTTACACTCACTGAACAAATTTTCTGTATCCGCCATTGTATATGTGTGTTTATTGTAACTAATGAAATGTCTATGGTGCATGTTTAATTAATATGTTTTAGTCGATGATCGGACATGGTCTTGGAGCTGCGGGTGGGTTGGAAGCCATTGCTTGCATAAAAGCTATCACCACCGGTTGGTTACACCCGACGATTAATCAAGATGTACGACGTAAAAGAACTCAATTTTCAATCATTTCAACTATATATGGATTCATCTATGCATTTGGGTTCATATTGATTATAGAACATTTTGTTATTATATATATGTAGAACTTGGAGCCTGAAGTTGATATTGACACTGTCCCAAATGTGAAGAAACAACATGAAGTCAACGTTGGTATGTGGTCAATGGTCTTGCATTTTCTCTAAATATATAATGTATTATAACCTAATGATATCTCTTAATGCAGCCATCTCTAACTCTTTTGGATTTGGAGGCCATAATTCTGTGGTTGCATTCGCTCCTTTTAAGCCGTAAACACCCTTTAACTTCAAATCTATTCCATATCAACAGATGAGTTCAAGATTCATAAATGTTAAATCGCGCTTAATTTCTACCCTTTATATATAATCATGTTATTATCTTGATCTCTTAGGGTAACCTCCTTTTAACCTTCAAAAGGTTGCGGCATGACACGATGCATCTTGATGTTATTGGTTAACAGAGTATTAATTAATAGGTTATAAGTTTAGTAACTCATTACAAACGTCATTTGTATTGTCACACAACATTTGAAATGAATTATTTCCTTTGAAACTAAAATTATTTAGAAAAAGAACTCCACTTGCAAAGTGATAAATCTTTTAATTTGTTTCCCAGCTGTAAGTAAGTGGATTGTCATTATTAAAGTTGTTGCTTTCATAAGACCTTCTGTTTTTAGTGAACGTAACACCAAGTTTAGGTCTTAATCTCAACCTTAATAAAGATCATGAATATGGACAAAATAATGGCTGCTGACACGACATGGTATTTGACATAATTAACAAAGTCAATTTTGTCGTCAATGATCAAATTTCCTGTCGTTCTTTCCTGTGTATAGAAACAGATATAGATAAGAGCATTAATAATCTTGTCACTATATCTTTTCTATAATCAATAAGTCGCATTTGTGTGTGTTAAAAGAGAATATTGAGGTCAAGATTAGTGGTAGCACAGGTGCTTTGGGAGAGTATTGAGATCCAAAACTTGGGGATAAAATTGGAGCTCAAGGCGAAAACTGTTTATTTAGACGGATCACTATTAAAAATATCATCCACTTCATCACGATATCCTTCTCCAAACCTCTTGCGCATACGGGCAATGAAGAAATATGCGTTTCACATAAATTCAACCTCGAACGATCTTTTCTTGTTGAAAATGTCATTATTCTTTACTCGTCAAATACATCAAACAGAGATGTCTTTAGGGTGTGTAACATACTAACAGCAGCGACCGTGATAGATAATTCTTGATTTAGATAAAAGTTATTAATTAGTATTAATTTTTAATAGTTTTGAGTTATCGTAAATTAGAAGTTAGAATTTGTTTGAATACAAATTGTTTGGGTTCATAGGGTTTAATTAGGTCGGTAGTTGGAGTCGGTCATAGTTTGTTTATATATTGGAGTCATGTGTGCTTTGTATTTGAACCCTACAAATTAATCAGAGTTATAGTTTTTTAATTCTCATCTTTTCTTTCGATAAAGTTCATAACGTAAAATCGATTGTTCTCCAACAATTAGTATCAGAGCGTAGGCTCATACCGTGGGATAGGAGGAGGAAGAAAAAAGGCTAATCGAAACCCTTGTGTAGAGGAGAACTCGGTGCTCGAATTGTGTGTAGAAGCGGTTCAGTTGCGACGGATTTTGCGACCGGATCCTGCTTTCGTGACAAATGTAAAAAATTTGCGACGAAAATTTGCGACCAGAATCTGGTTTTAGCGACGACTCAGAAGATCAGCAACGGTTTTAGCGACGGTAGTGAAGATCAGCGAGATTTTCCGACGAGTTTCAAGTTAGCGACGAAATTGCAAGTTAGCGACAAGAATCTACAAGTAAGATGTTTTAGCGACCAGATTTAGTCGAGGAAGAAAAAAGGCCTTGTGTGAGTCGAAAGAAAGATGTGTGCGATTCGAAGACCTAAGTGGTCTTGTCTGTGTGACTAAATTAAAGAGGAGATCTGTGTGATCGAATCGAGAACTTAGTGTTCTTACTTGTGTGGTAACGAGAAGACCAAGTTTGTGTGAACTTGGGCTTTGGACCTGTTGGATCCAAAGAGAGAAGAAACATGTGTGGTTTGAGACCGACCTGTGTGATCGAAGAGAAAAGACCGAGACCTTGTGATCTTGGCTATTGGACATGTGTGATCCAATAAGAGTAGATTTTGTGTGAATCAAGATCTTTGTGAATCGCCAAATGTACGCTCTATGTCTTTACGAGCCGCACTGTGAGCTTTTGTGTAAACCATACGCCTTTCGCTAATGGGAGTCGTAAACCCTTTCACAATCGTAGAGTATTCGGGATAAATCCCGTCTCCTAAATAATATCCCCGCTTGTACGTGTTGGCACGTAGTTCAAACGAGGAATCAGGCTCACGTCCCTCGATGATATCATCCTAAATGGGTGAGCGATCCAACACATTGATATCGTTGTTCGACCCAGCGACACCAAAATATTGATGCCAAATCCACATGTCGTGCGAAGCAACGGCTTCGAGCATTATGGTTGGATGCCCATGACCACCTCGCATAAACTGACCCCGCCAAGCGTTGGGATAATTCTTCCACTCCCAATGTGTGCAGTCGATGCTACTGAGCATCCCACGAAAACCCCATTTATGCTCGTGAAACTCGTGCAGCTGTCTAATATCGTTAGCAGTGGGTCGGCGTAAATATTTCTTTCCATACAAATTGTAAAGACCTAATTTTAAAACTACGTATGCGAATAAAACAAACATGGTATTTAAATTAAATTACGAAACAAATGTTTTATTATAAATATTACCTTTACAAAACTTTTGAATGCACGTCCTAATAGTCCGATCGAACATCCTCAGATACTCGTCGAAGGAATCACCCGTAACACCGTAAGCCATAACTCGAATTGCGACCGTGCACTTTTGCAATGGAGTGAAACCATTCCTTCCTCTCGCGTCGCTTCTTTGCGGGAACCATGGATTCTCTCGTTCTTAATCGTTCACAATTCTTAAAAATAGTGAACGTCGCATACGAAAACGTTGTTCAAACGCTCCTGCCGAGTAGACGCATGGATCGTTGAAATAGTCTCTAAGAAGACTCGTTTGCCCCATCTCACGGTTTCGATTTAGACGAGCTCTTCGGGTAAGCATTTGTTGCGCTCGCCTATTTGGTCGAGGTTGCTGATAATGCACCATCATCTGGAAAAACATATCCGCGGCTTCATCGGACGACGAGTCGGATGAATCGTTGGACGAGAGGAAGTCCATAATATTTTTGGTTTAGAGATTTGGAAGAGTTTTAGATGAGAAAGTAATATGGGGTGTGGAAATATGGTGAATATTGAGGTTTAAATAGAGAAAGAATAAATAATTTTTTTTAAAAAAAATTGGCCAACGGTCAATTTTTTGACCGTTCAACGGTCTTCACGTGAGAAAAATGGCGTCGAAGATATGGCGCTCCTCGTTCGCGACGTGACATGGCACCTGGTGGGGGCGGTATTCGCGCCTCATGGCGCCATTAAACTGACCCATAGCGCCAGTATACCAGGTGCACTAACTCAAAAGATAACTTATAGATCTAAGAAACATAGAATTTTGTGGACCACACATGTATATTTATTTTTGTGAAATAAATATACAAAAATAAATATACTTTTATAAAAAAATCACACATATCACCAACAAAGTTAACGCTTTTGACAAGACCAGACAAGTCTAAGTGGATGACTTAGATACTTGACTCATTATTCATGTAGAATTATGTCATTAGACCTTAAGACGTCTTAAATGTTTTAGGGCATGGTTAGGCCAGCCTTGTTCACGAACTTGTTATGTATCATCACACTTAATCATTCATGTGAGTCTTAACGGCCCCTATAAATTCTAAATGTTATTAAAATGACTTGGGGAAGAATACATGCTTATATATTTTGGACACAATCACTGCGTATTACATTGAGTGACATGAATTGTCTCATTAAGTCCCCTATTTTGTATCATTAATTGTGGATTTAAGCGTGAAAGTTGTGAATAGATATATTTGGGTTAACACCCTCGCCCTTGGTTAGTCGCTATAGAGCTTGAATGGAGGTCAATCAAGTGCATATTTGTATATAGACATTACAATGCCTTGTGATAAGACATTAGGGTGAGGCAGAACGTTGATTGTTAAGGCTTTCATTACGAGAACTTATGGTAATAGTAAACTTATATGATAATGTTAATTTTATGTAACAATAGTCCCTAAAATCTTGTGGTCCATGAAAACTATTTTTATTTGACTAAATCTGCGAACTCACCAACTTTATATTGACCCGTTTTAACATGTTATTCTTATGCAATTAGGATGCATCTGGACTTACATTTGAAACCACACATGGAGTCACATGTCATGCATATCGGTGTTTAGAGAGATTTTTCTTGCATAACCACATTTTGGGGTCATGTTTATAAAATCTTAATGTCTTGATCTGTGAAACTCAAAAACAACAATTTGTACTTAGTCGGTATTGTAAACAATATTGTATGACGTGTATTAGATGTTGTTCAATGTAATAGATGACTGTAATCCATGAACGTTGCATCTCATGTTAATTCACTATGGTCGGATGTTACACACATTTGTAGGCATGAGAATATTAATACAAACAAAATATAACCTGGAGCAGAATCACATGTCCTCTCAGAGAGCATCCATGAAAGAGATTATCAATATAATTAAATACTAAATTTAACCTAGTGATAAAAGATGTATGATCTTGTCTAACCGTAAAACATTATGTTCAAGATTACTTAGAATAAAACATAGTTAAAGTTAAACTGACCTTTAAAAAAGAGAGAGGAGGAGATTTTCGTCTCCGCACCAAAAAAAATATTTAAATAATATGGATATGTGCACTTTTGCTTGATGCCGTATTTGACCTAATATGGTACACTAATAGCCTTACTCATAGGAGTTTTGGTCGGCAAATCATCGAGCTTTATTGTGACTCTTTGAGCTTTTTAAGTAGTGGTCTCCATTTGATTATCCTCTTTGACATATCTTAATTCTCACTTTGCACCCTAATTTTTGTCATTTTATATTTGTCTTTTCGTTTCAGTAAAACTAAAAGTGTTTCTCTAGTTCTACATAATATGAAAAGCCAACCTTCTAAACTACAGAAAGTTTATGTAATTTTTAATGAGAGGAAATTGGCAACATGATAACAAATTGTTTTCGTTTAATTATTTATATTACTTTTTGTATTTTAATCTTTTTCTTTAGCTTTTATTTTTTTACTTTTCGCATATTTTGTTTTAGTTATTGTTTTTATATTGTTGTTATCTCTTGATACTTCTCGGATATATGATATATCCACATCCATGCATTATGTACAGATGTGGTGTACGTTGTAGCTCCAAAACCTACACCATAGAAGACATCCTACATGCCAAGTGAGGTGTTGTAGCTCCAACACTGTCATTTCGGTAAATGCATATCAAGTTACATTTGATTTAGGATGGCATAGAGCATTAAAACAATTTTTAATATGTGATCGTTTGACATTAACGAAAACCCTATCCTCACTCGGGTCTCGTATTTTAAATAAACTATTATATAAAATCCTTAAGTTGACGCAAATGAAATATTATTTGTGTGTTCTCGGCCATATAGGTTTTGATCTTGCTAGAGCCCATTTTTGTAAGATTAAATTAGGTCAAAAGGACAAAAGCTAAACAACAATCACATGGTAGGCAACTGGTGCGTCCTGTCTTCTTGTTTAGCTCCTACTAACCTTCAGACGCCTCTTGATTCTTGTTTGGTCTTCAGATCTTTGGTTACTAAAATTAGAAACTTTCTTGAAATGGAAACCTGTTCTAAAATTACAATTTTGAACTTGAAAAACAACGGGCCAATCCAAAATCCTAATCTATTACAATTGTAGGCCAACCATTTGGACCAGAATCATAAACAACCAAACATGTCAAAATTAATAAACAAAGAGGGGTCAAGCCGTAACACACACTCACAATCCCAAAAAATAAATTAATAATTAATTTAATTTAATTAGCGACTTGGAATTAAGTCGAAATCTCGAATCACTGATTATAATCAAACCGATGCTTATTTGCGTGCGGTAATCGAGGCTCTGATACCACTATTGGTTTACAGTTGATATATGGGTTACACATTTTTATTAAAATTTGTATTTTACTAAGACGGTTAATGTCAAAAATCAGACACGCAATGGAATTAAATAAATAACGTGAATATGTTAAACTATGCAAATAGGATCATATTACCGTTGACAAGCAAACACAGTTGCTAGCAAACGAAATACTCGATTAGAACTAGCGAATCAGATCATCGACGACATCCGGTGGCGACGATGGCAGATGTCACACCCCAACTGATGACGGGATATGTCGGGGCACGACGATTGTCCAAATGCTCATGAAAACTAAATAAAGTCGCAATATACTTAAACATGCATTTTATTCATTACATAGAAATATCTTACAACCAAAGTCAAACGTAATACTTCAACATGAAAACTGAGTTAAAGTCTTTAATAGAGGTCCAACAAATCCTAGCGTGATCTTATAAAGTCTCAATTCCTGTCCTGCAACATGTATAAGATAAAGTGTCAACTAAAAAGTAGTTGGTGAGCAATCCTAGTTAAGTACATACATTGTTTAGTAGAAACATGTGAATCGTGTCATTTGCTAGATTAATTGCGAAACAGAACATGCTAGAACAATTTGAGAAAACCAACAGATATTGATATTAATATGCATAAACAAGCTTTAATGACATGAGTTCCTACCCCAAAGGCTAGGATTTTAACGAGATGACTTCCTATCCCTAAGGCTATGCCTTTAACATGATGTGTTCCTATCCTGCATGTTAGGCTTTTAATATGATGTTTATGCTAAATGAGCTACATGAGATACCATTCTGAAAACACATGGAGAAACATAGCAGAATATCATGTATCACATAAATCATACATAATCAACAATCGCATAGCTTATGAGAAATATTGAGAAAACGACTCATTGAGATATAATACATGCTGCACCCTGACAATGATAAAATAAGAAAGGGGCAAGATTACTCACGTGATAAGCATATCAGGAATTAGAGCTAACACTGATAGTGAAATGTGATAAACTTGGAGATTATCCTAATGAAATAAATATGCTAAATGAATACGCTAAATAATTACCTTATATATTAAAACTGAAATCTGAGTCGTACACTTAGTGGGCAGTATTTCGTCCACGGTGGGATTCTCATGACCTGCCACGTGGCAGTTGATTTTGTTATATTTTTTTATAACCAGTTGTTTCTTCAGTTTTGTATTTGATGTTCCGTCATTTTTTCAATGTTCAGGCGTGGCCGGGTGATAGTTATGTGGGTTTTGAAGTTGCAGGTGTTGGGTTCTAATCCTACGCCCTACCGTTTTTTTTGGAACTTTTGAAAAGCTTACACGTGTTTTCTCGCTCTCATGTCTTCTTTTTCTCTTTTGAGGAGAGAAAGCTTTGATATGGATATGTTATGACAGTGGCTCGGTGATGCCCGTTGTCGTTCTCTGTGACGATGGTCAGTTTGGTCGTCGTCGTTGCTTCTCCGTCGCTATTTATATTTTCTCTTTTAGAGAGAGAAAGCAAGAGAGAGAAAGCAGGCCAGATTGTTTATTTACCCATCTATTATTGATGCATGAACCTTGTGTGGCCGTTACTGTTCGAATTGTTAAACATACTGATTTGTCGGAGACATGAACTGAGGTCCGAAACCTAGCCGAACTCCAGGTTCGGAGTTGTCCGAACTTGAGACGAACTCCAAGTTCGGAGGGAGTTCGGACAGGGTTCGGAGGTGCCCAGTTCGGACAGAATGAAGAAGTATAAGTAGTTTCGTCTTTGTATTTCTTTGTAAGTTTTATGTCCGGTGTCGTTCTAGATCTATGTGTTGAGAGGGGAGGTTCTGTCCAACCTCCCCCGAAGCTTAATCATTTGTATATTCCTTCGGTTTATGTAATCATTCAACATTATATATGACAAAACTTTCGTCTCGATATTATCTACTATAGAATCGATCCGTATATGCTTTTTCATCTATGGAGGCTCGGTGGTGCCGCTGCTGCTGCCGTCTCTGGAAGATATATTAGGATGGTTGCCTTGATGTTTGTCGCAAACGATCTATTTTTCCCGGCTAATGTTGCTTGAGATTTGACTATGATGTTATGGGTTTTGAATGTTGATGGATGTTTATGACGGTTCATTTGAGCTTTTACCTATGAAGGTTCATTTTTTTAATAAATGAACCTTTGTCTTTGTTGGCGTATGTATGATGTCACAGTGATGGTTTTATCTCTTAGTGCTCATTATGTTGCCTTTGATTCTTTATATGGCAACTAGAATGCAGTCCCGTGCGATGTACGGCCGGGGGGAATTTTAACCAACCCCAACATGTTCAGTATGGTTGTATACATGACATGTTTGTGCTCACATCATTATCAATAGTACCATGCCTATATATTATAAAAACATTTGTAGTTTAATGGTGTAGAAGTAACATAGAAATAGTTTAAGTTTAATATAACACAACTACAGGTAGATTCATCAAAATGCATGAAAGTTTAATAGAACACAATTACAGTTTTTGTGACCAATCCAGATAAGGCGGTCAAGTATGGTTCTCAAAAGATCATATTAAGAAAAAAAACACCAAACGGCAACTACATGTTTGGTGGGAACATCCATTCCACACGGTGCTCCATTTCATCTTCCTTTGCTTCAGCGTCCTTGCGCAGTGCTTGCAGCCTCCGTAGTGTTGCTTCCTTGGCCTCAATCTCATCACGTAGCAGGAATACAACAGAATATCGGGAAGGGGAAAGGATCTTGGTCAAAAACAGTGTCTATGACTCTTCTATTCTCCTCCAGCAATATGTTAACCACTTGCATGGTCGCATTGAGCTCGGCAATAATCTCGTTATTGATGGCTGCTAGGAAATTGCGGACGTAGTCTTCCATTGTGGTTTCTTGTTCCTAAGCAATAACAATGGGTATAAAATTGTAAAACTCTAAAACAGAAGTGAACATTTTTTATGTAGAAATCATTTTTATAAACTAATCATTCTACACAAATGATATAAGAAATGCATATAGCTCCACATATATAGAATGGTTCACGGTTCTCAGATTGAACACACCAATCCCGGGCCATTCTAAACACCCCTGCAATGGATCTGTGGGTATTGAACAGTGGTGTTATTTAGGATTTTAGTTCCATCTTTCCTTCATGCATATATTCAATCAACTTAGAGTAACTACATATTTGCGCTAAAAATAAAAGCAATATTTCTACTAACAAACAAAATATAATTTAATAGTATTTAATTGATTCATAGAAGTAATATTTCTATAGCATGTTAAGTATATGAATATTTTTTTGATTCCAACCTAAAAAACCAGACTTTTAATAGAGATGTATGTCTATAGTTCAAGAATAATTTGAAAAATAATTATCAACTCTTTATACACAAATGATATATCACTACAATGTCTACATGATAACATGAAGCACATCAATATTGCACTTTAATCTACAACCAATATCCATATAATCATATATATGAACCAAAGTGCATCATTAATTAAAACAGAAATGCATATATTCCTAAAACAGAGAATTTGATGTATCGATTTTCAAAGATATGAAATCCAGCAAAGCAAATACGCAGGTATATACGTATTAGTTTAGAAAAACGAAGTACAGAGGTTAGGTTTATTACCTTTCGCCGGCGAGATGAAGGTTGTCTCGTGGTTTTCCAACGGTTGTGTACAGAGAATATATGTGGGTAGATTTAAATGATGGCGTGTTAAATGACTTGTCTTTTCAGTATCTTTTTAACCGTCATTTTATGTTCTTATTTTTGGTAAGCAACTGGGTTAAAGCCCATTTCGTAGGCTGGCTTGAGGTTTGACAAAATAGAAACCTGTATGGGCTGGCCTACACCGTATAATTAGTGTTTTATGATCATGTAGGCATATATAGTTTATAAGAAGAAGGAAAAATGAAACAACGTATGATACACTTTTATAGCCCAATTCTTACTAATAAACTACATGTACACCCAATTAAGTTTTCCTTTTAAAATTATTGTTTACTTTGGTTTTAATACCTCTCATACCTTAATACTTCTAATGATGAGTTTGAAAATTGACTTGTTAATTTATTAACACACATTTCTTAGGTCTCAAACGCATCATAAAGTTAGTCACACGAATTTTAACTAAAAATCCATAATATGTGATTTATGTCATAAATATTCATTATTGTAAATTTTTTTATGTTTAGTGTCTATTTTAACAAATAGCATGTTATAGGCTTAAAGTGACTATTATAAATTTTTTTTGTGAAAACAGTAATGAACAAATTTTATTGAATTATATTTCCTACCTTAGATTTAGTAAATAATTGTTGTATAAAATGTGGTCAAAGTTATATTATTAAAAGATTCATATAATTTATTTTGAATAAATGATTTAGGAGATTGTCATATTAGAATTATTGTTAAACGAAATTTCCCATTTGACCCGTTTTATTTTTAGTAGCCTTTTTATCACACATTTTTCTAGCCCAATTCTTATCAATAAACCGACACCCAAATAAGTTTCTGTTTAAAACTTATTGTTTACTTTGGTTTTAATACTTCTCATAGCTTAATACTTTTAATGACGACTTTGAAAACTAATTTGGTAGTTTACTAACACACATTTCTTAGGTCTTAAAGACATCATAAAGTTAATTAATAGAAATTGAACAAACGTCATAAACAAACAACCTCAAATTGAATGATTTCTTCACGGCGATAGCAGATCCTTCCGAGCAGAGAGAGCATACAGAAGAAATTTAGAAAGCAAGAAACCCTAACCCCCAAGCTTGTGTCGTGCCGGCAAGCGAATTAAGAAGAATGGGGGCACTCTGATCCTACCACGATGAGGGCCGAGAAGTTACAAAGCCAAGGAGATGATCAAAGTTAGGGGTGTCAATCGTGTCGGGTTAGTGGGTTGCGGGTTGATGGATTGGCGGGTTAAATTATGCAACCCTAATACGACCCGTATTTTTGATGAGTAAAATAAAATTACGTAAACTAATAGTAAACTAATCGTAAACTACGCGCGGATCTTAGGATCCGATGGAGCTATCTGTTTCTAAAAAAACCCGTCATATATAATCATCCCACTCGAGAATAGTCGGTGCCGTCTCCCCATTTTTTCCGTTCGGAACCCTAATTTCCAAGAAACGTTGTCTTCTTCCAATCGACGCACTGAAGAGGTCGCCGCCGCTGCCCTGAGGTTGACGGTTTGCAGAAGTCAGAGGTAGCCTCATCGAAGTATTTGAGGTTGAAGTTCTTCTTTGGTTTTATGGACTGATTCAGATATATTGATTTTGGATCTCGCAACCTTGAACATCGAAGGCTACTGATTTCTCAAGCGATTTCTAATTCGTTTGTTCCCCGTTCCACTCGTAAAGCTAAACCGATTAACACTCATCGAAGAATCCAAATCGCCAGCCACAAAAGGTCAGATTATCTTAATTAGTATCAATTGATTTGTTGCGAAGCTTTATAAAACTCTGATCAATTTAGGGTTTATTTTGATTTCTTTATAGATGATTTGTTCTGTGTTTTACCATTTGTAGTTATTTATGTTTATAAAGACGATGATTTTGATGAAGACCCAGTTCGTTTAGGACCTTGAATACATATCCGAATTCAAAAAGTTTTGATCAAGAACAATCTGAAAACCAAGGTATGTATAATTTTATATATGATGGCCTTGTGTTCTCCATTGATCAATAAGAATCTTATGAGCCATAAGGTTCACATTATGTTCTGTTTGTTTGATGATCACTTGATTTTTTTATGTTTAAATCATTTTCTCATCTATTGTTATGTTCTGGCTTTTTCATTTTCTTTTGGTAGTCACTTCTTCATCCTCATGTATGACAGGGCCTTGAAGTGTTCCTTTTGAATCAAAATACAGACTAATATTTGGTATTTGGTAACTTGCTCTAATTGCTCTAATTTTTATTCTACGTTGATATTTATGAAATGGCTTATCAATGTACATAATATATTGAATTGGTTGATGATCATAATTCCTTTTTAGCTGTCATGCCCACAACCACCTTCATTAGTTCCAATAGATGTGTATAAAATTATTAACTACATAGATTAGATTCACTTCAGTAGCCTAATAATTAATCAAATTCAAACCACAATGAACAACTCTAAAGGCTGAAAAGCTCTTGAATTTGATAATCTAATAGGCTAGCCCACGACAACAGTAATATAGTTTGTTGCTATTTTGCTCATTTTTATGTCTGTTGTTACTTTTATTGATCAAGGTAAACAATAGAAAATAATGTATGTATATATCCACCAAATAATAAAAGTTACACTACATCTTACAAATATCACACACATAAAGTGTCACCCAAATTTTAATCTATTTATGTTTATTGGAAAGTTTGGATACACGTTACCACCTGTTGAACTGAGTAGAATTTTTCAAAAGATAGCAGCAAAATACAATATATTGTTGTCCCTTCAATTATTATTAGATTTTGTTCAGATTGATGAAGACTTATTGTCTTTGTTAGGAGTCCCTTAAGTTTTAGCACTAACTTACTACTTAGTGATAAAACTCATGTCAAGGAATGTTGTATATTGCATTTACCAACAAACTAATATTCCGTAGAAATACTTTTTTTTTATAACCATAAAACTTATTCTCATAACATGATATTAGCTTGCTTCCAGATGTAAGGATGAAACGGAGGCCTTACTGGCACCAAATTTTGGAATTATAAAAACAGAGTTGGCATAGGTGGGTACTCTTTACACTTTATTTTAAACATGTAGGCTACGACGTATTGTAGTAAATGTAGCTAAAACTAAAAGAGCATTTAATGTATTTTTTTATTATGAATATAATGTCTTCTTTGCACTCCATTTTGAAGCCTCATTTTCTATATCAACAATTCAATGGTAGGTCGCTAAATAAAACTTCAAAAACATGGTAAACACTTTTGAATAGCTTTTAGCTTCGTTGGAAGATATCCCTGTTGAACAGACTGCAGTTGACTCTTTAACATCTTGCCTAAAGACTACATATTATATCTCAAAGATGGTGAAAATACGAAGTATATGGTATATGTTTTCATAGTTTTTTAAATCTTAAATCTTTTTGGATCTTAAGTTACAGGTTTGTTTTCCATAGTGCATGCATAATTCTTAATTGTTATATAAACCCAAAGAACAATAAATATGATTTGTATTCAGGTTGTAATGTCATTTCATGAATGTGGAGGTAATGTTGGTGATGAAGTTCATATTCCATTACCTAACTGGATAAAAGAAATTGGTCAAGGCAACCCCGATATTTATTTCACATACAGAGATGGAAGGAGAAACCCTGAAAGCCTTACTTGGGGAATTGATACCTGCCTATTTCCTGTAAGTTCCTATTTTTATAAACGTAAGGACCTGCCAAAAAGGAAGGAAGGGTTACAACATATACCTGCATTAAAGCCGAAGTCTTACTTTAGTGGATAGTCTCCGTTGGTACATTTTTTTCCCAACGGATGCTGTCAAAGGGCCATTAGAGCCATTAAGGCCGAACTTCTACTATAGTAGATAGTTTGTTAGCCTCCGTTGGTACATTTTTTTCCCAACGGATGCTAACAAAGGGCCATTTCCACATTTCTTTTCTTTGTTAGCCTCCACTGGTACATTTTTTTCCCAACGGATGCTAACAAAGGCCATTTCCATATTTCTTTTCCACCAACCGATCGCATGCAAGCGTAGGCCAATTAGCAAAACATGATCCAAATTTTTAATACAAAGGTCGTTACATAATAAAATACAACTTACACGATATAAGGGGGAGATACACGGAGTGGAGAGGGGGGGGGGGGGGGGATAAGCAAATGAGGTTTGCATGGGTTTATATAGGATTAATAAAGATGGCATCAATTAATTTAACATGAGTTGCAAGAAAGCTAAAGGATGATGCTTTTATTATGAAAATTATGATGATTAATATGAGATTTATTGGTTAGGAGTTGCAAGAAGTTGAATAGTTTAAGAAGACCGATGGTTTTCAAATTGATTATTTTATTTATTGTTATATGACGTTTATTAATAACCATATTCATTTATTTTCTATGATGATGTATGATGATGATGATGGTGTTATTTTAACATGGTGTATTTGTATTTATGACACCATGTTTAACCATGCAATACATTATGCTTTGTTTGTTGTACATCGTATTTATGATTTCACATTTACGAAGGTACAAAATAGTGTCATTGCTTAACTTTTATATATATATAGATGATGGTTTAATTGCCATAGCCTTTGGCTTTGAGCCATAATCGATGTACTTGTAGATGTCCCTCCCTTGGTTTGGTTTGGTTGCTTATCATATAAGCTATGGCTATGATGTTCAGGCAGCTTATGTCCAGGCTTGGTGGTGACAATGTGTCTCTCGCCGCCAACATATGCATTGTTGTTGAGCCTTCCGATGGTTTGTTCCGGCACACTGATTTGCCAATTTTTTTTTTTGGATTTTATTACCTTATATATCAATTATTTTAACTGATGTGTACACTACATTTTTACTGTTTGGTTGCCATCTCTGCATTTTGGCATTTTTTTTCATTGGATTGGTTGGTGGTGGCTTATCAAATCATTAACGTGGCTCTGCTTCTTATAACACACCAAAAGACTACGTTGATGCTCCGGTAACGTCGAGTATCACTTTACGTGTCAATACATTTTAAGGCTATGATGATTAATCTGAGTAGGGGTTCAAAGTAAATTTTGGTTTATTTTGGCGTAGCAATACGTTTTGCAGCCATAGGACCATAACCTCTATGATGATCTGAGCCTACACTTACACTATTTTGTTATTCATATGTTCTTTTGCTTCACTTTGGTTCCATTGTTTTAAGCATAGAAGCAATATATTTAAAATTTTATAAAATATCATATTAAAAAAAGCTATCAAAACATAGTAGGAAGGTTTCTATGTTATGATATGATTGAAAGAAAAAGGGAAAGAAAAAAACGGAAAGTTTCTATAGTTGTTTTAGACTTTTGGTGAAACATTAAAAGAATAAAAGGTAAATAAAAACAACTATTCTGGTTAAATTGTAAAAAGAAAAATAATTTTAAAAAAAATGCTATGATCTATTTGTAATTGTAAAAAAGTCAAAATTTTACCTCTGTTTAGACACATTTTTTTGTTATTTTCACACATATACATGCAGAATTAGTAAATGACTTTATTGCAATTTAATACTTAATAAATAGCAATTAATATTATTTATTAGGAATTAAGAGGTAGGTTGAAAAAACACAAGTTATAATATTAGTAAGGGGAGAACTAAACTTATTAGTTATGGGATAGAAGTCTTTTTTTTATCAGCTATAAATCTATAATAACTTCAAGTGAATATGAATATGACAATTGCATAACTATATTATCATGTTAACTAAAGAGGACGACAAAAAAATGCAAATTAGAGTGAAAACGAACATGACCCGCGGCAATGCGCGGGTGATTTACTCGTAATAATAAAGTTCTAAGGACACGAGGAATATTGGAGAGAGTTGGGTTTTATTGTCAAAATGACCATTTTACCCTTTTAAAATAAGATTAATTATAAGCAAACGCTCACTCCAGGAATTCACATGTAAGTGTGTCAGGTCTCAACGGGGATTTATGCGACACCCTTACCTAGCCAAAACCACAAGTCTTGAGACGCTAGTACTTCGAGCATGATCGTCTCGCATGAATTGCCCCCGCCAATCTATAGGGGAACTTAACCACTCCCGAAGTATTCAATCAACACAACCAAGCATGCTACGAAATTCATGTATGTTTTCATGTGCCTTATATAGTTGTATTATCACTCCATGTCGGTTTACGCAAGTAATGTTTCTCAAATATTTGACCAACAGACTTACAGAAGTTGTAAAGACGGTCACATGTGGTCTCATTTGAAGTTAATAAAGATGACACTTTTTCAATAAAAATAAAATAAAATGGTAATATTTTGTTTGGAATGGAGAGAAAGTTTGATGAAAAATTGTGTGTTTGTATGAAAGTAGGGAGAATAAAATTACTATTATTATATATGTGTGTGTATATATATATATTATTATGAAATCTACAAAATATATTTGGATGCCCACCACTCTCACAGCAACTATGCAACCTTCCCCACACACAAATGTTTTCACCATTCTTACACTCTTGCATTTACTAGCTATGTCATCTTGTCTCCCAAGTTTGTAGTATAAATACCACACCAATGTAAGTGGTAAAAATGCACCTCTTTGTAAGCATTCTACATGTTATACAAAATCTCTCTCAACTCTCTCTAATCTTCTAAACTTCTTTCTACTTCTTATATCTTCTTTCTTATAAACTCCTTTAAAGGAGAAAAGTGATTCAAACAATCACAATTAATATTCTCAAGTGGTGGTAATCCTCATTAAATTATAACACGTTATCAGCACGAGGCTCTAGTCTCGTAATCAAGCATAAAGACATCCATAATCAAGGTAAGAAATTTATCAATGAAAATAAATACTAAGGCTATCCGTAGTGGGGCTCCATGGGGGCTCCATGTTAAATATAACGCCCCTCATGGAGCCCCTTCCCACCCCCATAGGGCGCCATGTTAGAGCTTGGAATCACCGGCGTTATGTTAATAACGCCTCCCCCCTCCTTCTTGATCCTTCTTGATTGGTTATTTTTTTTATTATTTTTTTATTGGATAGATTTAATTGAATGGGTTTTTTAAATAATAATTGGGTAATAATTAGAGAGGCGTTATAAATTGGTTACCACTACACCACTTTAGTCATGGAGCCCCTCTTGATGACGTGGACGCCACATGGCGCATAACGCCCACAAGGGGCTCCATCCACTACGGATAGCCTAAGATGAAATGACATTTTATGAAAAACACTTAATAACCATGGGACTACTAACATCTAACATTTATTTATACAACTAACTCTTATTTATGCATCTAACATTTATTTATGCAACTAACCTTTATTTATGCATCTAACATTTATTTATGCAACTAACCTTTATTTATGCATCTAACATTTATTTATGCAACTAAATTTTATTTATGCTTTAACATTTATTTATACAACTAACTTTTATTTATGCATCTAACCTTTTGATTACGCAACTAACATTTTCTTAAGACTACTAACTTTTGATTATATGACTAATGTTTAATTATGTTTGTCTATTAATCCTAACATTATATTATTATGCTAACATTTATTTATATCTTTGTTCTCTCTTAATTATATCCACACCAAATTTTTATACTTTTATAACCCGTATTTAATATATTTTCTTTATCTTATTTTTCAAAATAATAAAAATATATAAACGTTAATATAGCCGTTTGAAAAGTTTATATAACCGTTACAAACGGTTATATTTTTTTCCTATAAATTAACAATTATCAATCTTTTTTTTACAACAAACAAATCATTTTCTCAGGATTATTCAAGGCGAGATTTTCAAAATGATTCATCCACTTCTGGTGATAGTTACCATAATGATCATCTTAGCCCTTTACCCAATTTTTCAACTCCCACCTAGTGAATTTTATCTTTCCTTGTTCGTATATTTATTTATTGTCATACCACTCTATTGTATCTCATTGCTTATTGATATATATGGATTCTAATGTTCCTCTTATTACTTGTTTAATTTATGTCTAGCTACAATATGTCAAACATTGCTAAACTTGAATTTCCTGCTCTTGAATGTACTGGGGAAAACTACATGTCATGGACGGAAAATGCAAAAAGACATCTCAAATCCAAAGGTGTCTTAGACACCATAAATGAAGGCAACACATGCGAGGAAAAAGACAAAGCAACTGCTGATGTCTTCCTCCATAAGCATATCGATAATATGTTGCAAATTAAATACTCAAACTGTGATGATCCACATACCTTATGGAATGATTTAAAAAATAGGTTTGATCATCAAAAGGAAGTCTTACTTCCTGCTGCTAGAAATGAATGGAACAATCTCAGGCTCCAAGATTTCAAAAGGGTAAATGAGTACACCTCTGCTTTATTCAGGATAACTTCCACACTTCAATTTTGTGGACATCCTGTTACAGAGGCTGATATGTTGGAAACAACTTTCTCCACATTTCACGCATCAAACATAGTTTTGCAACAGCATTATCGATTGCAAAATTTCAAAAAGTACTCTGAGTTAAATGTAAGTCTCATTGTAGCAGAAAAAATAGCGAGCTACTACTGAAAAATCATCAAGCTCGTCACACAGGTTCACTAACCATACCAGAAGTCCATGTTGTTAATAAAAATGATACCAAACCTTCTGAGCGAAGATGTGAACGAAGTCATGGACAAGGTCGTGGACGTGGGCGTGGTCGTGGCCATTTTAATAGAAACCATTCACATAATCACAACCACTCCTTCAAAGGAAACAACAATTATCGTGGTTGTGGTCGTGGTCATGGTCACAACCAAAGAAACAACACCTATCATGCTCCACAAAAGGGTAACTTCAATGAGCAGAATAAGCTTAAGAATGAAGCTAGCACTTCTCAAAATCACGGTGATTCCTGCCATAGATGTGGAATGATGAATCACTGGTCAAAAGCTTGTCGTACACCTGAACATCTATGCAGGTTGTACCAAACATCCCTCAAAGGAAAAGAGAAAGAAGTGAACCATGTGGGTACTTTTGAAAATCTCGATATTGAACTAAATAACTCGGATTTTCTCAATGACGATGAAGCCTGAAAAATGTTGTTGGAACTTGACACCCTTATGTGTTATTCATGTATTTCACTTTCTTAATTTATGTTTAACTAGTGTTTCCCTCTCGTTGATGTAATATGTTTTTCTGAAATAAATGTTCTTATTATATTTTCTAAAATAATTTTTCTTGTTATAATATCTCATAATGTCTTACTAGTTTTTGTTTTCTTCGTATGTGAAGTTTAAAATTAATTTCATTGGAGCAAAAGATCAAACAAATGATGGTGATATGCGTATAGCAGATAGTGGTGCCACACACACTATTCTTAAGTCGAAGAAATATTTTTATGAACTGAAGCCAACAAATGGCACCATTGATACAATATCAGGCCCTACTGACTTAATAGAAGGAGTCGGAAAGGCTAATTTGGTGTTACCAAATGGAACAAAGCTTTTCATAGAAAATGCATTATTCTCCCCGAAATCGACAAGAAACTTATTAAGTTTCAAAAACATATACCATAACGGATATGATACTCAATAAAAAACTGTCGATAGTGAAAAATATTTGTATATCATGAACAAAGGTCATGCAATGGAAAAACTGCCAATGCTTAACTCAGGTTTGCATTATACACATATTGGTGTGCCTCAAGCACACATGGCAGTCAAAGGAAAATATTATGATCATGGCTCATTCAGTTTATGGCATGACAGATTAGGTCATCCAGGATCCACCATGATGAAAAGGATAATTGAAAATACACATGGTCATCCACTGAAATACCAAAAGATTCCCCAAAATGATAAAACACACCTATGTACATCTTGCTCTCTTGGGAAATTAATTACTAGGCCTTCACTACTCAAAGTTGAAAATGAATCACCCATGTTTCTTGAAAGAATTCAAGGTGATATATGTGGACCAATTCATCCACCATGTGGACCATTTAGATATTTCATGGTCCTGATAGACGCATCTAGCAGATGGTCTCATGTATCTTTGTTATCAACTCGTAATGTGGCTTTTGCCAAATTGCTCGCTCAAATTATTAAATTACGAGCACATTTTCCCGACTATATGATTAAAAGAGTAAGACTTGATAACGCAGGAGAGTTTACATCGCATGCTTTTAATGATTATTGCATGTCTGTTAGAATTGTTGTTGAACATCCAGTTGCTCATGTACACACGCAAAATGGTTTAGCCGAATCATTGATCAAACGCCTTCAACTGATTGCTAGACCATTAGTAATGAGAACAAAGCTCCCTGTGTCTATTTGGGGCCATGCAATTTTACATGCTGGATCATTAATTCGTTTAAGACCCAGTGCAAATCACAAGTACTCTCCCATACAACTTGTTTCTGGCCACGAGCCAAATATATCTCACCTTAGAATTTTTTGTTGTGCAGTATATGTCCCTATTGCCCCACCACAACGCACAAAAATGGGTCCTCAAAGGAGGTTGGGGATATATGTTGGATATGAAACAACTTCCATCATAAGGTATCTTGAACCTTTAACTGGTGATGCATTTACAGCACGTTTTGCTGATTGCCACTTTAATGAGGAAATCTTCCCAGCACTTGGGGGAGAAAAGAAAAACCAAGATAAGGATATCTCATGGTGTGAGCCTTCGTTGTTGCATCTTGATTCAAGGACAAAGCAAAGTGAATCAGAGGTTCAAAAGATTATACATCTACAAGAAATTGCAAATCAACTACCGGATGCATTTACTGATACAAAAGGAGTAACTAAATCACACATACCTGCTGTAAATGCTCCAGCTCGAGTTGATATTCCAAGTAAACAAGTAGATAATAACATTGCTCATGAATCCCAGAAACGTTTAAAACGTGGGAGACCAATTGGTTCAAAGGATAAAATTCCCCGAAAAAGAAAAGGACCCGAAAAGGAAATTGACCATAAAGAAAATGATCCTAACAAAACATTGAAAGTGTTTCATGAGGAGGAAGTAAATGACGACAACAACGAGTTGTCAATTAACTATGGTCATACACAAACATTATGGAACCGGTCAGAAATGAAAAATATTGATGACGTATTTTCTTATTCTATAGCAAGTGATATCATGGAGGGAGATGATATTTCTGAACCAAAATCTGTCAATGATTGTCAAAAACGACACGACTGGGATAAATGGAAAGATGCTATGCAAGCTGAGTTGGATTCACTTAACAAAAGAATGGTTTTTGGATCCATTATCCTTACACCCAAGGCTGTCAAACCTGTAGGGTATAAATGGGTTTTCGTTCGAAAACGAAATGAGAAAAATGAAGTTACTAGATATAAAGCCAGACTGGTGGCACAAGGTTATTCTCAAAGACCAGGAATTGATTATGAAGAAACATATTCCCCTGTTATGGATGCAATTACCTTTAGATATCTAATCAGCTTAGCAGTTTCTAAAAACCTAGAAATGCGTCTTATGGATGTTGTTACTGCTTACTTATATGGATCACTTTATAGTGATATATATATGAAAATTCCAGAAGGATTCAAAATGCCTGAAGCTTTAGGTTCAAAAACCCAAAGAAATGTATTCAATCAAATTGCAAAGATCTTTCTTTATATGGGTTGAAACAATCTGGAAGGATGTGGTACAATCGCTTGAGTGATTATTTGATAAGCAAAGGTTATACAAATAATCATATGTGTCCATGCGTCTTTATTAAGAAAACAACATCAGGATATGTGATCATAGCTGTATATGTTGATGATCTAAATATATGGGGACACATAAAGAAATTGATGAAACAATTATTCTTTTAAAGAAAGAATTTGAAATGAAAGACCTTGGCAAAACCAAATATTGCCTTGGTTTACAAATTGAGCATGCGAAAAATGGAATACTTGTTCATCAATCAAATTACACTGAAAAACTCTTGAAACGTTTCAATATGGATAAAGCAAATCCTTTAAGCACCCCAATGGTTGTGAGATCACTAAATATTGACAAAGATCCATTTCACCCTTGCGAAGATAATGAAGAGGTTCTTGGTCTAGAAATACCATACCTCAGTGCAATTGGGGCTCTCATGTATCTTACTAACTGTACTAGACCTGATATTTCTTTTGCAGTTAATTTACTAGCAAGATTTAGTTCAGACCCTACGAAAAGGCACTGGAATGGGATTAAACATGTTCTTCGATATCTTCGAGGAACTGTTGATCTAGGTTTGTTTTATCCTAACGATTCAAAAGAAGGGTTGGTTGGTTATGCAGATGCAGGTTATTTGTCTGACCCTCATAAGGCAAGATCTCAAACTGGGTATGTATTCGTGAATAGAGGAACTGCAATTTCATGGTGTTCTAAAAAACAAACACTTGTTGCAACATCCTCAAATCATGCTGAAGTCATTGCACTACATGAAGCTTCTAGAGAATGTATATGGCTAAGATCTATGACTCAACTCATATTGACTTCTTGTGGGCTAGAGAAAGAAGGACTTCCAACTCCGATCTATGAAGACAATGCAGCTTGTGTATCGCAAATGAAAGAAGGTTACATCAAGAGTGATAGGACAAAACACATACCGCCAAGATTCTTCTCATACACTCAAGAGCTTATCAAGGACAACCATGTCGAAATGAGATATGTCCAATCTTGCAACAACTCAGCAGATCTTTTCACCAAAGCACTCCCTACATCGATCTTCAGGAAACACGTTCATAATATTGGAATGCGACACGTGCAAACAACATGATGATATATAGAAGCCAACTTGAGGGGGAGCACTGCACTCTTTTTCCCTTAGCTAAAGTTTTTTCCCACTGGGTTTTCTTTAGCAAGGTTTTTAATGAGGCAGTTTTTCAAAGCCGAACCCCAAGTGTGAGAGGTGTCATCCAAGGGGGAGTATTATGAAATCTACAAAATATATTTGGATGCCCACCACTCTCACATCAACTATGCAACCTTCCCCACACACAAATGTTTTCACCATTCTTACACTCTTGCATTTACTAGCTATGTCATCTTGTCTCCCAAGTTTGTAGTATAAATACCACACCAATGTAAGTGGTAAAAATGCACCTCTTTGTAAGCATTCTACATGTTATACAAAATCTCTCTCAACTCTCTCTAATCTTCTAAACTTCTTTCTACTTCTTATATCTTCTTTCTTATAAACTCCTTTAAAGGAGAAAAGTGATTCAAACAATCACAATTAATATTCTCAAGTGGTGGTAATCCTCATTAAATTATAACATATATATATATATATATATATTATTTTTCCAAAAGTAGTCGTTGAGGCTGGGGGGGGGGGGGTTGTTTGTGCGGCGCTTCACCACCGCAGTACCCTAAACAAAACTATGCCCAAGCCTATAGGTGTCATGGTATGGTCGCGGACATGACATTGCGAAATCATCACCCCCATAGTGTGCGACACTTGTATTACACACATCCTTAGACTATGTTACATTTTGCTACTTTACACTACATTCTTTAAATTACACTATATTATTTGATTGTATCACATTGTATGGCATATCATATCATGTTACATCATATTATGTTATATCATTTCAGGTTATATATTATATTATATATTATATTTGATTTTACGTAGACTGCGAAAACAAAAGGTTAAACATACATTTAATGAACATTTACACTACATGTAAATGTTTGATTTACATGTGTAAATGGTGATTTATACATATGTTAACATATTTTTTTTTCCGAACAGGTCCAAATGTATGATTTAAACATTTTAACATGTGTATTACATTCATTTAAAGGTTTGTGTAATTTTTGTTTCATTAATTTAACACGTTTACACATAGTTCTTACGCTTAAACACCATGTTGCATATATATATATATATATATATATATATATATATATATATAGGGGAATGATCCTGCGAAAACACCATTTTTTTGTGAGAACTGCGTAAACAAATCTTAAAACCTACATAACTTTTTCATACGTTAATATTTTTTTAAAAAATTTGCACCAAAAGTCTTAAAATTATATTATCTTTAATCCTATAAAAGTTTTAAAAAACTTAACGCTTTTTTTATTTTTTTAAATATTTTTTTGTGTGGTGCACATGTGCATCACAAAAAAAACTCATACTTTTAGTATGAGTTACTATTTTTTTTTCTTAGTCGCACCATATGTCATATATTTTCATCATTTTTTTTTTGCGTTTTTATTGAATGATGCACATGTGCATCATACCAATAAAAACGCTCATACATGTGATATACAGTAATAGTTTAAAAAGAAATTGCAACCTAAATCTTATAGTTGTGTTATCTTTAGATTTAAAAAAAATAGCATTTTATAACTTTTTTTAATTATATGATGCACATGTGCATCACACGGGAAAAAAAAACGTTCAGTTTTTTTTAATATTTTGCTCCAGATTTAAAGATAACGTAATTCTAAGACTTTTGGCGCAAATTTTATGAAAAATCGTTAACGTATGAAAAAGTTACGTGAGTTTTAATATGTGTTTTCGCAGTTTTCACAAAAAGATGTGTTTTCGCAGGATCCTGTGAAAACACATCTTTTTGTGAAAACTGCGAAAACACATATTAAAACTCACGTAACTTTTTCATACGTTAACGATTTTTCATAAAATTTGCGCCAAAAGTCTTAGAATTACGTTATCTTTAGATCTGGAGCAAAATTTTAAAAAAAATCTGAACGTTTTTTTCCCGTGTGATGCACATGTGCATCATATAATTAAAAAAAAGTTATAAAATGTTATTTTTTTTCTTTTAATCTAAAGATAACACAACTATAAGATTTAAGGTGCAATTTCTTTTTAAACTATCAATGTATATCACATGTATGAGTGTTTTTTTTTGGTATGATGCACATGAGCATCATTCAATAAAAACGCAAAAAAATATGAAAATATATGACATATGGTGCGACTAAGAAAAAAATATATTAACTCATACTAAAAGTATGAGTTTTTTTTTGTGATGCACATGTGCACCACACAAAAAAATATTTAAAAAAATAAAAAAAAAGCGTTAAGTTTTTTAAAACTTTTATAGGATTAAAGATAATATAATTTTAAGACTTTTGGTGCAAATTTAAAAAAAAATATTAAGGTACGAAAAAATTATGTAGGTTTTAAGATTTGTTTACGCAGTTCTCACAAAAAAAGGGTGTTTTCAGGATCCTGCGAAAACACCCTTTTTTTGTGAGAACTTCGTAAACAAATCTTAAAACCTACATAATTTTTTCGTACCTTAATATTTTTTTTTAAATTTGCACCAAAAGTTTTAAAATTATATTATCTTTAATCCTATAAAAGTTTTAAAAAACTTAACGCTTTTTTTTATTTTTTTAAATATTTTTTTGTGTGGTGCACATGTGCATCACAAAAAAAACTCATACTTTTAGTATGAGTTAATATATTTTTTTTCTTAGTCGCACCATATGTCATATATTTTCATAATTTTTTTGCGTTTTTATTGAATGATGCACATGTGCATTATACCAAAAAAAACACTCATACATGTGATATACATTGATGGTTTAAAAAGAAATTGCACCTTAAATCTTATAGTTGTGTTATCTTTAGATTAAAAGAAAAAAATAGCATTTTATAACTTTTTTTAATTATATGATGCACATGTGCATCACACGGGAAAAAAAGCGTTCAGATTTTTTAAAATATTTTGCTCCAGATCTAAAGATAACGTAATTCTAAGACTTTTGGCGCAAATTTTATAAAAAATCGTTAACGTATGAAAAAGTTACGTGAGTTTTAATATGTGTTTTCGCAGTTTTCACAAAAAGATGTGTTTTCACAGGATCCTAACCCTATATATATATATATATATATATATATATATATATATATATATATAGTAAAGTTATTCTAAAAAACACTTTCACCTAAGAAGGCTAGGAAGCAATCACATGCTGACACGTGGACAATAACACACTAACACACTGTATCTATTTTACTTTTTATGTAGTGTGTTAGGGTGTCAACATATTTTACTTTTTATGCATTGTGTTAGTGTGTTATGTACATATGTCAGCACGTGGTTGTTTCCTAGCCTTCTTAGGTGAAATGGTTTTTTTAGCTGAACCTATATATATATATATATATATATATATATATATATATAGAGAGAGAGAGAGAGAGAGAGAGAGAGAGTAAATTGCCATTTTCGTCCCTGTGGTTTGCTTAAAATTGCCAATTCAGTCCAATAGTTTAAAAATTACCAAAATCGTTCCTGTGGTTTGCAAAAATTGCCAATTCAGTCCAAAACCAGCAATTTCTTTGGACTGAATTGGCATTTTTTTACAAAACCATAAGGACGAAATTGGCAAATTTTTATAATATTTTGGACTGATTTGGCAATTTTTTCAAACCACAAGGACGAAATTGACAAATTTTAAACTATTGGACTGAATTGGCAATTCTGAGCAAACCACAGGGATGAAAATAGCAATTTACTCATATATATATATAGGGGAAGGTTAAAATGGAAATCATCTTAAGTGAAGGAAACCGTGGAACCTCTTATAAAACGGGGTAAAAGTTTGTTTTTTTTCTCTCAATTTTTTATGGTGGTTCTTTAAGTTATAGACTACTCTTAAATGGAAAAAAAAATCAAAAAAATGCACAGTAGATTTTTTTAAAAAATATATCAGAAAGTAAATGTTACATATGTTACTTTCGTGTGTTCCTATAAAAAACAAAAAAGTGACATATGTTACTTTTTTTTTTTGAAAAAAAATCTACAAGGTTTTTTTTTTTATTTTTTTTATTTTTTTTAATTTAAGGGTAGCTTATAACCTAAACAAACACCATAAAAAAATTGAGAAAAAAAAAAACATTTTTTACATCCGTTTTTGAAGAGTTTTCACGGTTTCCTCAACTCAAAGGGGTTTTCATTTTACCCTTTCTCTCTCTCTCTCTCTCTCTCTATATATATATATATATATATATATATATATAAACGCTTAAAAAAATTCATATGTTATTATTTTTTTTAAAAATGCATCATAAAATCAAGATTTTTTAAACTTTAAGTTGGCATATTAAATGTAACATGTCATACATTTTTCAATATCACGAGTGTCGTGGTATAGTCGCGAGAATAGAATTGCCAAGTGAGCACTCTGTAATGTGCGACACATGCATTATACATATTTTTTAATAAGACTATGTTATATTTTACTACTTTACACTACATTACTTTAATTATATTTTATTATTAGATTGTATCATATTATATGGCATATTATATTTACATCATATAAGTTATATTATATTATATTTTATGTTGAGAATCATGAGAAACCTCCTTAGTTTATGAGAAAAATTAAACTTAAAAATCTCATTTTTTCATTAAACCCTTAAAATTTCTTCATCCATCATGATTCATTAAAAGAATGCATTATAAAATCAATTTTTTTTAACTTTAATTTGTTTTATTAAATGTAATATGTCATATATTTTTTCAATACCACATTGAATATATGTAGTATGATATATATGTAATAAGATATACTATATATATATACACACACTATAAATATTATAAAATTAATTTAAACAATCTCAACTATTATCTATTGACCGACAATAATTCTATCATTTTTTTTCAATAGAAAAGTCTTATCTTTATAGCTTATTTTATTTAATAATCTTTTCGTTAAATCCCACTAATGACGTTAGTATGCGCTGACTGTTTTCCAACAAGTCGCTGGTCACTATGTTCGGTATTTAGTCTTCAGTAAAAGCCTCATGCTTATAATCGCAAAAATCCACGAATCATGGGTCAATTTCGGGTTAAAAGAATTAAGGTTCGAATGGATTTAACGGCACTTAGTGGAGTTTAACGGAAAAATTATTAAATAAAATAGGGTATAAAGATAAGATTGTTTTATTACAAACAATTGGTGGGATTATTTTCGGCCAATAGACAATAGTTAAGATTATTTAAATCTATTTTTTCTAAATATGAAAGCAAAATGCTGGAGCTTTTTTTAGCATAAACATAATAATATAAAGTTCATTAAAATATAATATATATATATATGTATATATATAGGAAAAGGATCATTGGAAAACCTCCTAAGTATTGGAAAACCCGGAAAACCTGGGTATTTATAGTAAAATACTTATATAATATTTTTTGGTTGTCCAACTTTGATTTGAATTTCATCATTTATCTCTTCATTTCATCTCTCTTTTACGTATAACACCAAAAAACATAGTTATTATTGTTATACATATGTAACTATAGCGATGATGGTTACACCTATATAACAAAAATGACTATGTTACACCTGGTGTAACATGTTTAAGTAAGGTGTAATTTATTGTTTAAAACTAATGTGTAACAAAAATGACTATGTTACACTTAGTGTAACATGTTTAAATAAGGTGAAATTTCATGTTTAGAACTAATGTTACACTGATGTAACTGGTTTTCCAGGTTTTCCAAAAAGGTGAGGTTTTCCATTGAACCTCACCCTATAGGGAGAGGATCATTTGAGAACCAATTTGATTTGAGAACTAAAAAGAACTAATTTGAGCCACAAGTTTATTTACATGTATCCCCCCTCCCATGAATTGTAGTGGTTCCCCCTGAAACTTGTGGTTGAGATTTAGTTCTCAAAAGTTCTCAAAAAAAAAAGTTCTCATTTGAACCTAACCCTATATATATATATAACCCTATATATATATATATATATATATATATATAGGGTTATATATATATATAGGGTTAGGTTCAAATGAGAACTTTTTTTTTAGAACTTTTGAGAACTAAATCTCAACCACAAGTTTCAGGGGGAACCACTACAATTCATGGGAGGGGGATACATGTAAATAAACTTGTGGCTCAAATTAGTTCTTTTTAGTTCTCAAATCAAATTGGTTCTCAAATGATCCTCTCCCTATATATATATATATATATATATATATATATATATATATAGAGGAGAGTTAGGCTACATCACATAAAAACGCTACATCCATTGCGGATTGATCTGAGGCGTCCATCAAGATCATCCAACAGCCAAGATCTATGGTGTTTTCGCCTATGGCGTTTTCGGTGGGGAAAAAAAACACCATAGGCGGAAACACCATAGATCATGGCTGTTGGATGATCTTGATGGACGCCCCAGATCAATCCGCAATGGATGTAGCGTTTTTGCTTGATGTATTTTACCCTAAACCTATATATATATATATATATATATATATATATATATATATATATATATATAAATTTCTCTTGAAATTTCTTTCCGGATAATTTCCCCGGTCAATCTATTATACTTAATTAATTAAAAACTCTTCATATTCATAATTCATTCATCATATCCCTCTTAATATGAGATGAGTATAAGGCTATGTGCGGTAAAAAAAACTCATTCATGAGGTATTAACCGTAATGTAGTGGTATAGTCGACAAGAAACTTTATGGTTTAAAGGTGTGTAGTGCATAAAGACTAGTAAAGCCTCTTCTTTTTTTTAAGTACCTTAACGAATTATGCCCCGATAAAAAAAAGGAATAAAAAAGTGACCAATCACAATTTATCCAACCATACTATGATCATCACGAGAAAACAAGTTTGGGACGCTATAACGCCTCTGAATGTTGGAGTGCTATAAATAGCTTCTATTATTATATATAAATTATAAAGTGACACCCACATTACTACATTTTCCGGTATACCTTAAATAGTGACATGGGTAACTATATATGTATAGCTATGCTCTTAGACGTCCCTCAAATGATCAAAGATGCATGGCTCCTTGGACGTCCGTCAAAGTCAATGTGGTCCCCACATTTTTGTCATTCATTTGTTTGTTTCGAATCGTCACTAAAAGCACATGTAAGGTATCATTGATTTTATTCTGATTCTAAATGCATGAATTTATTGTCCAACTAATTGCCTTTATGTTTTATGGTCCTCATGAGTACTTATTTACTCATCGTGACAAGTCTATATATATATGGTGATTTTCTTACTTAATTTTATTAGTTGGTGTGAAAAAAGAAAAAAAAAACAATCAAATTGCTTTTAGAAAAACGTTAAGTAGATAGCAGCACCAAGCAATAAACAAGTTTTGTGTTTTCTCGGTCTTTAAGTGGATAAAATGTATAGATTTAGAAGTATAATTTTAGTACGTGTGAATTAGTTTTTTATATAAAAACTTGTTTTCAAATGTGTTATGGTTTTATAATTATGTTAGAGAAAATCACCTATGAAGTTATAGGATATGCAATTTCACAATCATGTACGTGATATCATAAAATGCATGTCATATGTGAATGCATATAATCACGTATTCTATTCACGTGTCATATGCTAAAATGAACGTGCTTGATTACCGCTTCACATATGAAGATTTAAAATCATTTTGTTTTACATATGAGTTTCGGATATTCTTCTCCGGTAGAATCTGGATATGAGTAGGTGTACTAAAGAGAAATAAGAAAAATAAAAAGGATAATAAAATAATTTTATCTTTTAGTTTAAAAAAATTATATAATAAGTTTATTTTTGTATTTAATTTTATTTTCCATTTTATAGTATTTTTGATTTTCTCTTTTCCCTTTTTATTAGTTTTTTATTTTATTCTTCTTTTTATTTAGAAATAATGGATTTAAATAACCATAACTATTGTCTAGATGTCGACAATAATCCCATTAATTTTTTTAATAGAACAGTCTTAACATTATACCTATTTTATTTAATAATATTTCCGTTAAGTCTCACTAACCGCCGTTAAATCCATTCGAACCCTAATTCTTTGAACCCAAATTGACCCTTGATTCGTAAATTTTGCGATAATAAACATGGGGCTTTTACTGAAGACTAAAAACCGAACATAGTGATACAAGAATGACTGGCGGCTCGCCTGAAAACGTCAGCATATACTAACGGCATTAATGAGATTTAAGGGAAAAATTATTCAATAAAATATGGTATAAAGATAAGAATGTTTATTACAAAAAAAAAATGGTGAGATTATTGCCAGCCAATATGCAATAATTGAGATTATTTCAATCCATTTTTTCTTTTATTCATCTATTTATTTTTATTTTTATTGTTTTTTTCGTTTTTTATATTTTTATAACTTTATAAAAAAAGTTAGATTGATGAAAAATTTTCATTCCGTTCATTCATGGAATTAAAAAAACACACATCTCAAGGAATGAAAATCCTAAGATGCAAAAGAATCACATTCCTTATGAAATAACTCATTGGATTACTACGTAATAACAAACATGTTATTTTATAATTTAGACGTAACAACTTATTATATTCATACATATCAAACACCACTTTAACTAATAAGGTTTCTTAATTTTTTTAACAGTATTTTTTTTTCACCAAAGGATTTAAAATGACAAAATATTGTTAAGAAGAAGGTACCCATAGACCAAAATATTTCATAAAACTCGAAAAAATTAACCGGATTATCTGGGTATAAAGTTACATTGATTATTTTATCATGCACTGAAAGTTATATTTTCCGGGAAGAAAAAAAGCATTTAAAGTAAGTTAACCCAAAAAGTCCGAAACTTAACCATGGTTAGGTAGGATTGCCTCACGCAATACACACCACCAAGAAAGCAGACAGACACAGGCTTATATATATATGTGTGTGTATATATCTACTACTTTAATAAGCGAAGATTTTTCTATGCCACGTGTCTTCTTCTAATGCCTCCTAAAGTATCAAATTGGCGCCATTTCTCCATCTTCACTCACGATCCTTCCGCCTCCTCTACTAACCCTAATTCCAATCGACGCTTTCATTCAATGCCTCCTCAATTTTATCTAGGCGTATCCTTTAATCTGCTCCGCAATGGCGCTTCCACATCCTCCCCTTTATCCTCTCTTCCTCAGTGGTCGCAAAGACGTTTGGGCCTCCAAACCTTCTCTTCAAGGTAATTTCCGTTCCCTTTAAATATGAAGGCGATGTTTGTCGGCGGTGTTGGTTCTCTGCAAACAAACAATTTTGATTCCTTTTTCTTTGTAAAAGGTTTAACCACACCAGGTTTATTCAATCAATTCTTCTACATATATTTGATTAGGTTAAGATAAACACATCATAGAATTAGGGATTGAGATTATCATCAACACGAACTCATTTTACTGGGTATTTGGTGAATGAATCTTTCTCTAATACCGACGAGGTTGAGTAATTAAAAAAGAGGATATTCCTCTTCCTTTGCTTCAGGTTTCTCACATTAAGCATCTATTTCAAGTATATGTTTACTGTTTTTTGGTTTCCTGAGTGTTCAAATACCCAGTAAAAGAGATCACTTATGTTTGTATTTAAAAATGTTCTGGAATACGACTGATGCATTTATGATTCTTTCAGGTTTTCCTTTCACACTTCTCCTGATTTGAGAACTATTTAATGCAGCTTCATCTCATGGATGGATCTACATAATTGCTCTTCCTGTTTCGGTCATGTTCATTGCCAAGTAATCCAATTATCAGGTTATACACTATAGTCATTAATGTACAATTCTTTCGATTTTTCCTTTCACGCTTCCTTTGTTTCGGTCATTTTTATGTTTTAGTGTACCTCAAGGTAGTGTAAACTCAAGAAACTTGTACCACAAGTTGCTTGCTTGAGTTATGCAAGGCTAAAAAGGCACCATGGGCTTGTGTATTTACAAGTTATTCAACTTCACTGTTTGCCTAGGAATTATATGATAAAGTAAAAGAAATGTTGAGTGAATATGAAGTTGTGATCAATTGATCGATCGCCACAATACACTTTGATCTTGGATCTTGGAAAATGTAGGTTATACTAATGATCTATGGTTTAGTTCAAAACATAATTTATATTCATTAACAAGTTTTGATTTTAAATATTCTCATTTTACACTTTAAAGGCGGTTACAAATGTAGAAATAGCAATCATGGAAGCACTTTACAGTCAATATGCAAGTATTTTGACATTACGGCCTACTTTCTTGCCCAGAGATTAAATTCACTGAATCCAGGTTAGTCTGCACAAATTCATGTGTATGTTTTCATAACTTTAAAGATCTTGAAGTAGAAAAGGTTGACTTTTATGATTGGAATCATGAAACAGATTAAATGTTACATGAAGCAGTTGTTAAATGGGCTTGACCATTGTCATTCACGTGGTGTAATGCATCAAAATATTAAAGGGGCGAATTTGTTGGTAAATAGTGAAGGAGTTATGAAAATTGGCGATTTTGGGTTGACAAATATCTTTGATCCTTTAGGTGAAAATAAACAAGCATTGATGAGTAGACTTGTAACCTTATGGTACCCACCTCTTGAACTTTTGTTGGGCTCAATAGATTCTGAAGCTTTTGCGGATCTATGGAGTATTGGGTGTTTTTGTGCTGTGCTACTTGGTTCACCTATTTTACAAGGCAAAAGAGAGCTATTCACTCCCTTTGACTATTGAAAGTCAAATAATTGCTTTTGAACTTCAAAATAACTTCTAAAATATGATTATAGCAAAAATATATGATAGACAGAGTAAGATATGTTACAATCTGTAATCTAAACCCATCTCCATTATAAATAAATAATGAGTTTATTACATTTTGTAGCTTAAAAATCTCTATTCTATTTTTGACTCTGAAGCACATCTATGTTGCGTTTTCAAAACCTGTTAAAAGTTACTTGATTTGATATTGATAAAGAATGTGTACAAGTAGAACAATTGCATACAATCTTTACGCTTTGTTTTTGTTTTTTTTTTAATTTTAGAGAGAAATACTCCATTAGTCATTTTAATATCTTTTATTTATACTAATTATATTTTTATATTATTTCTGATAGTAATACTTTGTAAATGTTATTTACTTCATATATACTCTTTGACTTTGCAGTCAAATCTGGTGTAGGAGGCTGGTAGTATGGAGTAGCAACTGCTATATACTATGCAAGTTGTTTTACCCATGGGAGGTTATTGGCAACACATGCTCTAAGATGGAGAACAATTAATTTTAGCAACACAATGTGACATATGTCTTGAAACAATTTTGAACAGGGACGTTGGGTACCATTGGCAATTATTCAAATTGTGTGTTTGATGCAAATCTATATATTTTTTTATGTTCTAATGGGTTTATTATAAAGACTTTTGACTTAGGTTTTGAAGATGAATAAATATACTAACACAAACATCTCTATAGTATGCCTCCTCATAGACCACGAGTCCTAGAATAGGTGTTCTATATTATAAATGCTTATTACTAACGCAGTTCATTCATTTCTTGTATTATGTGGTCCTAGCATTTCTTATAGACAATAACACAAACACCGCCGTTAAAAAAAAACCACCACAATTACATTCTTCCCTTACCAATCATGTCAGCAGTCGTTGTTTCTTCTTTGATTAGTTTAATTGTTCCTTCTTATTCTCTAAAAGCTCTTTCAATGGACATATTACATTAACTCACGTTTGTGTTAAATTAATTATATATGCCCCGTGTAACACACGGGTAACAAACCTAGTATCTATAATATCTATAAACAGATATATATAGAGAGAGAGTGAATGTCTCTAGAGAGAGAAAGAGAAGAAATCAAGGCGCACAGTAACTTGCTGTTTCCATGGCTGTGTAACGACGTTTCCGTTTTCACAGTTGTATGATTCTAGCGAAAGAAGTAGAACGAGGAAGAGGTTTCTAGAGAGAGAAAGAAACAAGTTTGCAGCTCAACATCCTCTCTTTCGGTTCTCCGATCTGTGTATTTTGTAACGGAAATTGATCGTCATCAGTTTGTGCGTATAATGTTGAGGATTTCATAAATTCGGAGGCTAATTGTGTTTTATAATAGTAATTTCTGCTGTTGAAGAGGTTGAATTTGTTTTCTCTTCCATGGAGAATAGAGGGCCACCATTTCTCCAACGTGAAGGTGAACAAATTTCCTAGGGTTTCTGTATGTATGCTACACATACTGTTTTCCCCCAATTAATTTGATTATTGGTGTATTTTTTTTTCTTTCATTTATCTGAAATTATTTCAAGTTTGATTATGATGTTGTTCTTAATTTTGTGAAGATCCACTGTACAAGGAGTTATGGAAAGCTTGTGCAGGGCCATTAGTGGATGTGCCTAGAGATGGGGAGAGAGTGTTCTACTTTCCACAGGGTCACATGGAACAGGTAAGTAATTTCTTATTCTTGGTTTGAAAATTCCAGATCTGTAATTAGGATTTTTTTTTTTTTTTTTTTTTTTTTACAATTTTACTTCAATTATCTTATTCTATTTTTGGAATTTGTTCAGCTTGAAGCATCAACTAATCAGGGGTTAAATCAGATTATTCCTCATATTATCCTGAAATCAAAGATTCTTTGTCGTGTTGTTCATACTCAGCTTATGGTATGTAATTTGTTGTTGTGCAGCCTGTTTATTTTTGGATAAGTTGAGGAGGTTATGTTTAATTGATTAAAAAGTGGAAATAAAATTAGGCTTTCATTTTCATTTTCATTTTCAAAATGTTTGTTGATACATATCTTGTGGCTTTGTAGGCTGAACATGACACAGATGAGGTTTATGCCCAAATCACTTTACTTCCTGAAACAGATGTAAGAATTTGGTTAATTAAATTGTATTAAAAGTTTAAAACTCTAAAAGGTCATGGTTTTCTCACTTTACTTGTTTTGCAGCAAAGTGACCCTACAAGTCCTGATGAACTAGTACCCGAGCCTCCACGGCCAACCGTGCACTCTTTCTGCAAAGTCTTGACAGCTTCGGATACGAGCACACATGGTGGGTTTTCGGTGCTCCGAAAGCACGCAACTGAGTGCCTACCTGCATTGGTAAACTTGCTTTTCTTTGTAATTTTTAATAATGATTTGTTCTAGTTATTTTTACTGAATTTGTATGTTCAGGATATTACTCAAACCACTCCTACTCAAGAGGTAAAGGCCTTTGATCTACATGGCACTGAGTGGCGATTTAAGCACATCTTTAGGGGTCAACCAAGAAGGCATCTACTTACAACAGGATGGAGTACCTTTGTTACTAATAAGAAATTAGTGGCTGGGGATTCATTTGTATTTCTTAGGTATTATTTTTTATTCCAATCATCTGTGATGCTATTAATAGTAAAAAATAAAAATTGTACATTTTGTTATGTTTTGACTAAAATATTTGTGATTATAGGGGAGAAAGTGGTGATTCACGTGTTGGAGTTAGACGTCAAGTTCATCAACAAAGCTCAATGCCTTCTTCTGTGATTTCTAGCCAGAGCATGCATTTGGGTGTGCTTGCGACTGCAAAACATGCGGTTTCAACTCAAACCCGGTTTACAGTTTACTACAAACCAAGGTATGATACCGGGGTTACTTGAAAGAAAGTGAATCTTTGACTGTTCTTTTGATGTTTGCTAAATGTTATTTTTTTTTATCAGGACTAGTCAGTTCATCATCAGTTTAAACAAGTATATAGAAGCTGTAAACAATAAAGCTTTTACTATTGGAATGAGATTTAAGATGCGGTTTGAGGGCGAGGATTCTCCTGAAAGAAGGTAAATGATTTGTTGTTTACGCTTTTTTATTGTATATTTGTAAATTTGGATTCTCATTGATTAGAATTTTTCTTCGTTTAAGTAGGTTTACTGGTACAATTGTTGGAGTCGAAGACTTCTCGCCCCAGTGGGAAGACTCCAAGTGGCGGTCGTTAAAGGTTAATAAAATTTTATATAAAAGATGCTCTATTTCTGTTTAGATATGTGATTTATCGATAAACTAAAAGGTCGAACATTTTGTTGACCGTACCAGGTGCAATGGGATGAACCGACATCTTTTATGAGACCAGAAAGAGTTTCACCATGGGAGATTGAACCTTTTGTAGCACCTGTTCCCGCCAGTTTAGCTCCGCCAGTGGCACCCAAAAGTAAAAGGCCTAGACCTCCACTGGAGATGCCTAATCTTGGTGAGATGACTTTTCTTATTTATTACCTTACTATATCCAATAGCATATTATTAATCATATCTAATTTGTTTCAGAATCTGCATGTTCAACTGTATCAGTTCAGTTGAGTTGTGCCAATGAAGGACAGAAGGATGATAACCATACCCCCGACCATAGTTCCTTGCATCCTAAGCAAACAGAAAACAGTAATCATAGTGGTCTTACAAGGCCACATATGGAAGGTGGTTGGCTATCATCACCTCAAAAATCTTCAAGGAATGTTTATGATGGGGATGAAACTGAAGAAAGAAAAGGTGCTTTCTCATCTTGGTCTGTTCATACAACTTGCTCGCCTCGTGAATCACTCAAACAGACCAAAGATTCAACTCAAACTCCACTAAGTGGTTCAAGTTGTAGACTTTTTGGTTTTGACATAAAGATACCTCCCAAAGGCAGTGATAGTAGTAATATCACACCTTCCAAAGCAGCAGCACCCGTAACACCATCAGATGTATTATTTTATTCCTCAATTGAAGGACAGGTCCCAAGTACACAATCAGCTGGAGTCTCAGATCTCAAGTCTGACCTGTCGAAGGATGGTAAAGAACATGGGGTTTTGCAAGTCTCACTAAAAGAAGTCCAAAGCAAACAAAGCACTTCCACCCGAAGCCGTACCAAGGTATGAATCTAACTTTGACTTTTCTTTGTGGTCAAGAACGCATGTAACTAACTTGGTTACGATTATGAAAGGTTCAAATGCAAGGAGTAGCAGTGGGACGAGCAGTGGACTTAGCTGTGTTGAAAGGCTACAGTGAGCTTATTGATGAGCTGGAAGAGTTGTTTGAGATTAAAGGAAGGTTACGCCCTCGAAATGAGTGGGAAATTGTGTTTACAGATGATGAAGGGGACATGATGCTTATGGGGGATGATCCATGGCCGTAAGCTTCCGCACTGCTTATATCTTCTAACGAAACATGCATTCGTTTGTTAACTATGTCTGATGGGGTGTTTTTATGACTGCAGGGAGTTTTGCAACATGGTAAAACGCATCTTTATTTGCTCAATTCAAGATGTCAAGAAAATGAGGGCAGGAAGTAAGTTCCCCTTTTCAACCGACAACGAGACATTAGGCAGCTTAGAAGCTGTTGAAAACTGATGTACCGGAGATTGATTGCTGTTTGATGTTTATGAACCCCCCATGCTAGTTTCGGTTTTATTTTTCTTTTGTTTTAAGTTGTTTCAGGTGTCTGGTTTCATCTAGTTGTGAAAAGGGTCAGTCTTATCGAAGTGTAAAGAAGGGATGAATGGGTGGCTAATTTGGTAGTGGATGATTTATGAACCTCTAAGGATGGAACAGGAATAGGAAGGGAAGTGAGATATGTGAGTATTTAGGAGTAACATATATATGATGTATATACTATTAGAGGTGTGTGTATTTTGGATGGTTTAATGGTAATTTTGATGGTGGGGTTTCTTGTGTTTTTAGTGCATGTATGTATATATTCTTTGTGTCATGGGATTCATATGCAGCGGCAATCTAGAATTTTGTCTTTGTAGCTTGCTTGCCCAGCCGGACACCCTCTTCTTACCTCGTATAGTCATAGAAAGTGTTATAGGGTTAAAGCTTCTTGTGGGTTGATTCCCTTGATTACAACCCACTTTGTAACAAAATGTGGTTTATTTTACTTGTGTAACGACCTATCATTTCCACCTGCATTTCATTTCATTAATGAAATTCTTTCGATTTTATCGGTCCACGACCTCCAGGTTAAGTGAACATAATCAGCTATTGTGCATTGGGAATTTTTCTCCACTGATCGTAACTCTTCTTGCACGACGATAGTAATTACAACTATATCCAGTAAAGTTCATATGATAATATTAGGGTCACCTGGGGGGGGGGGGGGGTAGGCAAACCATACATCTACCCAAAAGGATAGAGGTTGCTTCCAGAGAGACCTCAACTCCAATCCAAAAGGAACGTGACACCGAAAGCCAAAAAGAAAGGAGATATAGAAAATAATAAAAAGAAGGATAATAGTGAGAAATAAAAAATAAAATAAATAACAAACATAAAATAATAATAGTGATAAATAAATAGAAAACAATACTAATAATAGTAGTAAATAAATAAATAGAGGACTAAAAAGAAACTAAAATAAATACATAAACAATAAAAGAAAAATAATAATAAAACTAAAAAGAGACCTTTCGAATCCTCTACAAGTCCTTAGCGTTATTCTACGCCTTCACGATGTCTTATCCTTGACCATATCTTTAGAGAGATGCAAGTTTAGCAAATCAAGCATAATACGCTCCTCCCACGTCAGTTTAGGTCGACCTTTCCCTCTCCTCCGCTCGACCTTGATGGTATCAATCAAACGAACTAGCGCCGTCAATTACCCCATATTTTTCCAAAAGACCTCATTTCTAATTCGGTCCAACTGTGTGCAACCACTCATCCCTTTCAACATCCTCATCTCAGCCACCTCTAGCTTACACACCTCTGACTTCTTGATGGCCTAACATTGAGAACAATAAATATTTTCACGAACATGGTGGAAACCAGAAGCGTGATCATATCCGTGTTTGAAAGACCCTAATTGTGCAATCAGTTGGATAAATAAGACATTTTATTATAAAATCTTACAGGGCCCAACAAAAAGATGGGCTTGTATACATGTTAACGAACAAGGCCCAACATAAGATGGACTTGATGTATAATGTTAATGGACTAGGCGCAAAAAAAGACGCACATGGTCAAAGACTCAGAGGTGCATAGAAGACCGACCAGACCATCTTTGTCCTTTGAGCTAACGTAAACCAATTTTGTACTCAAACCGATTTCAGCTCAAAACCCAATTTAGACACCTGTAGGCTTGGTGTAATGTCGGTATTTTTATAAGAAAGGCATGTAATTAAAAAAAAAAAAGTTATACCACGAACATTTTATTGGTGTTTTTCTATATCTAGCTTTAAAAAAGCTTTTGAAATATGTTTAATGTGTTAGTAACAGTGCAAACAAGCGTGCTACGTAGGATGTAGTTGTTTCGTGTCTCACACTTAGTAGACACACAAGTGTGAAGGGACATGGGACCTTTTTTCTTTTAAACTTTTTAGTGCAATTTATTACTTATCTTTAAACAATTAATATTAACTTTTTAAGCAATTACTCATCATCCAAAATGACAATCCAAACAAGGTTGTTTAGTTTTTTGTTTGTTTGTCATTTAAAGTTAAAGTGAAAAATTAAAAAATGAAATACAATAATAACTTTTTCTAAGGAAACAGACCAAATTATTTGTCATGGGTTAATTGCTTGGACTTGGAATCAAAGTTAACATATAGTAGCTTGCATGCCCTACTCAAACAAGTTACGTGGCTCGCTTGTGAGAGGTGGAGCGGTTTTCCTGAATCAGGAGCGACACAAGCTTATAGTTTCTGTATCTTGTCTTTCTACACCCTCAGCTTAGCTTAGTGGGAAATGTGTTTGACCTCTAATTATGGGGTTTTAGGTTCAAGTCCCATTTGTAACACAAATAAAAAAAATGAGGGTTACAAGTTGAGTCAGGGGGTTTTCTCACCAATGGTAAGTTTTCTCCTGATAAGGATTGGAGATGATCAGGTATGTGGTATAATATTCCTGTCAGTGATCCAAATTTACCAAATATTTGAATCCAGAACTCGTAAAAATGTGATTATCACTAACCTAGTTTTATATTTTAAATTTCAATACACATTTATGATGAAGTGATGTTTTTTTTTTGAACGGCAACTTGAATTAAGCTAGCAAGGAGCTAGAAAGAGATTACAAGGAGAAATTAAAGTTACACCAATCCGACCAATTAACTAACGTAAATTTTCCTCTAATTTTTAACCACGAGAAGGATAAGAGCTTGATTTCCCCGATAATGTCATCCATTCTTCTCAACCGATTATTGAAGTGCTTGTCGTTCCTAGTTTTCCAAATAACCCAAAGCGTGGTGACAATTATGCAATGAGTCACACGGTTAAGCTTTTTGGAATTACCCGGAACATTATGAAGAACGAGCACCTCCCGAACCGAATGCGGAAGAGGGGAAGGAAGCCTACACCATTGGAGAATAATATCCCAAATCAAGCGAGCACGCGTGCATCCAAGGAGAAGATGATCCGTGGATTCCGGAATTATATTGCACTCCCCACAAGTTGTATCCAAGTTTAAGCCTCTAGAGAAAAGATTAACTTTAGAAGCGATTTTGTCAAGACCGGCTCGCCAAGCGAAAGCGTTAACTTTTAGAGGGATCCAATTAGACCACGAATAAGCCGAATCAGAAGACGTGAGGATTAAATTTTCTGCCTCCCGCCGAACAGTTTTGACCGAGAAATCACATCTTGCACCAACATCCCAGCCCCAAAAGTCTCTTCCGTTTGAAAGAGGAAATCCATTGAGAAGGGCTTCACAATCAGCAAGAAAAGCGGTCGCAAAAGAGGGCAATATAAGCCCATTCCAAGCCCAGTTATATCCCACTGACCCATTGTACCTCAACCTATCCGCCACCTTGCAATCTTTGTTACGGTCCAGAAAAAGAGGAGGGGATATCGGTCCTTTAATGGGCCGATACCCGTCCAATTATCCACCCAAAAAGCAACCGAGGTACCATCGCCCACCCAACAACGGATATTTTTTTCACCATCAACCCCCAAAGCTTTGAGATCGGAGCACGCCTGATGTGGCCTCATCTATGTTACCCTAACAATTTAATTTTGCTCATGTGGTTGTGGAACAATTGAATACGTCTCTTTTTTCAAAAATTTTCGGAAAAGTAAGTAAATGAGTATGATTCTGTTTGATATAATGGCCGGATTTTTCTTGCAACCCGACCAAAACAAGTCTTCTTCACCGGATTCAAAGGTTTAGACCGGGTTTTTTTTTTTTAATTTCGTTAAAATGACAACTTTTAAACGGATTAATGAAAAAACTCCACTCCTATTGCTACAGGTAGATGTTAAAATAGAAAAGTGATAACATCAAGAAGTGTAGAAAGTCTTTTAAATTTTTAGATTTAGTTTTTTTATACCCCGAACTTGATACATATGATATTGCTAGACCTTTTTAAAAAGAAAAATTAAATGTCTAAAATTTGATGCGTAAAAAAAATAAGACTCGTTGTTGTAAAAAAATTAAAACTCATTGTTATAAAAGAAATTAAAACCCACTACTGTAAACAAAATGAGAATTTAATTTAAATAATCCTAACTTTTGAGGTTGTCACTAATAATCGCACCTTCAAAAATCACTCATTGGTTCAACTTTCACCATATTACTTATATTGGTCTAACTGTTAAAAAACTTAACAACGTTAACTTTTGGCTGACGTGGCGGCTAATGTGTTACTTTTTTTTATACGAAAATCTTAATGATAATTCAACCCCAATCTATGATATACAATAGCTTCTTCAAATCTTAGTTAAAATTCAATCCATAAGATGTTACGAACTCGTGACGAAAAACGAGCAATACGAGATCCATGTTGCTTAGGTTTTAAAAAAGTTATGATGATGAACAAGAGCATCAAAGTTATGACTTTTTCATTACTTTGGATCAAACATTGAGCATCAATTCCATTGTGTTTGTGCTATTGATCGATTCTAGCAGATTTGGCATATTCTCACAAATCTGTAGCAAGTTACGAAATTGATTTTCATGGAGTTTTGATCGGATTTCAAATTTCACAACTTCATGTTGTTCATGAAGCTTTAACAATGATGAATTGACCAATTCTCAATGGTATTAAATAATTCTTGTTGCTATAGATTCGGTTTAAGATCACAAATACATTGGTGAAATCAATTTTGAGGCTTCTTCACAGACTGATCGGATTAAGAGATTTTGTTCATCAACTTTTTCATGAAAAAGTCATAACTTTCATGCTCTTGTTCATCATCATAACTGATTAAAATCTAAGCAATATGGATCTAATGTTGTTTGGTTTTTCCTCACGAGTTTATAGCAACTTACGAATTGAATTTTCAACGAGATTTAAATAAGTTATGGTGGATCAAAGATTGGGATTGAATTTTCATCATGAATTTAAAAAATAATAATAATTAATAACACATCAGCGGCCACGTCGGACAAAAGTTAACATTGCATTTGGTCCAATTGGTTTTTTTTTTTTTGTGTGAAGGATTTGGCTACCCGGACCCCAATTCTCCGATGTGACAGTGTTGGTGACTTATACCCGTTTCAAGTCTCCTAAAAAATTGTTGTTTCAAGGCCTTCCGCTTTCTCTGTCGTTTCTCAAGACACCCGGCATCAACGCCTCGGTGTAACACCCGTGTACAACTTGATGTCAAACATACCATTTACTTCATAAAATTCGGTCCCATAATTTTTTTTGTACAAAACGTGTTGTTTGATAATCACATAATACCATCAACGTGGTTAACTTTTACAAAATATCCCATTAACAAGTTTGTCATCCATAAGTTGTTTAACAACATTACAATGGTTTACTAAAACCCAAAACGAGAGCTGGAACTTTAGTCTCCGTGTGATCGGTTCTTCAAGGACTTGACTATTAGAATGTACTTTGTATGATTGTGTGATTAGTCAAATGTATAGGGACTCGTCTGTAAAATACTCTAGTATATATATTGGTTAATAATACAGAATTATTCAAGGGATCATAAACACGTTTATGGTACCAGAGCCAAAAAAACACAAAACCCTAGCCTCCCTCCTCCTGCCGTCGAGTTTTTTTCCAGCATAGGCTTCGGCCTTCGTTGCTTTTTCCCCTCTGCCGATCACCGGCCACCTTCAACGTGGCTTCACCAGCCGGATCCCAGCCTGCGACACCGCATAATTCCCCCGTCTCCTCCGCTGCTTCCGACGGATCCGCTGTCTCCGATCAATCCGATATGGCAGATAATAACGCAGCTCTTAAGGAGGCCCAAGACAAGCTCTCACATGCTTATTCAGTGACTAACATTCACATACGTGTGAAGGTTCTCGATGGTTTGAATATCACCTATTCATTATGGGTGAAATTGTTTACTAATCATGTTCGCGCTTACAAAGTCCTGGACCATATTGATGGCACTGATCCACCGGAGGATACGGATCCACTTCACTCGGTCTGGTATGAAACTGATGCTGTGGTCCTTCAATGGATTTACAGTACTTTATCTGAAAAATTGCTTAAACGTATCCCTATTACTAATACCTCTACTGCGCGAGATATATGGCTTAAGTTGCAGGCTATGTTCCAAAATAATAAAGGATCTCGTGCTGCTGCTTTAGACCATGAGTTCACGAACCTAACCCTGGCTTCGTGTGACAGCCTGGAGGCTTATTGTCAAAAGATCCAGGAGTTGGCAGAACAGTTGACTGAACTTGATAGGCCATGTGATGAAAATCGACAGGTTCTTCAACTGGTACGGGGTTTACCCCGTGAATATGACATGGTGGGGGCTATCATTAATCAACAGTCCCCCACGTGGGAACAGGCTTGTTACATGTTACTACTTGAACATCAACGCATCAAAGGGCGGAACCAACCCGAACAATCCGTCCTCATGGCAAACAACAACTCTACTAACCCACATGCCAATAACCCAAATGCCAATAACCCAACTTCCAACCCAAACCCTTCTGTCCATCGTACTAATGATCCAAATCCTCCTGCCCATTATCAAAATTACCCACATCCTAGGCCTTACGATCCAAACTTCCGGCCAACCTACAACCGAGGCCGAGGAGGCCGTGGTGGCCGTTCTAACCGTGGTGGGGGGCGATATTACTCAAACCGCGGTGGACGGTTTCAATCCAACCCGGCTCCTCACCAATACCAACCGAACCCGTACCCGTATCCACCCCCTACTCCATACCCATCCCAACCTTCACCATACTACAATTATCCACCACCTCCATACCCGCCACCAGCCACATACCCAAGGCCCAATCCCCCAACACCATCGGCCCACTATGCCGCCCCACCATACCCTCACCTTGATGCGTTGAGTCCCACGGATTTAGGCTTTGCTCTCCAGAATCAACAATATGCACCGCAGGACTCGAATTGGATCATGGACTCTGGAGCATCTAGCCACCTCTCTGCCAATCCAGGTATTTTTCAGGACCCATTATCTAATTCTGTCATTGACCGAATTTATGTTGGCAATGGTTCTTCATTACCTATTCGGGGCACGGGAAATGCATTATTTAAAACCCACAATAAAACCTACACACTCAACAACACCCTTTATGCCCCGACCATCATTAAAAATCTTATTTCCGTTCGCAAATTCACTCGTGAAAATAATGTTTCGGTTGAATTTGACCCGAATGGTTTTAATGTGAAGGACCTCAAGACTGGCGTCATCCTTTCCCGCCACAATAGTTCGGGAGATCTCTACCCTTTCACGTCAACATCCACTGATCCGCTTGCTTGCATTACCACCCGGTCCTCTCAACTTTGGCACAATCGTCTTGGACATCCAGGGGCGAATGTTCTTGAAGTTTTATCGTCTCGTAATTTTATTTTTTTCAATAAAGACAAACTTGCGCCTGTGTGCCACTCATGTCAGTTGTCTAATAACAAAAGATTGCCATTTGATGATTCTACTAGTGTTACTTTAAAACCTTTTGATATAATTCATTGCGATTTGTGGACTTCGCCTGTAGTAAGTAAATCTGGATATAAGTATTACATGGTTTTACTTGACAATTATTCCAACTATGTCTGGATTTACCCGTTAAAATTCAAATCCGAAACGTTTCCAACTTTTGCTAAATTTCACAAGTTAATACAAACCCAATTTGAAACCACAATTAAAACTTTTCAATGTGATTTGGGAGGTGAGTTCAATAATAATGACTTTAAATCGTTTGCAAACAATCATGGACTCGTTTTTCGCTTTGCGTGTCCGCAAACGTCCTCTCAGAATGGCAGGCCGAGCGGATGATTCGTCGTCTAAACGACATCATCCGTGCCCTCTTAATGCAAGCAAGGCTTCCCCCTCCCTTTTGGGTTGAAGCACTACACACCGCCAGTTACCTTCACAACATTTTACCGACGAAACGATTAAATTTTAATACACCCGCGTTTATTTTATTTAATCGTCACCCGTCGTATGACCATTTACGTGCTTTCGGGTGTGCATGCTACCCAAACATGTCCGCAACGCAACCCCACAAACTTCACTCCCGCTCCACTCGGTGTATCTTCCTTGGATACCCGAGTAATTTTCGTGGGTATCGTTGCTTTGACCCTATTACAGGCAAAGTCCACATCTCGCGTCATGTAATCTTTGATGAGACGAATTTTCCTTTTCCCGAGTTAACGAACTCCACCACCACAACCTCTGATCCGGAACCAATTTTCTCCCCACCGCCCCACCATCCACAGCCTATTCCCATCGTCCATTCTCCTGATCACGCCGTCCCCACCCCAAACTCTTCAAACACCGACCACAGCCCACTTTCCCCTCCAACATCAACCGGCCCAAGTTTTGTTAATAGCCCAACATCACCCCAGTCCACTTCGACATCCCCTACCACAGCCCACCAAGCCTCCTCCCACACCACACCGGCCCACCAAGCCTCTTTACATCCAAATGTCCACCCGATGACCACCAGGGCTCGGGCTGGAATCTCGAAACCGATAAATCGTTTAAACCTTTTCTCCAATTCCGATCCACCCATTTCTCCAATTCCCACCTCTTATAATAATGCATTGAACGACCCGAACTGGTGTGAAGCCATGAAAACTGAATTCCGGGCATTACAGGAAAACGATACTTGGGAACTGGTACCTCGGCCACCTGGACAACCTGTTATACGTTGCATATGGTTGTTCAGGCATAAGTATAAATCGGATGGCTCTCTTGAACGGTATAAGGCTCGGTTAGTTGTAAATGGGAAATCACAGACCGTTGGTATAGACTGCATGGAAACGTTCAGTCCGGTTGTTAAGCCGGCTACTATTCGTACGGTATTATCTTTGGCTGTGTCTCGACATTGGCCTATCCATCAATTGGACGTTAAAAATGCCTTTTTACACGGGAATTTAGCAGAGACAGTTTACATGCAGCAACCACCCGGGTTTATTGATCAGTCTGCTCCTGATTTTGTTTGCAGATTGAAACGGTCTTTATATGGGCTTAAACAGGCACCGAGAGCATGGTATAATCGCTTCTCTACTTTTTTGTTACAACAGGGTTTCAAGAGTAGCCAATGTGATACCTCATTGTTTATTTACCGTAGTGGCGCATACACGGCATATCTACTGTTATATGTGGACGATATCGTCCTTACAGCTTCAGATGCGGGTTTTCTTAAGAGTCTTATTTCCACCCTCTCGCGGGAATTTGCCATGACTGATCTAGGGGCATTACATCATTTTTTGGGTATCACCGTTACACGTGATTCGTCAGGCTTGTTTTTACACCAGACGCAATATGCACAGGAAATTTTACAACGGGCGAACATGAGCAACTGTCGCCCGTCAGCAACGCCAGTTGATACGAGTTCTAAACTCAGTGCTACGGATGGACCCTTGCTTCCTGACGGGTCGCTGTATAGGAGCCTTGCTGGGGCTCTCCAGTATCTCACCTTTACCCGTCCTGACATCTCGTATGCTGTACAACAGGTGTGTCTTTTTATGCATGCCCCACGGGAGCCTCACTTTCTCTATATGAAACGCATTTTGAGATATTTACAGGGCACCTTGGATAAAGGGATTCGTTTGAATGTGAATCCCGTCCAGTCACTTACAGCTTACTCCGATGCCGATTGGGGTGGATGTCCCGACTCTAGACGATCCACCTCTGGTTACTGTGTGTTCATGGGTGATAATCTTTTATCATGGTCGTCTAAACGACAGTCGACAGTGTCTCGTTCCAGTGCTGAAGCCGAATATCGAGCAGTTGCCAATGTCGTTGCAGAAGTCAGTTGGTTGCGAAATCTGCTTCTAGAGTTATATGTTCCTCTTCGTACCGCCACGGTTGTTTATTGCGATAATGTTTCGGCGGTATATTTATCCGGTAATCCTGTTCAGCATCAGCGTACTAAGCACGTCGAGATCGATATACATTTTGTACGCGAAAAGGTTCGTATTGGTCATATTCGCGTGTTGCATGTTCCGTCCGCTTATCAGTTCGCGGATATATTCACTAAAGGATTACCGCGGCCCCTTTTTGAGACATTCAGAGACAGTTTGAGCGTCCAGTCCCCTCCCGCTCGCACTGCGGGGGCGTATTAGAATGTACTTTGTATGATTGTGTGATTAGTCAAATGTATAGGGACTCGTCTGTAAAATACTCTAGTATATATATTGGTTAATAATACAGAATTATTCAAGGGATCATAAACACGTTTATTGACGAGCATCCCTAGTTAAGCTTTTCCCTTACCTGTAGCATACTCACTTTCAATAGTTGGTTTATATTGCATATAAACTATAACTAACAGTTACAAGGAAGGAAAAATTAAATGTTAAAAGTTAGTCCCAAGCGTATCGCTTTGAACAAAATTGTCTCCAAGCGATACGCTTGATAATTCATGCGTATTGCTTCCAGCGCCACTTGCTCAAAGCGATACGCTTGGAGCAGATTTTCTAGGGATTTGGCTAATTTCGGCCATTCCCATACTTAGCTAATTTTTGGCTAAGTTTTCTTGTTCCTATCAGACCTGCACAAATCACCTTGAGGCTGGTTTTTCTAATTCTTTTGACATCTAAACACATTTTTAAACATGAAAGCATGCACATTCATATACCTTGGCCATAAACCGTTTTGTGTTAGCGTTAACGGGTTCGAACTAACCCGTTGACCCGTTAAGCCACCCTCTTTAATTGAGCTAATCTCCCGTTTTATAAAAGGGGACTATCCTACCCATCAACCATTATTCAACAAGTAATATTAACAATAAGGTGACCATACACCATGCTGTGAACCTAAGTTGGTTCTATACACTTTGTGTGCTTGTTCCATTTAGAATGTCACAAATTTTAGTGGATTATGATCCTAATTTATGTGACTACGTCATCATGCATCAATTAACCTACGGAGTTGCTAACTTACCTGTTTAATTCCTTTTTGGGTTATTGAACCCTTTTGACCCGTTAAGACGGGTCCATATCTTTGGTGCCACCCAATTTATCAATTAACCATCAACTTAACCATTGAGGATCTATGGTTTCTACAAACCATTTATGATCATCAACAACCCGCTATATGGTGATGGTTCCATTGCACCATTCTCACCCATTGTAGCTTGTTCACTTAACTTGTGACTCTTTGGAATTATGTTTATGGTCAACTTCTTAATTGGTGGACCTTATGGCACTATGGCTTCATGGTTCTATAAACCATTCATCACCTATTCATCCTAGCCCAAGGCTTGTTCCATATTTACACAATTTTTGCATATTCATGATTAAATGCTTGTAACATAAACAATGTTACCTTGTGAGCTTGAGCCTCCGCTCCCACTTTCTTGGTTGTTTCCTTGATCAACTTGATCACCTAATGGGTCACTAATCAAGTTAGGACCTTATCATGATCACAATCATCCATAGTGGATTTTCCAATACGCACATATTCACGTTTCACATAGGTTGCAAGTAAGCATTCAATTTGTATATTCCTACATACATAGGATCCAATGATGAAACGAAATGCCCAATATGTGCATTCTACCTCAATGTCTAGCAAATAGTCATTTAACAAACATTAAGGTTCTCCTAGACATTTCATCAAACACCTAGAGGGCATCACAATACTACATTCATGTTCTTCAACCTACAACATTTATGTCTTGGGTAGAATCCCTTCTAACCCATTATCAATTTATCATTTCTCATCATATTCATACAAGAAATTCAAGTTATACTACCAATTTCACAATTTCATTAAGTAAGCATTTAGCATGGAAGCTCCACAAGAAGGATTTGGTGATTACTTCACCAATTCACCATCAAACTAGAAATCTATGCAACACTAGATGTTTCTATCACCATTACATTCATATAACATCAACAATTTTAGATTTTATGCACAAATTTTCGAGCCCTAGACATGCAAAGTTCATGGGATTTACTTACTTGACACACTAAGGATGATAGGAAGTGATTAACTACTTGAAAACCCAAGATTGCATGCCAATTTCGCAGCCTAGGTCACTTGGATTGCAGAATTTTCGAATTTGGGGGAGGAGGAGGGCTGAAGTTGAGCTCCAGGTCATTTATACGACCTCATACTCTTTCTTTTCCCCTTTTGTTTATTCAGTTATCAATAAATTACAATTCTGGCCTCTTAAAATTCAGCCTTTGTTTTAAGTTAACCATAATATCATTTTTACACATTAAACCCTGTAGGTCCGAAATCAACCAAGAACACGATATTTGATCGTGAATGAGTGCGGAATCCTCAAACACGATTGATCCAAGAAACAAGTAGAAGAAATAGAGACAATCTAAGTGAAAGATTGAATCTTGAATGAAAAACACTACAAGTTGAAGCTGATCGTAAACACACTTGTGATGAAGAAATCGTAAATTGTATTTAGAAAGCTTAAGCATATCGATTACAATGAGGTGGTATTTATACCACCTCATGCCAAAATCGTAAACCTAGTGAAGCCCACATGGCCCAATCATAAACACTAACTAGTCCACTAGATAACTACTAAACAAGCCCAAAACAATTAACTAACAAAAGCCCACTAATGTTCATGCCTTACAAATAATAGCCCTACAATCTTCCCCTAGGCATGAACCATTAGTCCTCTTCACGGCAGCAGCAAGTCAAATCTGAATGAGGTTTGAACGTTGTTAAACCACCATCCCTTCTCTACAATCTTCTTAGCTGCTCCATCGAAGATGCCAACCCTTACAGCATTTACCATATCAGTCTCGTCAGCAAGAATGGGTTGGGTGGCCAGAAGCTTTATATCTCTTTCACCAAATCGAAGAAGATCCACCGGGTCATAAAATCGGAATTGACGCATCGGTTTACAGAGAACCACCACCTCATGAGTTGTTGGATCGTAGTACCAGCAGTCAAAGTTTCGTACCAGTGTTCCATCCTCGATCTCATCCAACATGTTGATGACCCTTGTGCGCTTGGTCGGTGGCCTCCGTACTTCTCCAATTGACTCCCCTGTTGCAGGGTCAGTTCCTGTCTCTCTCCATCTCACTTCTTTCAGCTCAAAATCCCTGAAATCATTCTGCATGTGGCCCAGCAGGTTATCTCTGATCTGATTTCCCTCTGGACCATTCCATCTGTTGATAAAAGGAGCTCTCAGAAGTTTCCTTATCTCAGGCTCAGTCCAGGAGTGGAATTGAGCACGAGATTGATAGTACTCCACTGGACTGTAGCCGTCACGGATAACAGCAAAGATCTTCTTCTCCATGTCGTAGTGCCAACATAGGATTTCCTCACAACTCCCATGCTTATCAATTGAGCTTTTGCCAACGTCGATAGTGTAAAGAATGGGAGTTGGTCCTTGGAAGAACTCTCTGAACCAGTTCTCGTGACCTTCAGGGGCTTTGGAGATAACTCTGCCACATCGGGCGTAATCTGGCATCTCCATATTCTCATCACCATCATCTGCCTCCATAGCTCCTGCTGCTTGAGATGAACTCTGACCTGAGGCACCTGTGTTGCTAGGCCCTGCACCACCTGTCAGTTCATTAACCTTCTTTCTCAGCCCCTTTATCATATTGTAGAGATATTCCATCCTTTCCTTGTCTGCCACCTCATAGCCTCTCATATAATCTCTGTTTGCTTCCTCCTTCTCTCTCAAAATTTTGATTTCATCCTTGAGAGTCTTTATCTCATTCTCTCTCATTCTATTCTGAGAGATCAGGAAGTTAATCTGAGGATCAGAACTAATCCTCAGATCAACTGGAAGCTCAGCAGCCATTAAAGGGCGGAAACCTGGAGCTGTGAGAGGTTGGCTTGTCATGGTAGAGAGGCTCACTCTAACTGGACTAGGAACAACAAAGGTGCTATCAACCTCCAGAAATTGCCTATCTTCACGTACAGGGCTTTGCACGTTCAGAATCGGACTATCGTGCTGCACAGGGGCAGGTTGATCATTGACACCTTCAGTCTGTCCAAGAGACGGTTGCTCCTGGAGTGCTTCATTAACAGATTCTCCTTGACCACTGGCACCCGCAGAACTGGGTCCAGTTGGTTCCACAATCATTAGGCTTGAGCTGGTCTTGGTGAACCTGAACCGTATGCTCCTAGGATCAATTCTCTTTCGTGGAGATGGTTCACGAGCAGGGACGGGTTCTTCCACGAAGGCTTCATCAGTGTTTAACTCCAGCTCAGGAGGTGTATCATCACTGCCAGATGACCCAATCAAATCGTCTCTTGATCTTTTATGGGTTAGTGGCTCCAAATCCCCATAAATGTCATCTTCAGCTAAGTCCTGGCCAGTGAGGATGTCATCCATTATATTTTCTTCATCGGATGGGATGACATCATCTTCTTGAACATTGACAGCTTGAGTGGCTTCAGCATCTTGATCTTCTGCCACAATGGCATTCACAGCTGGCTCATCAGCCACTGGCTCATCTTCCTCCATCACTTGTTCACGGGCTACCTCTGGAAAGGCACCACGCTTAGTCCATTCTAACCTACCCTCAAACATGTACTTGCCACTCCTATCCTGAGTCTGGAGACCAAAAACATCAGCACCCATCACCTTTATATCCAGTTTCTGTATCCTTTCCTCAATCATAGGATATTTCAGCATGACCACCATCTGCACGAATCTTGGTGTCATCAGAAACTGCTCACGAGCACCCAAGTTAGCATTACCGATCCAATCAAGCAGCATCATCTTGGAGAAGTTGTAATTCCAATCAAGGGCCAATGCCACAAATGCAGTGCCGTGGAACTTGTTCAGTTGGTCAAAGCTCGTTCTCTTGCCCAGAAATGATTTCTGCATGAAATGGGCAAGGCACCTCCAGTAGTGCGGCAGCTGCTTTTTCATGATAGGTGGGAATCTGCCTTCATATCCCAGTAGTTGTGCACCTGCCAGAACGGCTTCCTTGGGGTAATCAACCGGATCGGTAGCACGATCGTTGATATTCAAGCCTCTTCTAATATCATCTTCCAGAATGACCACCTGACGGTTCTGGATGGTAGCAGTGATTCTCGTCTTATCAGCACTCGCCCGTGCAGTACCCCAGAATTCTCTTACCAGCATCTCATCTATCAACACGCTTGTCCTCAAAGCATGGTTGATCTTGCAGACGTTCATTCCCGCCACCAGAGAGTAAAATAACTCCATGTGATGCTCTGGTGGGTCTTCCAGGAAAGCTGGTATACAGTGATCATGATCGAATTTGATTGGTTCGTCAATAACATTTCCTGCCATCTGAGACAAACAAGACATATGCATCAGATTTGATCATGAGTAAGCAATTATGATTATTTATCCTTAACTTGTTCAATTGATGATTACAATTTACTTTTGAACTTCACAAAAATTTCAATTTGAACATTTTTCGGGAAAATAATTGAATTCAGAACATGCTCACAAACACCGTCAAATTTTATCTCAAAACCGTTCACTTTTAATGAGATTTTAAAAATTTGTTAAGTGTTTAAAGATTTTAATTTTTCAATTTATTAAGTTTTATGATTTATTAAATGAGTTTACGACTCATAAATGGGTTTACGATTCAGCATATCGGGTTCACGATTGATTTTAACAAAGGCCCAATCGTAAACATTAATCCCCAATCGTAAACACCATGTACAGCCCATTCAATCGTCGGCCCGATCGTAATACGATCTCAAACAGCACTTTGTCGTTTTCTCCGGTCGTAAACGGTCCATTCGGAACACCGGAGTCGTAAACACTGACTCGTAAACGACCCACGTCATCGTCTTCTTCATCAGAATCGGTCGTAAACGCCGAATCCGCCATGGTTAACAACCTGCAAACGCTTGTGAACTTCATCAAACACCACAAAATCACCAACAAATCATAAATAACTACCTTTAAAGTGAGTTTTAAGTTCAATTCCGACACACAATCTTCAAGAAACTTGCTCGAAACACAGAAAAGACTCAACCGATGTGAGTTTTAGGGTTTGGATCGAGCAAACCGAGAAACAATGGTCAAAACAGTCGATTAGTCAGAGGGGTTTTGGTCGGAAAAGTAAGGTGAGATGATGAGGGTGTTGTTTGTTTGTGAAGAGGTGGTCGGAGGTGGGTTGTGCAGAGGATTCCGGCGACGGGTTCGGCGGTGCTTAGGGTTTGAGGCGGAGGAGTCGTGAATGGTGGATGGAGAGAGAAAGTGATTGTGATCGTAAATGGGTAATGAAGATATTTAAATAGCGAAAGTTACACATTGCCCCCCTCCATAAACCGTAAACACCAAAAATGTTTCAAACTTAACCCCCTTATACTTTTAAAAACTTTCAAGTTCACCCCAAACTTGATAATTCTCACAAATTTTGAAGATTTTAAACACTTTGAGAATTTTTCACAAAACTTCCCCTCAGAGTCATACCCGAGTATCCGATCATGATCAATAAAAGATTTTAAAAATTAAAACAGATAAAATCAAAACCAAACTTTAAAATATTTACAAACTTACCTCAGAAACTTCAAATATTCACATACCTGGTGCTGGTAATTTTCACAGATAATTTCAGACAAGTCTTTGACTGAGGAACCCTTTTCAGCTTCTGTTACTAGACACTCTAGACAATTGTCAGGTGGTTTGAACACAGAAACTCACATCCAGTAAAGTGCTTAAATATTGTACAGATTTACCGTTATGTTTAACCGTCCCCACACCCAATTTTCCATAGCAAAACCTACCCAACCTCAGAGTTTATTGAGGATTCACAAACCCCCAACTTGAGGAACCATGCAACACTGCTTTTGACTACCACTTATTTCTGATTTTCATACATTATCAGTTGATGATCAGGTCGGCCGCATAAGCACGCAGAGAAGACCAACTGAATAATTTTATTTTCTTTTTCTTTTTCTTTTTCAGAATTTTCAATTTTGAATTCTTTGAATTCCTTTTTCTTTTTCTTTTGGTGTTGTCTTATACAGTATTAACATGGCGTGTGAGAGAGTGAATACTAGGTAATACCACTCTCAACCCATTTTTGTCGGGACTCAGTTTTTTAAACCATGTAGACTAGGATGGGAAAACTAAACATGTATAGAGTTTAAGATTACTGCACTTACATAGATGATCATTGTTTTGGTTGAGCTTACCGACATATCATCTTCGAGCAGTCTTTCACATCAGCCTTACACGTGTCAGTCTCCAACCGTCATTAAGCATTTAAGTCCTATCAAAAGACATCATAAAAACCTTTCAGTTTAACCAGCACCATTTCTTCCCCTGTTTTTGTGAGGCTTTTGAAACAAGACTCAATTTTTCAGTCATTTTCTATATTATTTTTTTTTTAATATTTTTGTTTTAAGAATAAAAATTGAAAAACCAAAAACTTTGTACAAAAACATAGATGATCAGATCATTCCTCGAAGGCAATCATCTTCAGGCCTTCAACACAAGATTCAAAATTAGGACGAGGAAGGGGTTTTGTAAAGATGTCCGAAACATTCTGATCGGAGCTTACCTTTTGTAGCTGAATCAGCTCACGATCAAAGCAATCACGAATAAAATGTACCTTAATATCAATGTGCTTGGTTTTGGAATGTTGGACAGGGTTTTTCACAATCTCAAGAGCAGCAGCATTATCACAAAATATCGGAGTGTTAACGAATTCCATACCGTAATCCGTGAGCTGGTTTTGGATCCACACTACCTGTGAAGTACCGGCAGATGCGGCCACGTACTCAGCTTCTGCAGTTGATTTGGATACGGTATGCTGCTTCTTGCTCTGCCAAGAGATGAGCCTATCTCCCAAGTACTGACATCCTCCAGTAGTAGATTTCCTGTCAAGGTCACTACCTCCATAATCACTGTCAGTAAAAGCATATAATTGAAAATCAGTGTTCTTCGGGTACCAAAGACCAAGCCTAGGCCTGCCCTTCAGATACCTGAAGATACGCTTAACAGCAGCTAAATGAGAGAGTTTAGGGTTAGCCTGATATCGAGCACACACGCAAACTGCATACATGATGTCTGGCCTGCTTGCTGTCAAGTACATTAGTGATCCAATCATCGACCGATACTGGAATTCACTCACTGACTCCCCGTCAAGATCCGCTGACAGGAGTGGTCTGGATGCCATGGGAGTGGCGATGGGCTTGCAATCCTGCATCTTGAATTTGTCCAGTATCTCATTCACATACTTCTCCTGATGAATAAGAATCCCGGAATCATTCTGCTTGACTTGAAGTGCAAGAAAGAAACTCATCTCGCCTTGGTCACTCATCTCAAACTTTTTCTTCATGATCTCCTCAAACTCGGTGCACAATTCTTCGTTTGTCGATCCGTAGATAATGTCATCTACATACACTTGCACCATAATTATGTCTTCTCCCACCCTTTTCCTGAACAGTGTTTGATCAACGACTCCTCTTGTATATCCATTCTCCACCAGGTGATTGGACAACGTTTCATACCAGGTTCTAGGAGCTTGATGCAAACCGTACAAAGCCTTATCCAGCAGATAAACGTGATCTGGATTTTCTTCATCTATGAACCCTGGTGGTTGAGCAACATAGACTTCCTCGTTCATCTCTGCATACAGGAAGGCAGTCTTCACATCCATCTGATGTACGGTAAAATTGAGATACGAAGCTACAGCTAGAAAGATCCGAATTGCTTCCAATCTTGCCACCGGAGCGTAAACCTCATCATAGTCGATACCCTGGACTTGCCTGTGCCCTTGTACTATCAGCCTTGCTTTGTTTCTCACAATGATCCCCGAGTCATCTTTTTTGTTCTTGTACAACCATCTCGTGGGAATCACCTTCTTGTCTTCTGGCCGCTTCACAAGACGCCATACTCCCAGCTTTGAAAATTGATTGAGTTCATTGTGCATGGCCTCCATCCAGTTTGGATCTTTCAGAGCAACCATCACATTGGGAGGTTCTATCTGGGAGATGAAACAGGAAAACATACAAAAGTTGATGTGTCCTGTTCGGCTTCTTGTGGTGACACCTGCTGTCACTGGCCCAACAACATTACTCAGTGGATGATCCTTGTTGATTCTGCTCTCTTGGACTTCAGGCACTGAAACATTAACAGGCAGATTAGTATTAACAACATTTTCAGACGTACCTGAGCCTTGAGAATCCACTGGAGCATCACGTGTTCCTGAACATCCTGGAATATCGGCAGTTGCATTCCGAGAAGATTCAGCTGATGCTCTATCCACTTGAGGTCTTACATCAGCACTGGGAGCTACAATGTCTTCTTCTTCGCCCAAATTGTGGAAAACATTCGAGAAATTAAATCCCTCAAACAATGATCCATAGTCGAAGATCCAATTAGGTCCAGTTCCCGCATCAGTAGGATTGTCCTCCATCCAATCTACATTGAATGCCTCAATGATCAACCCCGTGGTCTTGTTGTACACACGATAAGCACTATTTGCTGAATAACCAACAAAATAGCACTCATCGGCTTTCGCTTCGAATTTCCCTACATCGGATTGAATCAGCACCGTGCATGGACATCCAAACGTCTTGAAGTAACCCACCTTCGGTTTCTCTCCATAAATGATCTGATATGGAGTTTGCTCGTGACGCTTGTTCAGAAGAACTCGGTTTTGTACATAACAAGCGGTATTCACAGCTTCTGCCCAAAAGAAGATTGGTAATTTTGCCTCACACATCATCGTTCTAGCTGCTTCGATGAGTGTCCTATTTCTTCTTTCGGCAACTCCATTCTGCTGAGGAGTATAAGGGGCACTGAACTGCCTTTCAATCCCCTTTTCACCACAAAACATATTCAGCTCAGCATTCTTGAATTCTGTCCCATTGTCTGATCTGATTGCCTTCACTCTTTTATCCAGCTGATTCTCAATAAGAGTCACAAACTGCTTTACTAGGGTCGGAGTTTCGTACTTGTTCGACAAGAAAAAGACCCAAGTAAATCGCGAGTAGTCGTCCACTATCACGAGGCAGTATGAGAACTTGCTGACACTTTGTACCTGCATAGGACCAAACAAATCCATATGTAAGAGTTGAAGCACAGAAGAGACAGAATTTGTAACCTTTGGACGATGTGGCAGTTTGTGCTGCTTCCCCTTAGCACATGCCACACACTTCTCCACTGAAGTGAAGTCTGTGATCGGAAGGTTTCTGACATGCTCTCCTTTAGCCAGCTTGGATAAATTCTTCATGTTTGCATGTCCCAGACGACGATGCCACAACAATGCAAGATTTTCATTCTGTTTTGAAATAAGGCAAGCTTCTTCTGACGAAGGAGGATTGCTCAAGTTGAGAAGATATGAGTTTGAACGTCTTGGAGTGCGCATAAGTACACACTCCTCGGGTATCTTCACACCTGGCTTCAGAATAATACACTCCTTCTTATTGAACATCACAGAAAAGTCTCTGTCACAGATCTGAGAAACACTCAGCAAACTGTGCGACAGTTCCTCCACGTAATGAACATCAGAAAATGACAGATTACCGCTCCGCACCACACCTTTCTTACTGATTCGACCACCCACTCCCCCTGCAAATGAAACTCCACCTCCATTGAAATCCTCTACATCTTCCAAAAGCGACAGATCTCCGGTCATGTGTCGGGAGCAACCACTATCAACATACCAGAGATTGTTGACAGATCTTCTAGGCTGTCCCTACACAAATCAGAGATCAATTAGAGTCAGGTACCCAGGTCATAACAGATCTGGGCACTCCCTTGGAGTCAATGTAGTTAACCATTTTGAAAGACATTCCTGCTTTTGATTCAGGTTGATTTACAGTTTTAGCATTAACTTTTGGTTTCCAATTTGGTTGCTTTTGTGAGTTTGAACTACTTGCAGAGTTCTTTGTGGGTGATGTTTTTCTTAGAGGAGATGCAGCCTTTTTACCTTTTGTTTTAACAACCGGTGTCCACTCAAGTTTTAATTTGGTATAAACCATTTGTTTTGGTTGAGTAACAGTTTTTGGTTGTTCCATAACTGCTTTACCCTTAGGTTCAGCAGTCTGATTGACTTTTTGCACTTGTTTCTCAAAAGGCTTTGTTTTAACTTTGTTAGGTCTGTTGTAAACTTCTTTAGCTGCATGAGCAGGTTTTGAAGTTTGGCCCACATCTCTCCTTACATTGACATGCTTTGTCACTGGGGCTTTTGTGTTTAGAACCTTAGACTTTTGAGTCTTCATTGGTTCAGAACTCTGCTTCCCCTGTGACGAAGCTTGCTGCTTTTGAGTTCTGTTCTCACCCCTCATCATTTTCTCAAGCATATTTGTCCGCTTGTTCTGCGGATAATATGGCTCATAGGGTCTGTTCATACAATTTGCAGCAAAATGACCTGGTTGACCACATTCAAAACAATTCATTTGTCTAGGCCCATTGACGTTGCTACACAAGTATGAGCGTCTTGGGTAAGACGACTTCCATTCCGGTTGATCATCCCATTTGTGTATCACACGTTTTGAATGTTTTTCAGGTTGTGTTATTAAACAAAATTGTTCAGATTTTGATTTATCAGTTCTATTGTAAGTTGACACAACCTGGGGATATGGAACAAAATCATTGGGCTTAGACTGACGGCCAATCTTTGTGTTCGGAACACGCATTTTAAAAGAACTAATGACTTCATTAGGATTGGAAACATGTTTTAACAAGACAATTTGATTGGACTTGGATGCTTCAAGTTCTGACACAGATGCCAGAACGTCATCCTTAGGTAAACTAACAACAGAACAACTAGACTCATGACACTCATTGACTCTCAAGCATTCAGCATCCTCCCCAGATACATCTTCAATGCCTACACCATCTGCACATGTAACAGAAACATTAGTAGGACTAACATTATTGTTTAATGATTCCTGGGAAGGGCCTGGTTCATTTCTGTGTTCATCTACCTTGTTCTGACTACTCCTCCCATATATCCCATGTCTCTCTCTTTCTAACTCCTCCTCTGTCATAGGGGTCACTCCTACCAACACACTATCTATAGGAGGACCTGCTTCATGATAACCTGAATTAGTTCTCTCTACCTGATCCTCCTCATAGAGCACTCCTATAATATCTCTAGGGATAGGTGGGGGAATTACAATATTTGCGGCCACGGACTTGTCAGACTTTTCCGACCCAAATCCTGGTGTATGTTTCCCTACTTGACCACAAGTGATAGCCTGAGATAGTTCTTTACCTGCCTGAAGCATTCTTTTGTTTCTTAATTTATTCACATCTAACTGAACCTGCATTTCATTGTTCTTATGTGTCAATTCATCTACCTGCTTTCTAAGGTCAGCTATTTCTAGTTTGGCATTATCATACAGGATAGATTGTTCAGTTGCTATCTGTTGGTACTTAACAATATCTAGCTTTTGTGCCTTAACCTTTTCCTCACTTTTTATCCATCTACCCTTAAATGAACTCCTCTCACACTTGATCTCAAACAATTCTAGTTGATAATTCTTACAGACTTGTCTAAGACCAGGTATAATACGAGCACAAGTGGGATCAGAACATACCTTGAGGTTCTCAGCAGCAGCAACATATGCTTCCTTGTCTTCTATCTCAGTTTCCTCAGGCTTTTCCTCATCAGTGACCACAAACGCATGATGTTCTTCATTACCCTCTTCAGCAGTAGCAATCAAAGCATGTGACAAACTAAGATCCTTCATCTGGGGGGTCAGTTCCCTCAGCTGGGGGGTCCAGTCATAACCACCACCTCCCTGAACCACCAAAGCCTTGTCGTCTCCTTTACCTTTTACCTCAGCTGCCTTCTTCTCTTCAACTCTCTCTTTCTTTGGCTTCGTGCATTCCCGGGCAAAGTGACCATACTCATCACAATTGTAGCACCTCAGCTTTGACTTGTCAAACCCCATTCTGATTTTATCCTGATCCTTCCAGACGTTCCTTCCAGTTTTGGCCATAAATTTCTTGGCTCTGAAAACAGCCATGGCCATTTGCCAAGACACATCTAGCATCTCCACGTCCTCAGGATTTATCTGATTAAGATCACCGGACACCATATCAGAAGGTACAAGATTCCCGGCCACAAGGGCATGATAGCTGTTCATAAAACCCATTCCAAGGGCAAAGTTTGGATCATTGACATCACCAGAATTGACACCACTGCTTGAACTTCCTTGAGGCTGTGCTACAAATGCATTACCCATTGAAACTGAGCTTGATCCACTTCCCGAAGCCTTTCCTTCATGCTTACCTTCAACTTCTTCAGATAACAGAGCCTGATTCAACTTCCCAGCCAAACTTAATGAGCTTATGTGGTTTAGCTCTCTCTGCTTATCATCTATCATCTTTGACTTCAGTTTGTTAATCAGTTCATCCAAAGTTACTTCTGTCAGTCTGTTGTTGTCTTTAATGATGGATATATTGGTGTTCCAGGATTTAGGCAGACTGTTTAGCAATTTCAAATTCTTGTCTTCAGTGTCCGGCTCCACACCATAACTGGACATCTCTGCCATCAAGGACACATACCTCTGAACTTGAGCCTCAAAAGATTCACCCTGGATATGGTTGAACAAGTTAAACTTCTGCTTCAACATCTGCTTCCTACTAGCCTTGATATCCGGATTTCCTTCATAAGCAACAATCAAAGCGTTCCACAGTTGCTTTGCTGTTTTGCAGTGCTTGAACCCTTGAGCGATATCTGGAGTCAATGCCATTGTCATGATAGCAAAAGCCCTCTCTGCTTTGTTGCATCTCTCCCAGTCATCATCATCATATTCCTCCTCTTTCTTTTCTTTCCCGGCATTTGTTCCCGTTGTATGTGTAGGTATGAACGGTCCATTGAGAACAGCCCTCCATAATCTTAGATCCACACTTTTCAAATGATTTTCGAATCTATACTTCCACTCTAAGAAATTATCCGCTGAAGTTAGTCTCGGCGGACGAGTAATAGATCCGATTTCGAAATCCAATTTCTGATACATGCTCGGCTCAAAATCCATTTCAAAAAGCTTGGGTAAAAATAAACCTAAAGTCCAAAGTCCAAATAACACAGTTTACGATCCAACCCACACGATTACGATTCACCACAACTGATTACGACCCAAACAAATCGATTACGATCCGAAGAACTGTTCCCGATCACACGTGGCAGTCGTAAACCCAAACCGACTCAAATCACTCGTAAACACAGATTACGATCCGCTGATTACGATAGCGGAGTCGTAAACCCTCGAATCCGATCCAAAATACTCGTAAACACGCCTTTACGACTTAACCAAATCGTAAACACAAGTACACGAAGTCGCAAACCCAAGTACAGTCGCAAACACCCTTTTGTAAAGACGTAAATGGCCAATCTTCAAACAAAACCAGTCGCAAACACCCAAAAACCCAGAAATACGAAGAACACAGCAGCTGTTAGGATCGGAAACACCAAAAACACCTTCAAATCTTCGAAAACAACCCAGAAACACAGAAAATCCTCTTGAATCAATATCGTGAGAGCCTCGAAACAAGGTTTCTTGGCTCTGATACCAATTGTAGGTCCGAAATCAACCAAGAACACGATATTTGATCGTGAATGAGTGCGGAATCCTCAAACACGATTGATCCAAGAAACAAGTAGAAGAAATAGAGACAATCTAAGTGAAAGATTGAATCTTGAATGAAAAACACTACAAGTTGAAGCTGATCGTAAACACACTTGTGATGAAGAAATCGTAAATTGTATTTAGAAAGCTTAAGCATATCGATTACAATGAGGTGGTATTTATACCACCTCATGCCAAAATCGTAAACCTAGTGAAGCCCACATGGCCCAATCATAAACACTAACTAGTCCACTAGATAACTACTAATCAAGCCCAAAACAATTAACTAACAAAAGCCCACTAATGTTCATGCCTTACAAATAATAGCCCTACAAACCCCATAGTTTCACATAAAAATAAATTATACTAACATTAGGGGTTATTTTGTCTACAAATTTATTTTACGAGACGTTAACGGGAATTTTAAATTATTAGAAATTCAAGATTTTACACTTGGTCATCCAGGCTCTTTTATTTTAAGTTCTTAGAAAAATTGTTTGTCTTTTAGTTCTAAACTTTCTAATATTGAATGTCAATCGTGTGTGTTTGGGAAATCAATAAAATTACATTTCTCTACTTCTACTTCTCCGATTTATTCTCCTTTTGATATTATACACAGCGATTTGTGGACCTCCCCGGTCCTCACCTCCACTGGTTGTCGCTATTATCTTTAAAGGTCCCAACTTAATCCGCATCCCCATCTAGCCCACCGGCCCACTCTTCTGCCGGATCTAGCTCCCCTACGACCTTTCTCGAGTAATTTTTGAAGATGGATTATTGATGACCACCTCTCAAAAGTTAAGATTATTTCAATCCAATTTTTCTATATAAAATTATTTTGAGTAAACTTCGTTTTTATTCCCCAACGTTTGCACATTTTAACAATTTTAGTCTCAGATTTTCGAAAATCCCAATTTAGTTTCTCACATTTCATTTTCTTTTCAATTTTGGTTACAACGTTAACAACCGTTTAAGAGTCGTTAAACTGTACTCACATAGTCCCCACGTAAGAGATATTTTTGTTATTCCCGTTTGTTTTAAAGTATAGTTAAAACAAACGAAAATGACAAAAATACACCTCATGTGGGGACCACGTGAGGACAATCTAACGGCTCTTTAAACAACTGTTAACGTTGAGACTAAAATTTAAAAATAAAATAAAATTTAAAACACTAAATTGAGATTTTAAAAAGGTTGGGCTAAAATTACTAAAATGTGTAAATATTAAAAACTAAAAACAAAGTTTACTCAAAAAATTTAATCTCAGTATCACTATTCACTATCAGTATTGTAAATAAAATTAAAGCTCATTCTTCAAGAAAATTTAAACTCGCTTTAGGCGTTAAGTTTCGTACATTAAAAAATAATAATAATAAAACCCGTAAGAAATTGAAACTCACTAAATATCTAATCTAAAAGCTTAATATCTTTCTTTATTTTTCAGGATTTTATCGCTCTTATAACTGTTTAATGTAACTCCAACCCTACGCTTCATACTAAGAGTTAGGGGTGTTCAAAAATATCCGAGTCCGAATCCGTATCCGAATTATACGAAATTCCGTATCCGAATTATCCGAAAATTTAGGATATCCGGAATTTCGGATATCCGGAATTTCGGATATCCGAATATTCGGACTTGGACTTGGACAAGAATTTACAAAATTTTCGGAAGTTTCGGATACCCGGTATCCGAAAATTTAAATAAATTAAAATAAATTTTATATTAAAGAAATAAGAAATTATTGAATACTTGGACTATGTTTATTTGTTTTGTCGTTTTTTAGGTCGAACTTGTGTTTAGTTGTATTTAAAGACTTGGACTATGTTTATTTGTTTTGTCGTTTTGTCGGTTTTTTTTGGTTAAATTGTGGTTTTTTTAAAAAAAACTGGATTTTCGGATATCCGTTTTAACTATCCGAGTCCAGTCCGAAATTTCGGATATCCGAAATTTCGGACTTGGACTTGGACAACGAAAACTGATATCCGAAATTTTCGGATACCCGAAATTCGGATATCCGAATTCCGGGTATCCGATTTTGAACACCCCTACTAAGAGTGCTTGACTGCTTGATGTGTCATTTGAATTACCTAATAGGGCCATTCTTTTTTTATTATATATAAATTAAAAAATATGGACACCGTTAAACTCAAAATAGTAATTTCCTTCGTCCCTTTGGTTTTTTTTTTTTCACTTTTGTTTTGATTTTTTCATTCATTTAATTTTATATTTAAAGGAACTATTTTTTACTAGTCACAAATGACATCTAAATCTCACTGACGGCTAATGACGTATTGTTAAAATGTTATATTTACATTTTATTTTTAATTCAAACAGTTTTAGAGAAATGTTTAATTTTTTGTGTATTTTTCTTGTGTTAATTTTTTGTAGGTAAGCTGGGCCAAGGAGACTGAGCTGGGCTTGTAGATTTGGGCTTGTAGCAGGTCGTAAGGAGAAGTATCGGTGGAAGCTTGTGATATAAAAGATCTTTTGTGCTAGGGTTTATTCTCGAGAGAGCATTCCGTCTTTCACCGTTCACGTTACTCGCTCTGCTAGGGTTTCAATTCCCGTTGTGTTCTTGAGCTTGTTTCTTTCTTGTAAGGTCATAAGTCATCGAGATGATGATCTTATACTAGCAGTCTTCTTCCTTCTGTTGTTCATAGTGTACAGATCGATTGTAGACATTTTCAGCATCTGTTTTGTGTTTGGATCTTTAATTGATTACCATGTTTAGTTTCACAAAGTTTTACATGGCATCAGAGCCTTGAGTTCATTGTTCGAATCATTCTCGGTTTGCTTTCTTCATCGAGATCTGTTTTTCTTCTCTCGACAAACCCTAGGTTGGCTCGATCTTGTTCTTGGTGATTCTGGTGTTTCCGCTGATTGTTACTCGTATAGATCTACGGTTTCCGGTTTGGAAACTGGATCGTCACTTACCCTAGGCTGTTAGGGTTTGTTTTTGGTTTGGAAGATCGGAGGTCGCTTCGTCATTCCCGATCTGGTTTGCGAAGGGTTTGTTGGAATCGTGTGGCTGCACAAGGCTTGGATCTCAAGACCCCAACCCTAAGTGAAGGTTGGGGAGCTAGGAGGCGCTGTTCAGTGTTGCTGCGCTTATCTTGCCTGAGTTTGGTTGACCCTAAGTGAAGGTCATCTAACTCAGGCGCATCGGGTGAGATCGCTCCCTACTAGTTGTTTTTTTTTTGTGTGTATAGTTTATTGTTTTTTGTTTTCATCTACTAGACACCAGTTAATCCCTGATCTGCCACCAAGAGTGGTGTGGAAACTTGGCTCTGACTGGAGTTCTAGTTGGTGATTATTGGCTGTGTTGTGTTATTGTTTCTATCCTTCTTGTTTGTTTGTGTGTTACATAAACTGTGAAGATCATCAAGATGGTTGGTTCTGAGGGGGATACCTCAACTTCTGCTACACTTGTTAGCAAAATTGAGGCTAGTGATCCCCTTTACTTACATGCTAGCGATTCGAGTACTCTCACATTGATTAGCTTCAAACTTAAAGGAACTGAAAATTATTCTGTTTGGGCAAATTCTCTTGAGTTGGCTTTAAAGGTTAAAAATAAAACCGGTTTTTTGGATGGAACTTGTAAAAAACCAACTGATAATGATGTGTTGGCTAATCAGTGGGAGAGGTGTAATTCTGTTGTGCTTTCTTGGATTTTGAACTCTGTTTGTGAGGAATTATATGTGGGGCAAGTGTACTCAAAGCTTGCCTCAGAGGTTTGGGTTGATCTTAAGGAAACCTATGATAAGATAGATGGGTCTGTGATTTTTAATTTGTACCAGAAAATAAACTCAGCTACTCAGAGTGGTTCATCTGTTTCTGATTAGTTTAATAGACTGAATACTATGTGGAAACAGTTTGATAACATGGTTAAACTACCTTCATGTTCTTGTGTTGCTTCAAAAGAATATAATGATTTTAGTGCATCAATTAAGCTAATGCAATTTCTGATGGGGTTAGATGATGAGTATTTGCCTGTTAGAACTAATTTGTTGACTCGTGATCCTCTTCCTACTTTAAAAACTGCTTTTGCTACTATTTCAAGAGAGGAGTCCCATAGAGTTGGCAACAATAGTTCTAAGGGGCACACTGTTGGGTTTACTTCTAGGTCTAGTCCTTTATCTGAAACTACTAGAAGACCAAATAGGGGTCCCAATACTAATCTTAAGTGTACTCACTGTAATAAGGTTGGTCATTTGGTGGATAAGTGTTTTGAACTAATTGGGTATCCTCCTAGTTATAAACAGAGAGGAAATAGACCTGTTGGTTCTGGTTTGAGACAGGGAATGTCTAGTAATTCTGTGTTTAAGGATGTGTCAGCTGTCACCCCTTCTTCCTCAATGGTTAATGGTCTGAGTCCGGATCAGATTTCTAGACTTCTTAAGTTGCTTGATGAGAAGTCTTTTGTTGCATCTCAAAGTAGTCATGTTGGAGGTAGTTATGATTTGAGTAGTGGTTGTGTTTATTCATTTGCCTCTGGCACTGATAGGACAGGATGGGTTATAGATTCTGGAGCAAATCAGCATATGGTTATTTCTAATAAAGGTCTTTTAAATTCTGTAAATGTTTCAGAATTCGGAATTAAAATTAAACACCCAAATGGTACTTTTGCAACTGTTACACAAATTGGAAACTTGAGACTTTCTGAAAAAGTAATCCTACAAGATGTTTTTGTTGTTCCAGATTATTTTGTTAACCTCATTTCTGTCCATAAGTTAGCCAGAGATAATAAACTTAGGTCTGTATTTGATGAACACAAGTGTTATCTTCAGGATTTGTCCACCAACCAGATAGTGGTGACTGGTAAACAGGTGGATGGTCTTTATCTGTATGGTGATATCCCTTTTTGTGCTAAGGTGTGTTTTAACTCTGGGCATTTGGTTGACCTTTGGCATGTTAGACTAGGACATCCAGCAGATCAGGTGATTAAGATTATTCAGGATGAATTGAAAATTAAAGGTTTTGAGTCAACTTCTCTTTGTGAAGTGTGTCATAAATCTAAACAACATAGAGAACCTTTTCCGTTAAGTAATCATAAGTGTGTTTCTGTGGGGGATCTTGTGCATCTGGATGTTTGGGGTCCATATAGGGTCACAAGTGTTGATGGGTTCAAATATTTCTTAACAATAGTAGATGACTACAGTAGAGCTGTGTGGGTTTATCTGTTGAAAACTAAATGTGAAGTTGGGGATTGTATAGAGAACTTTCACAGTTTGGTTAAAACTCAGTTCAATAAACATGTAAAAATGTTTCGAAGTGATAATGGGTCAGAATTTGTAAACTTAAAGTTGGAAAGTTTTTTTAAAAGAAATGGTATAATTCACCAAACATCCTGTGTACACACCCCTCAACAAAATGGTATTGTTGAGAGGAAGCACCGCCATCTGTTGAATGTTGCTAGAACATTGCTTTTTCAATCTGGTTTACCTTTGAAATATTGGCCTGAATGTGTGTTAACTGCGACCTATTTGATCAACAGGTTACCTTCGTCTGTTCTGAATGGCAAGTCCCCTTTTGAAGTCATGTTTAATCAAATACCTTCCCTACACCATTTGAGAGTTTTTGGATGTCTTTGTTTTGCTACTGTTTTAAATAACAATGATAAATTTTCTAGTCAGGCTGATAAATGTGTGTTTATTGGATATTCAAATGAAAAGAAGGGTTATAAATTGTGGAATTTGGATAAAAAAATGTGTTTTTTTCTCTAGAGATGTTAAATTTTACGAGACAGTTTTTCCTTTCAAATCCGTGTCTGTTCCTTTAACTTCTGTCTCTCCTGGTCATAATTCCTGCATTTCTGATGATTGGGTTACTTTTTTTGATTGTCCAAATTCTGTGGTTGATCCAAATCTCTCAAATGGAAATCCCGTTGATGAAGGGGAGGTCCTAGGTGACTCTGAATCTCCAGCACAGGTTCTAAGTGATACACAGATCAGTGGGTCCACATCTGATTCTCAGGTGTTTCCTAGGTCTAGTGACGGCACTTCTACACCTGTTGCTGTTGAGACTGAGGATGAGTTTCATCCCTCCTCTGAGGGTACTGGTCTAACTCCCCGTCCTCGTTCTACAAGGCCATCTAAACTACCTTCAAATCTAAAAGATTTTGTGGTCGGGGGGAGTGTTTATGGCCTTGAAAAAGTGGTGAGTTATTCCAGGTTGTCCAAAGAAAATGTTTGCTTTATATCGTCTTTAAATAAGGGTGTTGAACCGAAATCTTATCATGAAGCCAAACTTGATGACAATTGGGTGCTTGCCATGAACGAAGAGATGGAGGCTTTAAACAGGAATAATACCTGGTCCCTTGTTGATTTACCTAAGGGTAGGAAACCCATTGGGTGCAAATGGGTATATAAGATAAAGTATAGGGCATCAGGTGAAATAGATAGGTATAAGGCCAGATTAGTGGCTAAGGGGTACAGTCAAAAAGAGGGTATTGACTTTGAGGAGACCTTCTCTCCTGTGGTGAAATTAGTCACTATTAGATGTGTGTTGAATTTGGCTGTGATTAATAACTGGCCTCTATATCAGTTAGACATAAATAATGCTTTTTTATATGGAAATTTAAATGAGGAGGTCTATATGTCATTACCTGATGGTTTTTTTCTAAATCTGAAACAAAAGTATGTAAGTTAAATAAGTCTCTATATGGTTTAAAACAGGCTCCACGTATGTGGAATGAGAAATTGGTTGGGGCATTAACTGAATCTGGTTTTATCCAAAGTAAAAGTGATTATTCTCTGTTTTTTAAGCATGATAAAACAAATGTGACTATTCTGTTAGTATATGTTGATGATATTATAATCACCGGCAGTAGTTTAGAAAGTATTAATCAGGTCAAACTTGACCTTCAAGCCAATTTCAAAATTAAAGACTTAGGAGAGTTAAAGTATTTTCTCGGGTTTGAAGTTATTAGAACTGAGAATTGGTTGTGTTTGTCTCAAAGAAAATACTGTATTGAACTTCTAAGTGAATTTGGTTTAACAGGAGCAAAGCCTGTTAGTGTTCCTATTGAACAAAGTTCAATTGTAAATGTTGTTGGCAATCAAGATAATTCTAAACTTGAAAACATAACTGGTTTTCAAAAATTGATTGGTAAGCTTATTTACCTATCACATACTCGTCCGGATATTTCATATTCGATGCAATTTTTAAGTCAGTTTATGCATAAACCTAGTAAAGCACACTTGAATATTGCTCTAAGGTTGTTGAGATATCTTAAGTTAGCTCCTGGGAAAGGAATTCTGTTTAATAGAGATAATGATTGTAGTTTAAGTGTTTTTTCTGATTCTGATTGGGGAAAGTGTTTGGTCACTAGAAGATCTGTAACAGGGTTTTGTGTTTTGTTTGGAAATTCTTTGTTATCTTGGAAATCCAAAAAACAAAGTGTTGTTTCTCGATCTTCAGTCGAGGCTGAGTATCGTGCCATGAGTTCTGCAGTATGTGAGCTCATATGGATTAAGAATATGTTTCAGGAACTTAGAATTGCTGTAAAACTGCCTGTTTCAGTTTATTGTGACAATACTGCAGCTGTATCTATTACAGCTAATCCGGTTTTCCACGATCGTACTAAACATTTTGAGATTGATCTTTTCTTTTTAAGAGAAAAAGTTTTGTCTGGGTTGGTTAAGATTATTGGTATTAAATCTGCAAATCAGTTGGCAGATATATTTACTAAGGGTCTACTTGTATCACAACATGAGTTTTTATGCAAAAAATTAAATATGTTTGATGCATTTGCTGTTTGAATTAAGGGGGGATGTTAAAATGTTATATTTACATTTTATTTTTAATTCAAACAGTTTTAGAGAAATGTTTAATTTTTTGTGTATTTTTCTTGTGTTAATTTTTTGTAGGTAAGCTGGGCCAAGGAGACTGAGCTGGGCTTGTAGATTTGGGCTTGTAGCAGGTCGTAAGGAGAAGTATCGGTGGAAGCTTGTGATATAAAAGATCTTTTGTGCTAGGGTTTATTCTCGAGAGAGCATTCCGTCTTTCACCGTTCACGTTACTCGCTCTGCTAGGGTTTCAATTCCCGTTGTGTTCTTGAGCTTGTTTCTTTCTTGTAAGGTCATAAGTCATCGAGATGATGATCTTATACTAGCAGTCTTCTTCCTTTTGTTGTTCATAGTGTACAGATCGATTGTAGACATTTTCAGCATCTGTTTTGTGTTTGGATCGTTAATTGATTACCATGTTTAGTTTCACAAAGTTTTACACGTATGTCCGGTTTGAAAGACATCACACGTATACATCTTCCGGACATTCAACGTCTGACAGACAGGTCGATTGACAATAAGCTAGAAGGTCGACTGACTATAGGCCGACAGACAAGTCGACCAAGTCAAGGTCGACTGACCACAAACAAGAAGGTCGACTGAGGATAGGCTGACAGACAAGTCGACCAAGTCAAGGTCGACCGCCCACGAACGAGGAGGGTCGAACCATGACGAGTCGACTGACAACATAGATAGGATCGATCTACTGATTAATCATCAATCGGATCCCAAACATACAGGTCGACCTGGTGAAGGTCGATCGACAACAATATACACATAGGTCGGACCTTAACAGGTCGACCGACTCCAACTCACATAGGTTGGACCTTAACATGTCGACCGACTACAAGCTACATAGGTCAGGCCTCAATAGGCCGACTGACCATAGACATGGAAGGTCGACTGACTACAAGCCGGCTAACAAGTCGACCAAGTCAGGACCGACTGACCATAATAGGAAAGTCGACTACCAAGTGAAAGCTGACAGACCGCCAACCTCCTCTGGTCGAACCCTACCAGGTCGACTGACTACACCATAAGAGTCAACCTACCGACACAATCTTGGGTCGGACTCCTAAGAAAGCTAGTCCGGAACGGGTAGGTACAGACCAACGCCTCATACAAACGGGTCGATGTCTCAAGACTCGACCTGACAGGCTGACACTACAACCAATGTGATTACCCAAAACAACTACTGTGGTTCTTTGGCACAGTCCAGACCTGCAACTTGCTACTTTGGGGACCTGACATTGATGGCACTACGAGACAAAGGTTGAGGGTTATAAATACCCCTCAACCTCCAGGTAAATTCTCAAGTCATGCGCTCTCTCTCGTCTAATTACTCTTAATCTCCCGAAACTACATACTTATTCTCACGTCTGAGTTTGGTCGCAGAACACCATATCCTGCTCCCCAAGAACAATGGCACTTTTCTTTTGCAGGTTCCAACATAAGACCTCAACTGCCGAGTCGATAGGTCACCAGAAGACCTCAGTCATTAAGTACCGGATCGACTGATCAACAGAGATACCTCAAGTGACGGGTCGACTGATCACCAGAAGACCTCAAGTGCCGAGTCGACTGATCACCAGAAAACTCATCTTCCCCACTTTGTAGTCGAACTGCCTTAATAGCTCGTTTTAGGTCTGTATCTATCTAGTTATCCTTGATAGCTTGATTCTACAACGGCACCCTGATCATACATCAATCTGGATGAAAGCATGGTTGACAGTTAATGAGCTTATAACCGTAAGTTACATGGTATTTGTAGACACTTAATTACGTTATGAACTTAGACCCTAACCTTTGGTTAGAAACATCTAAGAATACTTCCGACTAACAAGTAACATCACAAAACTCGATAATTACTCATTTTTATTTTTAATATTATTCATCTTTATTAGTATTCATCGATCAATACTTAGGTAGTGTTTGGTATGCGGGAATGGAATGAACCATTACATAAGGAATGTGATTCCTTCCATTTTAGTGATTTTCATTCCATGGGGAAATGTGTTTTTTTCCGATTACTTCAAGTAATGGAAAGAAAATATTTATTCATTTTTTTTATAATTGAAAAAAAAACTAAAAATAAAAATTAAGAATTAAAAATAAAAATATAGGAAAAATGTGAAAATAAAAACACATAAAAAATAATATATAACGGGAATGGAATGTACCGGTGATGTTGCGATTGTCAGAGAGTTGGGAGGAAAGGGAAGTGGATTAGGGATTTTGGGAAGGAACTGATTTGTGTGATGCATAAAAACTTAATTTTTTTTTGGAAGCTGATGTGGAAAAAGACTATTAAAAAAAATTTAAAAAATATACATGTCAGCATGCCATGTCATCACTCATTTAACGGTGTTAGTAAAAGTTACGGCGGGTCCATTAAAAAAAATATGAGTGAAAGTTGGGACTGTTGAGAATGATATTCAAATGTGGGATTATTGTTGGCCAATAGGTAAAAGTTGGGATTATTTAAATCCAATTTTCCTGAAAAGAATAAAAAATAAAAACAAAACATTAAATAAAAATAAATTTAAAACCCTAAACAAAATACAACTTCTAAATCAAATAGAATGTCATATTCTATTTCTGATGCACATTGTACAAGCTTTTGATGCACCCAAATGAAATATAATGTTATATTATATCTGTGATGCGTAGTGTACACCTGGGCAATGCTTTACTTTCCTTATCATTGGTATATTAGGGAGGGGGGAGTGGTATAATTTTTAGGATTTTGAAGAATGGGTTATAACCAATAGGAGGGTGCCACGCAGGAAAGAGAAAAAGAAAGAATTTTGAAGAATTTTAAGAGGAGTGGTAGGATTTAGATGGTTGAAGTAGAATTCTTGGAAGGGCCCACCAAATACACACACAGCATTTGTTTTGCCGATCGGCAAGAAGTAGAATTCTTGGAAAGTTTTTGCCGAAGAATTTTGAGTGGCGGCGGTGTTTGCCTAAGAAGTTTTAGGCGCCGCACGGAGTTTGTCGCCCACTCCCCCTGCCTTATATTCATGGAGCTTATTGTGCAACCAACAATAGCCATGACCTTTGCGTGTGCGAGTATCATTTCCAGACATCCATCCATAATTCTTCTCTCCTCTCTCTCTCTCTCTACTCCTCCGTCGAAGATTTCTGAAATTTAGGGTTTGGGATTCGATCAGCCTCTATCTTCAAACAATCACCCTTCATCTCCATCATCAACCTCCATTGCCATCATCAGACGCCATTACCACCATCTATTCTGGCTCCTACCACCGACCTTAAGGTATGCCTCAGTTGGAAAGAAGATCTTTGGTTGAATTTCCTCTGCAGTTCGTCTCCGTCCTTCATATATTCTGGCTCTGAGTAAGGATTCTGTCATGGTGATTTTTTTTACGTATCCCGTTCCTCGACTTTTTACCGATGAGCCCTTCCACGCTCTTCAATTTGTACTCTCATCGTCGCTTCCGTTTGGACCTCTCGTTGTTATTTTGTCGCTTTGATTTCTACTTAATTTTGGATGCTCTGTTGATCAGGTTCGCACTGCCGTTTGGAGGTGTTTCGCGTTCATCGATTTTCGTTTACGGCGAATACTTAGCCCTTCTTCAATATCTTACCGGTGAGTCCTTTTAGGTTCTTTGATTTATACTTTCTCGCTTCCGTTTGGAGCTCTGGCTCTTATTCTCGATTTAAATTTTACGTAATTTGGGATGCTTTGTAGATTAGGTTCATTTGGTAATATTCGGTTCCAAGTAATTATGAAATAAATAAAGCTCTGTTCCTAATATTATTGTGTCTTTCCCAGTTATGAAACAATATAAAGCATTTAGGAACAAAGTATTATGAGTAGATTTCCTCCAAATCATTATCAAGTAATTTTGTTTCCATTCCTTCATTTAACAAACTATTTTTGTTGTCCTAAATGTTTAATCTGATGTGCACTACTCAGTCCTGATGTTTGCCAGGTTTCTTTACATGTGGTAAGTTCTTATCTTCCATTTCGTATCAAGATCATAGGCTTACTCACACTTCTCTCAATTGTTCCTGAGTTGCATTTGCTGCTGATGCTGTGGATTTGGTTTGGCTCTCACTTTACTATGTTAAATAGCAAAAGTAGCAAGAAGGTAAATTTTGGTGTTAATCAAAATGAAAATTTTATGATACACTAAAGCATCTTCATTTAGATGGGAGGGAATCTCAATTCAATTTTCATGTTGTTTAAGGAAAACAAAAAACCAATGATTTACGGCTTCTTCATGCAACAGACTTACATCATTTTACCAATATATGCAATCGAATCAACCTTTTCTTTGATACAGAATACTTGCTATTTCTTACCGAAGTAGCAAATTGTTGCCATTTGATGCAAGATACTTATCATACCATTTAGTACTTACTTCCCTTTCACTACCTTTTAATGCAACAACATGGTCACTATATTAAGAAATGGTGAGTTTTTTTTTTTCTTTTCCTTTTTGCATTAGATAGCAAATGAAATTTGAATTCCTATATTGGTACAAAGGTGTAAGTTTGTTCTATAAATAAGCAATAAACCCAAAATTGACAAGTTAAACCCCTTGATTGTTGGTAATTTATATATATTTTTGTATGCATATATGTTCTTTTTCTATTTTATGATTGGCTTTGCTCATGCACTTACCAGGGTGAAGAATACAAATTGTTTTGGCCTGATCAACCAGAATTTGTAAGAATGGCGGCAAAATTTGGTGCTACTATCGTACCATTTCGTGCCATTGAAGATGACATCTTCGAGGTAATTAAACAGTAATACATATACATAAACCTTTAAGTCTATATATACATGAAAGAGCCAAGCTACAAGTATGATCTAAGAAATTTCAATCATTCAATTGTTTTAAAAAAAAACCCATTTCAAAGACTATAATTTTGTTTGTATTTTAAGAATGTGATTCCAGTGCCACTCTCATTGATTTCAAACACAACTGATTATTCTCATATCAATAAAACTAAAATTAAAAACAGATAAAAAAACACCATTCAATTTTGGTAAAAGAATCCATTTTTTAATTTTTTACCACTTGCTGATCTGTAACAGTAAGGAAGGTCAAGAATTAGATTAGATGATAGGCGTTTTGTTATATGTTTTACATGAAATGCCATGGTGTTTTCTTAATGTAGACTTTGGTTGATGGTTTTTTTTTTTTTTTTTTTTTTTTTTTTTTTGCAGTTCGTAAGGGAGTTACATTGCCTCTTCCAATCAAGGCTCATGGCTTTTTTAGCTTAGGTACTGTATTATGCTCTCTTTATAGCAATGGATTTTTTTCTCCTAATATCTCTTTATTACCTTTATCTGTTTCTTTTCATTTTAAAACTATAATAGATTTTGAAAGGGACACCATTTTTGAATATCTTACACCCGTACTCTGCTTTAACCACTATTGTTATTGGTTTCTGAATTTTAATGGCTTCTAACCCGGGCTTCCAAAAAAAATTATCGAATTGATCCGCCGCGAAGCGCGGAGTGACTATGGACCCTCAAGACGTCGGCTATGTATGCACCAAGCACCGACAACAGGAACCAGACTACAAGTAAGTTCTTAAGAGCAATTCTTCACTTTAAACATAAACAATTTTACACCGGGTGCAATGAAATGCTCCCTTCTGTTTTCTCTGATTTGCTTTAATTGTGTTCGGTTCATACAAATTGACCTTCGATTTATTTACAAGCTTGCATGGTCTATAACACTTTAACCAATATTAGTTTAACTTGAGGTTTTAAACTGTGTTGGGTTCTCATAGAATGATATTTAGTGTATATTGATGATTACACGATCTAAAATCTTTTCGAAAACAAGTGCAAAACCTTTTCACTAACCGTTGGTGTTAATCATTGTTAATCAGTACACTCACAACACTTTTGTAATCTGATTGCCATAGAATGAGACGAAACTAAACATTGTTAAACTTAATGACAAAATGGTACTTTTAGCCGGTTTCATGGGTCTATCAGTTACTGTGGTGCTAGAGTAATATATTTCTGGCCATGTATTTATAATTTTACTAAGTTTTGGATAGGTTTACATGAATTTCAAATAGAATTTAAAAGTAGCATACCTTTAAAAACAACAAACTTATATTGAATTTGCTTTGTGTTTATACTTGATAAGGGCAATGCTATCTATGACATTGACCATACTAACATAAAAAGTTCATATGGGTGATTTTGTGTTTTAGTTTTCATTCATTATACTACTGTACTGTAGCATGTTCGTATGGATAGGTCTAAATTATTGGCAAAAACAAGGACTATAATTTAACAACAGATGGTGGTGTATTTTAGGCAACCCTATACATACAGATTCAATACAATCCAAAAACTGATGTGAATCAGTTTATAGAGATTTATTACTTTCACAATTTCTACCAACATGACAACCGACAAAAATGTTTATATCTGTATGATCTGTTTATTGCAACCCCAACTGTATGCAAATGCTACTGAAACCTTTTTGTCTTTCTAACAATACACCAGAACACCAATTCTGATACATTTTATGATAAATTAAAGTGGATATGTTCAAAGTTCTTCATCACTGGAACAGACTGTGGTTATTGATGTGTGTCATCTGAGGTTAGTTTGTTATCTTACTTCCGTTTATGTAGTTTTTTTTTGGTGTATCACATCCTAATGAGGATATAATTTTGGGATCTTTATTTTTTGGTCAACGACAGCCTCATAGGAGCATATTTTTTTGGGGGGTTTTATGGTTGCGTTGTTTAATTGTGTAGCTATCCAACAGGTATCATTCTATTACTATATTGGCTTACATTTTAGTATGGTCGTCAACCAAATAGGCTTGAGTCATGAATTTGTTTATCCTGCACCATGTGTACAACCAAAAGGTGCATACCTTCGTTTATCGCTCTCTTTGTTTTTTATTCAATTTCCCTGGCTGGTTGTTGATTTAGTTCGGTCTAAACCTAAAATGCCGGCTTACAACGCTACACCTAATAAGAAAACTTTATTATTATGTGCAACATACTGAGTTTATTCAGGCATCAACACATTCACACATGGTATTTCTTATTATTTGTTTCAGGTCTTATTACTTGCGAAAAATCAACCATTGTCAAGCCACATAGTGGGTTTCCAATGAAAACCAAAGAGGTGTAAATATTGTCTTTATTACATGATTCTTTGGGGTATCAATAATGGGATTGCAAGACCTATGTACAAAGCCATCTCATTCTACCTACAATGTAGAAAGTGGAGACGACAATTGAAAGCGGAAATATGCGACTTTGCTTTCCGAAATGTTAATTCATACATTATACTCATGCCATACATTGAGGAATGTTTTCATTACATATAATCATTTTGGTGTTTAATGCTAGATAGAGAAATGATGGAGCATAGGTAAGAGTATATAGCATTACGAAATATTTCACAATCTATTGCCGCGTTATGACAAAGGCAAAAAAAGGACTTTTATAAAATACCGTCAAAAAAGGTCCGCCGCGAAGCGCGGATCGCAACATCTAGTTAATTAACAGTTAGAAAATTGAAAATATAAATAAATAAAATTAAAAAAGTAAAAAATATAAATATAAAACAAAAATATTAATTTCAAATGGAAATATTAGTAATTATATTTCATTACTTCGTTTTACTAACCATCAAACAATACGAATTACGAAGCAATGATTTATTGCATTTTCACATGATAACCAAACATGACGATGGAATGGTAATGCTCCATTTCATTTCCTCGACCATTCCATCCCTTCGTCCATTCCATTCCATCGCTAATTCCATTCTATCGTTAATTCCATTACCTTATAACAAACATACACCTAATCATTTTTAGTTTGGAGGCTTTATTCAAAATAACTATATGACCATATCCCATGAGTGACACGTGCGTGTGGGAACCTTATAAAACGAGAGTGCTCATTTACTTGAATTCTTGAACACAGCTAGCCCCATCGAACCATGGTGAAAGCACCTCCTCTTACTACCCGTAAACCCTCACCCGCAAGATGGTTCCATCGACTTTACGCACTCGTTTACCTAACCGCCATTTCCGCACTTCTCTATCACCACACCTGTAACCTTTTTTTTCACTTCCAATTCCAATTCATTCAGCAGTACCCTTTTGCTACTCATAGCTGATCTTGTGCTAGCCTTCATGTGGATAACAAGGCAGCCTTTCCTCATGAACCCGGTTCACCACAAGGTCTTCCCCGAGAACCTGAGTGCTCAAATGGGTACCAAGTCCTCGTACCCGGGACTTGATGTGTTTGTTTGCACTGCGGATCCGTTCAAGGAGCCTCCGATCGGGGTGGTTAACACCATGTTGTCCGTCTTGGCTTACGACTACCCGGCAGAAAAGCTGTCGGTGTACGTTTCGGATGACGGTGGGTCGCAGCTCACACTTTTTGCGCTCATGGAGGCTGCTAAGTTTGCTAGACACTGGTTGCCTTATTGCAGGAGGTATAATATAATGGACAGGTCACCTGAAGTTCATTTTGGAAAGGATCCCTCTTTGTTTCCGGAAACAAGTGATATCCAGGTGCATATTGTTTCAAATCTAATTAAAACATCATAAATTTTTTTTAACATTATTATACATTTTAAAGTCAAATCCTTTAAAACATATAATTCAGTAGTTAATTTGATTTTGACGTGATAGCATAAGGGGTGTTCCACGTAGACCATGTTGGGTTAATCTTGATTGGTTCGTGCCGAGTCGGGTCCTACGATGCACGAGAACTGGTACGGATACAGGTACTGTATTACAAAAACGGGAAACGGCAAAACTCAAAAATCTAAGAAACGGGTACGGGATTGGTACGGCAATAAATACATATTAAAATAAATATATGTTATAGATAATGTAACACAAACCTCAAAATATAACCAATTTAAATTCAAAATTCATACATCTTCCAAAATAAGCATAAATCTTCCAAAATACATAGATAAAAGTCAAAGATTATTGTTTATATATTGTCAATCAAATCGTATTCAAGTTCTGGATCATCTAGTGAAAGATCCGCAAACTCCAAATAGCATACATCTTGCATCTAGTGAAAGACAGCAAACTCCAAAATCTGAAATTGACCGGCATTAGAAATACGAATTGTTGGAAACGTTTAGAAAACCCTGTAGAAAATAGGAGACAGCTTAAAAACTTACAAGAAACATCCCTTGAGTATTGGAAACTTACAAGAAACATCCCTATAGAAAATAGGAGACGTCCCCAAATTTGTTGAAACACGGTGGAAACGTTTCGCATCAGTACCACTAGCCGTTTCCGTCCCCAAGTCGTTTCCGGTACGGGGGACGGTTGTCCATGGACGTTTCCGTGCTTCAGAGGTTGGGTCAAATGGGTCAAATATTTAGGAGTCTTAATTTCTAGCACATGTTTTAATTAAGTTTAGATAGTTTAGTTTGAAAGAGTCTATTTAGTGGGTTAGTGGGTTCCTTTTCTTTAGGAGAAAGAGTCATTTTTCTCTTTATATTGTACGTGTTTTTATTGAATGAATGAGCAAGACTTTGAAGCAGTAAACCAAACTTGTTTATGTGAGTTTTAGAGTGTGATTAGGGGCCTGATTTCCAACGGACCACGTTGCGTGACAGTGTGGTTCGCTACCCATAACCTCAGGCTATGTGTAGTGGTAAATCTTCTTTGTTGAACGTTTTTTTAACACGTAACGGTTCAATCAACAAGGGGTCAGGGGGATGCACCATTAGGATAACGCTTAGAGATGATTTAGGACCCATAGTCTCGGAGACAGTATGTCGGTACGCTAAAAAAACATTATTAAATGATGAGATAGCGCCGGGTATGGACAGTCTCAAAGTCTCACAATGAATTTGATTCACCACATAAAATATGATACTAAAAAATAACAAACAACCAACAAGCTAAAGATAAGAACACCGGGGAGAGCCAATGTGGAATGTGGTATCACATGGAATTTATGGAAATACACTCTAAAAGCACCAAAGTACAATTGCAAGTGAATATATATATGTTTTTTTTTTCAACAATATATTAACTAAATAGTTTAATTAATTTTTATCTAATACGCTTTTAAATTTAACATTTTGTAGAAATCTAAATAGATCGTGTTATTATTTCTTTTTTATCAATATTCCGTATGTATTATCTAAATAGCTGATAGCACGTGCTTTATTCTTGAATCCAGACTCATAATAATATTTAGGTTCTTAAACATGCTCAATTTTGGTGTTTGGTTCTTAAACAAGTTTATCAATTTATGCATACCACTTTATTTTTAATAGGATTGGGTTCGTTATCCAGAAGGGGGTTGCGGCGCAGCTTATTGTCCGGCTACTCCCCACTGCTTTATAATTGCTTCGAATTAATATTAATATTAAAAATTACCTTTTTAATTAAAAAAAACAAAAAAAAAAACAATTCTTGAATATCTAAATTTGTCTTTCTTTTTTTATGTGATGGTTTTGTGTTCTTTAAACTTGATGTTTTTCCCGGTGTTCTATGTGTGATGCATTTAAGAGATTATGAGAGGAGAAAATGAGAAATGAAAGAGAGAATGAAAATGGTTGTCTAACATTTACCATATTGTCTAAATTACATCAATTTTTTTTAACAGCAATCATTTAACTTGTGAGTTTAACGAGAAATTAAATTGTATAACACCATTTAATATTACTAGTTCAGGTGAAAGACCACCCACTATGATAAAACTCAAAAAATCAGAATTGAATTTAAGATCTCTCGATCATACCAAACTCTATCCTTCATGTCCTTACTATTCGAACAAAAATGACCGATTTAACATACATCAAAATAATCAAATAATTTGGTGACAAGTGAGCTAGTATATAAATGATGCCGGTTCATTTATTGGAGACAGACAATGTACGAAGATATGAAAACGACAATCAAAAAAACATAGGTATTACTGCTAACGACCATGCCGCCGGAGCAACAGAAGACCACCGGCGAGTGGACCCAAGTCACCAACAGAAAGACCAACCTCCAACAGAAAAGGCTCTCCCGAACGGATAAACTCCTCAAAGACTCCATTTCCTTCTTCGTCTCTGGGATTCCGCAAGAATGCTCAAGTCATGATTTGTGGAATCTCTTCAAGCCCCATGGCAAGGTGGCCGACGCGTTTGTTTCCAAACAACAAAGATCAAGCAAAGATCGCTTTGGTTTTGTTCGCTTCTCCGAGGTCTCCGATTACTGTGCGTTCGAATGCCATCTCAATGCCTCCATCTTCTGGAGCAACACCAAACTCAACGTCAGCCTGGCAAAATTCGACAGGTTCCGGCAGCCTGTAAAGCTCCCCCCTATCCCCTCTCCTGTCGTTCTCCCCCCTCCGCCGTCTCTTCCTTTGCCTCCTCCACTCTCTTTTGAACATCAGGCTTCCTCTTCTTCTCGTGCTTTGTCTTTCAAAGATGCGCTGTCCGGACCCTCCTCGCACCCCTCCAGGCTGATCTCCATTCCCCCGACATCAGCTTGGGTGCCGGAGACTTGTCGGAACAGTGCTCTCTGGGGCCGCTGTATCAACCTTCATTCCTTGCTAAATGCAAAAAGTATTTTAGCAGCTGGGGGTCTTCAAGCTTTCAACCTCTTCCATGTAGGAGGTCTTAATGTTCTCCTTTCGTTTCCTTCTGCTGCTCAGACCTCTCATTTCCTGATCAATGGTGGCCACTCGTGGCGCCTCATCTTCGATTCCCTGCTGATCTGGGATGGTCAAGACATTTCCTTCGAACGCATAGCTTGCCTGAATATCAAAGGTGTCCCCCTTCTAGCCAGCGATGAGGTGACTTTCAACAAAATCGGTGAAAGTTTTGGTAAGATCGTCTGCCCCTCGGATTTCTCTTGGAAGGACTCCGATATTTCCTCCGGGAAAGTCTATATTGCCTCTGGCCTGAGATATGTTATTGATGAGGTGGTTCATCTATCTTGGCGCGATCGCATTTTCCATGTTTGGGTGACGGAAGAATCTTTCAACCCCTGGCCTTCCCCGACGGTAGATAATGACGACGCTGGTGATCAGAATTTTTATTCCGATTCGTCGGAGTCGGCCGACGATGATGATGCCGCTGCTTCCGAGGAGTTTCCGGCAACCGATTTGCCTAGTCACATCGTTGACAAGGACGAGGCACCCGACGCTCCTTTGCATGTAGATGGCAACCTACAGGCCGCTGACTTTTCGGTGGCGGTGCCTGCCAATTCTTCTTTGGAAAATATTCCTGTGCCCCCTGATGTGACCCGTACAAACGATGCTGTCCCATTTCCTGAAAAGCAGCCGGTTTCTCCTTTGTCTAAAGGGATCTTGGGACCTGGGCCGACTTCACCTCGTGTTGGGCCTCTCCCTCCACTCAAATCCTTTGGGCCCTTTCCTTCTCCTCTTGCGGTTCGGCCCATTGCCCCCTCCACCTCCTCTTCGCAGCCTGAGCCCAACCCTTTGTTGTCTTCTCGTCCGGATCGCTCCCTCCCCTCACCCAATTCCTCTTTTTGCTCGGATGAGTTTGATGATGACGAGATCCCTATCTCTCTGCCGGCGGAAAATCGGTACGCCAACAAGAAATCTAGGGCTTCTGCCCTCAAATTCAAGGGGCGTGTTATCATGGGGGGTAGCAAATCCACCATCTGGAACTCCATTGCTGGGCCTGCTTCGCAACCTATGCGTCCCCTCCCCAAGAAAAATCGTAACCGTGCAGGTGGAAACCCCCCTAATCTTCACTCGAGGAGTGAACTGGAAATCACAAAGGAGGTGGGCGATGCTCTGAACTTGAACTTGCAGAATTTTGAGCCTCAACTCTCCAACCTCATCTCGGGTGAAATCGTCTTCAAAGGTAATCAATGAATTGCATTTCTTTGAATATTCGAGGCATTGGTAGCGTGTCCAAACATTCTTGGATCCGCAAAATCAAACGTGAAAATTCTGTCTCCTTTCTGGCCATCCAAGAATCCCAATTTCTGGACTCGTCTAAAGTCCCGGTTCAACGCCTCTGGGACAATTCCCCTTTTGATTTCGAATGCACAAACGCCTCTGGCCGCTCAGGGGGTCTTCTTTGTTTATGGGATAGTTCCATTTTCACCAAGTCCGATTGTATTCGTGATCCCGAGTTTCTTCTTATCAAAGGGCACATCAGGGGCTGCCCTGAAGATTTTTTTCTGCTAAATGTTTATGGGCCCCATTCCACCAGCCGCAAAAGGGCTCTTTGGCAGCGCATCCTTTCTCTTATGCCTTCCCGTGTGGGCATCTGGATTGTTCTTGGAGACTTTAATGCTGTTCGTTCTTCTAATGAACGTTTTAACTCTGTTTTCAACCAGACCGAGGCTTTTGATTTCAATAACTTTATCAGGGAGGCGGGTTTGTTGGAGCTCAATATGGGTGGCCGTCGCTTCACTTTCCTGTCTGCTGATGGAGGCACTCTTAGCAAACTCGATCGTATTCTCATTAATCAGAACTTCCTTAACCGATGGCCTGATTCTTCTGTTCTGGCGCTTCCTCGGGTTTGGTCCGACCACTGCCCGGTTCTCCTAAACTGCACGGGTCACGATTTCGGGCCCAAACCTTTTAAATGCTTCAACTCTTGGTTTGGGTTGGATGGTTTTGAGGGTGCTGTTCTGTCGGGGGCTGCGGTGCCTTTGGGGGAGGGTCCTCCTGATAGGAACTTTCTCCTCAAACTCAAAAACATCAAGGCTGCAGTGAGGCATTGGAACAATAACAGACTGGACGGCAACAAGGCCCTCATGTCCTCTATTCTTTCCGATTTGGATGACTTGGACATATTGGCTGAGTCTAGACCTCTTTCCCCAGACGAATTGGCCTTCAAATCTCGTCGTAAAAACGATCTCTTCTCGCTTGATTTTGCGGTCAGGGCTGACCTTTGTCAAAAAGCCAGGATAAAATGGACTTTGGAGGGAGACGAAAACTCCAAATTCTTCCACGGCTACATCAATAGTAGCCTCTCCAAAAGACGCATCAATGGTCTCTTCTCCAATGGCTCCTGGATCACCTCCCCCGAGGCTATCAAAGATCTCGCGGCCGCTCATTTTGCTACCCGTTTTTCTGAGCCGTTCCCTTCTAGGCCAATTATGTCCGATTCGGGTTTTTCCAAGCTTTCCCTTGCTCAATCCGATTCCCTCATCTCCGTGTTCTCCCTGTCTGAAATCAAAGCGGCTATCTGGGACTGTGATGGGGACAAGAGCCCCGGGCCGGACGGTTTCAACTTCCGGTTTATCAAGCGTTTCTGGGCCATTCTCAAGGAGGATCTCAAGGCAGTTCTAAACGCCTTTCACTCCTCTGGTTCCTTTAGTAGGGGTTGTAACAGCTCCTTTATTACCTTGATCCCTAAAGTCTCGGATCCTCTCAACTTGGATGATTATAGACCCATCAGCCTCATTGGCTCCCTCTACAAAATCATTGCCAAAGTCCTTGCTAATCGTCTCCGTTCGGTCATTTCCTCGATCATTAGTGACTCTCAGTTTGCTTTTATTCAAGATCGTCAAATCATCGAAGGGCCTCTCATCCTTAATGAGGTTCTTGCTTGGCTAAAGTCCCAAAAAAAAGAGGCTTGTTTTTTCAAAATTGACTTTGCTAAAGCTTTCGACTCGGTCAATTGGGGTTTTCTTGACAACTCGATGTCAAACATGGGCTTCCCGGTGTTATGGCGTAAGTGGATCTCGGGTTGTCTTTCGTCCGGAAGATCCTCCGTCCTTGTCAACGGTGCCCCCTCTTGTGAATTCTCCTTCTCGAGAGGCCTTAGACAAGGAGATCCGCTATCGCCTTTCCTCTTCATCATTGTTATGGAGGCTCTCCACGTGCTTATGACCAAGGCCTCCAACATTGGGCTCATCAATGGCATTTCCCTCCCCAATGCCGGTCCATGCCTTACCCACCTTTTCTTTGCGGATGACGCTATCTTTCTTAGTGAAGCAAAAATCTCCTCCCTTTCCAATCTTACCCGTGTCCTTAGGTGTTTCAACCTCGCCTCAGGTTTGACGATAAATCTTCATAAGAGTAACCTCTATGGTGTGGGTATCGACAATTTTAGACTTCACCTCTTTGCCTCCTTCATTCATTGTAACGCGGGTGCTCTCCCCTTCTCCCACCTCGGCATCCCCATCGGTAGAAACATGAATAGAATCCGCAATTGGGAGGGGGTGATCGAGAAGATCCATTCTAGACTCTCGGTTTGGAAAGAGAAAAATCTTTCCTTCGGTGGTCGTTCCACCCTCATCAAATCGGTCTTAGGTGCTGTCCCCATTTACCATCTTTCTCTTTTTCGTGCTCCTTCGATAGTTTTGAAATCCATGGAGTCCTTGAGGCGCAAATTCTGTTGGGGGGGTAATTCTAAGATTTCTTGGGTTTCGTGGGCTCGTTTGTGTGCTCCAAAAAAATCGGGGGGTATGGGTTTTGGGTCTATCCATGCCATGAACTTGGCTTTGGCTACAAAATGGCTTTTCAAATTTAAAAATGAAGGAAACAAGCTTTGGGTGCGGGTGATAAATTCTATTCACCTCTCGAATCGTAGATTTCTTTCGTTTCCTTGCAATAATCAGATTTTTGGTCCTTGGAAAAACATTTTAAAGGCTTGCAGGGACGTGAATGCTTTGGGTATTGATGCTGGTTTGTCTATTCGCTGCTGGGTGGGTAATGGTGTTTCTGCCATGTTTTGGTTGGATAACTGGACGGGGTTGGGCCTGCTCAAAGACCGGTTCCCGCTGCTCTTCTTCATCGACAGGTATAAGTGCTGTTTGGTTCGTGACAGATTGCCTTCCGCAGGTTCTGCCTCTTTCAGGTGGGAGTGGCCGACGGGCGTTCTGGACCAGACTTCATGCAGCCTCATTGCCGAGTTGGAGTCGCTGCTGTCTCAGTTTTCTTTGTCCCCTGCCATCGATTTTTGGGGCTGGGATAATGGGTCTAGGAAGGACTTCTCGGTGAAGGTGGTTAGGATGGAGGTGGAAACAAAGATTCTTCCGGTGTCGGTTTTCTCCTTCCCTTGGCTTCATTGGATTCCCCTCAAAGCTAATGCTTTTGCTTGGAGGGCCGGGCTTGACAAAATTGCTACAAGATTAAACCTTTCACTCCGAGGTATTGTCTTGGATACTTCTTGTGTTGGCTGTGATTCCCATGAAGAAAGCTCGGATCATCTTCTCGTCCGTTGTCATTGGGCTACTTCTATTTGGGAGGCTGTTTTTCAGTGGAGTAAAGCCCCCTTTGCGGAAATTCTTTCGGTTAAAGATGTGCTTGATTTACACTCCTCTTGGCCTCTCTCGAAACGGGCTCTTCGTACCTATCATTGCATCTTCGTTGCCACCCTTTGGAGCCTTTGGAAAGCAAGGAACAAAAAGATCTTCAACAACCATCCTACTTCCTCTTCCGAGATAATCGAAGAAATCAAGCTTTGTTCCTTTTCGTGGGTGAAATATAGGGGTAATATGTCGATGTTAGTTTGGTCGGATTGGTGTAATTTTTCTTTCTCCTTCTAACTTTTCTTGCCATCTAGCTTCTTGCTAATGTGCTTAATAAAATTCTAGCTGTTCAAAAAAAAATGAAAACGACAATCCAATATGTAATGGACCAAGGAGCTATTAATGTTCACCAATTAAAGGACGCCCGTACGATCAAAGCTTTAGGAAAATGGACCGCTGGATTTACACGTCAACAACATCCTACGGTCATTGAGGTCTACATTTCTTTCCCATCCTACATGCTTTGGGTTCTATTTAAAAAAATGGATTTTTATGGTTTATGAAAGTTAAACATTTTTTTAATAAAAATATGAATACTTCCGAAACAGATTCTACTTAAAAGTGATCAAGATAAAGATGTTACGGGAGACTATATGCCCAATCTCGTCTACATAGCGCGCGAAAAAAATAAAGCTATCCCGCATCATTTTAAGGCCGGTGCGATTAACGCTTTGGTATGTTAATTTGATATTATCGAGTAGTATAATATTGATTATACCGTTCATAAATATTAATATGTGGATCATTTTATGTACAATTTTTGTAGATACGAGTATCAACTGTCTTGACCAATGCACCTTTATTCCTTATCCTGGATTGTGACATGTACTCGAACGATCCAAAAACACCACTTCGTGCTTTATGTCATTTCATGGATCCTAATATCGAGCCAAAGCTAGCATTCGTCCAGTTTCCCCAACGCTTCGATAACCTCAACAAAACCGACATGTATGCTGGTGAACATGTGCTTGAGATAAAAACAGGCACTTCAGGAATGGATGGTTTGGGTGGCACATATTTCATGGGTACCGGTGGCTTCTTCAGAAGAAGAGCTCTCATCGAGTACCCTACCGAACCACATAGGCTATGGAAAGAACAAAATGAACATGGAGATATCATGACATTAGTGCAACATGCCGCGAGTTGTAGTTACGAGGACAAAACTGAATGGGGTTCACAGGTACAACTTTAATGTCGCGATTGTCTTTCATTCTTTGTTAATCTAATGGTTGTTATTACATTAACTGCAGATCGGATTTAGGTATGGTGTATTGGCTGAGGATATCTACACGGGTTATAGATTGCATTGTTTGGGATGGAGATCGGTTAGCTGTCACCCAAATAGAGCTGCATTTTTAGGCAAGACAACGATAACACTTAGCGATGTACTAGGTCAATCGAATAGATGGTGCACAGGGTTTTTACAAGCAGGATTGAACAAGGCTGGTCCAATGACATATGGAATCAAGTTCTTGAACCCTCTCCAAGCCATGTGCTACACGAACTACTTTTTCAGAGCCTTTTGGTCTATTCCAGTCATCATCTATGCATTTTTGCCCCAATTAACGCTCATAAACTCCTTTCCAATATTCCCAAAGGTGAGTAAACACATATACGCATATGTAAGAAAAAATCTCATGTTAACCATCAAAATTAAACATTAACAAAATTATTTTCTTGGAGAATACTGAGTTTTAAACCAACAAAAATGAGATGTACCGTTGAATGTGGACTTAGACCATGTTTGATGTAACCACCACCTCATGACTGAGTCAGGAGGTTTTGAGCTCATAAACGATTAAGGCAAAAAAAAAAAAAGGCATGGTTCAGAACCTGCTGACCGAGTAAAGAGGTGTTTCTGGTAAATCAAACACGTAAATCACTTACCGGGTCAGTGGTCAGGTATTACTGGACTAGATAAGGAGTTATCAAACAGCCTCTTAATCAGAGCGTCACACCTAATGAGACTTCTCTCCCAATTAAAGTAAGCCATGTGTTCATGCAGAGATTATTTAGTTCATTTTCTAACAGATCGCCCTTCAAGACAAAAGTTACCATACTCTTGGATAGTGGTGTTCAGTATTCGAATCGAATTCGAAATTTTAAAATTCGTCTCAATTCAATTCGAAAATCATCGGTTCGAAATTAGGTTCAAAATCCTAAATTCATATTCGATTTGAAATTTGAATTAGACATATACATATATTCATACACATATATAGACACAGTTTACATTTATTTTGTATATAAACAAATATAAATAATTATACATATATATTAAATTAGTTTTCACAAACAACTCCTCATTTTCATCTATTTAAAAGCTTTAAAAATTTAGCTATATGAAAATATTTTAATTTAAAAACACGTATTCTCTAATTACGCCAAAAAAATTGACATTATATGGATTCACCCATCATCATCATGTTTCAAATGAATTAATGATATTATATGCTGTAACTATTTTGTTGTTTAAATATATAATAAGATTATAAATCTTGTGCTTTTTAAGGATGCATAAGTTGATTTTTTTAATGATAAGTTTTCTGTCATGATAATTACTTAACTAAATTGCTTTAGATATGTATGTTTTGAACGTTAAACTAAACTTTGCCCAATTTGAGCGTTTCCATTTTGAATGTTAAAATATGATTTTTTTTTCATTTATATATTGTGTTCTTAATAGCTCTATACTTTTATAGATTTGTACTTTTTACTAAAATAATTTTAAATTATTCAATTTTGATTCAGATTCAATATGAATTAATCCTAATCGAATTTGCTCGATTTGAATTCAATTTTCAAATCGAATCCAGGTTCTAAAAAGTGAAATTTGAATAATTTGATTTGATTAATTCGTGTATTCAAAATTCGATTCGTTGAACACCCCTACTCTTGGATACATATCACACTCTTTTCAGATATCTCTATAGAAGGTTAACATATCTATTTTAGTGATAGAAAAAAGTGCAATCTTACGTATATCTACATCCCCATTGTTTAATCAAACTTATAGTTCTTGATTAAAAGGAGGTCTAAATTCCCAAATTGCCCATTACTTAACGAACCAGTTTAAATTAACGGACCAGTTTAAATAGAATTGGACGAAAAAGAGCAGTTCTATAACAACCCTATTACTTAAATGATGTTTAATAGAATTAGGTTAGACATAATCCATAATTTTTTGGAAAACATAAAGTAACCTTTTTTGTAATTTACTTGTAATTTACTCTAGAAGAAACTATAAACTACATATGAAATAAAAATATTGTGGCACAGGTTTCAGACCCATGGTTTTCATTATATATGTTCCTTTTCCTTGGGGCAAATGGGAAAAATCTTCTTGATCACGCATTAGCTGGTTCGACGTTCATAAAATGGTGGAACTCTCAAAGAATGTGGTTGATTATGGGGTGCTCAAGTTACCCATTTTCATTACTCGATTGGTTTCTTACATACATTGGGATATCGAAGTTTGAATTTAACGTGACGAGCAAGGTATCCGATACTGAGCTAAGCAAACGCTACGAGGAAGGGATTTTCGAATTTGGAGTAGAGTCACCATTGCTGCTAATGCTCGGTGTAACAGCAATGGTGAACTTGTTCGCCTTTGTGGTCGGAATTACAAAAGTGTTGACCGATGGTGCGAGGCTTGAAGAATTGTTCGGGCAGTTATTCGTAGCCGGGTTTGCTGTGGTGAATAGCTGGCCGATATACGAAGGCATGGTGTTGAGGAGTGACAAAGGAAAGATGCCTACAAAGATTACCTTTAAATCAATCTGTGCTGCTTTGGTTATTTTCTTAGTGTTCTCTTGGGCATTTTAGCAAACACCTGGTGAGCATGATTTCAGTTGGGCATTTTAGCAAACACCTCATGTGCATGATTTCAGTTGTTAAAAACATTGTTGTTATATAACTTTCTGCGATGATGGATCGAATAAATTCAAGGACTAAGTGAATTAATATTTTCTTTTCCTAATCTTGATGGTGGATGACCTGATAACATCATCATCGGCCTTTAGGGTTGCCTCGAGTACCTCCATAGATTCGGGTTTTGTGAAATATGTAAATAAAAGGTAAATACCGTCTAAATAATTGTTGGTTTCTCCAGCTCGGTTTTTCTTTTTGATGCTCTATGCAAGCGGAATAACTCCCCTGTTGAACACCTCAATGTACATCCCACCTCCAGCAACAAGCAACTGTAACCACAACACAAATCAAAACTAGATTTACGAGATCTTAAAGCAATAAAATGGTTTCCACATGTCTTCTTTTTAAGGTGTCCACATCACCAATGGCACATGTCAATACAAGATTCAATTACAATTTAGTAAATTACCAATCAAGACTAATTACCAATTTTATCTAAATTAAAATTTTATTTAAAAATGGCAAACATAATGTAGAGTTGATAACTCGAAAATTTAAGTCTTTTTATGGAAACAAATCAAGAATTTGTCATTTTTAATTTATTAAATTACCGATTAATATTTTATAATGAATTATGTCATTTATAATTTTTAAATTTCTTAATCTTTTTTATATTTAGCTAATATTATGAATCTAAATTCAACCCGTGTAGTGCACGGGTTACTAACCTATGATATATATATATATACTAGGTTAGTAACCCGTGTCCTACACGGGCTGAATTTAGGTTCATAATAAAACAATAAATGATGATTTAATATATTAAAAAATTATTATAAATGACAAATTGTTGATTAATTTAAAAAAAAAGACACAAACTACATTAATTTTGTCATTTGTTTTGAAATAAAAATTGAATTGGACAAAATTGGTAATTAGTCTAATTGGTGATTTACTAAATTTGTAATTGATTGTGAGTTTGACATGTGGCCATGATGATGTGGACCCTCTAGAATGAAGACATGTGGAACCATTTTAGTGCTTTATTAGGATTAAGATAAGATAAGATAAGATATGAAAAATTCATGAAATTGGTAAAGAGAAACGACTAACCTATGATATATATATATATATATGAAAAATTCATGAAATTGGTAAAGAGAAACGTGATCCGCGAGCATTGATTGCTCTGTTCTCTTTGTATGTCATGAAATTGAAGATCAAATTTCTATTTTCCGAACAATTGGGGGTAATTTAATCAATAATCATACCTCTTCGTACTTGTGGGTTAGAGAGAGGCGCTCGTCTTCAGACATATCGGGTCTTAGAACAGCCATGGATTCATACTGTCTTAAACCCGGTGGGCACTGGGGCTCTTCTTTTTCTTCAACGGAAGCCATGGACGATTTGCTGGGTGAATCATCTTCACCTCCGAGTCCTCGTTCGAAGAAAGTGCCGGAGAAATCCGGAGTTTGGGCCTTGATCGAAAGGCCTCTGAAGGGGTTTGTTTTAATTTGATGTTGATGAGGATTGAAGAGAAAAGGCGAGAGCTTGGTGGTGGTGAAAGGGGTTAGGGTTTGAAGTGAAGGACGCGAGGGGCGAAAAGAGATCATCCTGGTAGTATTGATTGGGGTTAGGTTAGTGAAGGTTACAGAAGATTTATAGTCTAATGTGGTATTTACTTATTTATATATTTTAAATTTTAGATTTTAGATAGTTATGTCATTCATTAATATTAGTTTAGGGATTAAGCTTCGTACAAACAATTTTTGTGAAATAGATACGTTTTGGTTAATAGAATATCAATTATTCATGATATTATAATGTCAAATTTCAAAGATCAACATCGATGATATCGAAACCAAAAACCAAAACTAGATTTACCCGAAAATGTCTATTACAAACCGATATACAGAAGTAACAGTAGCACCAGATTTGAATGAATATCAAGATACAAAAGAACTCTACGATCTATCGGGTTAAACCTTGGATACGATGAGCAACAAAATATGAACCCTAGATCAGAGTATAGGAGCAAAGATAGATACTCAATAGAGGCAGGTGAATAAAGCGACTCAAACTTTTGTGCGTTCTCTCCTTCCTGCAAGTGACATAAGAGCCTTATATACCAGCTACACATCCGGGCTTAGTAACCGGGTCTTGACCCATCTCAAACCATCCAGTATCCAGCCCAGGTTAATGCTTCACAGCCCATTATTCATCCAGCAACAATCCAATAATATCCAGGTCCAGCCCAACTATCAACACTTTTGTATTTTGTCCACGCTCATGAAATATATAAAACACGAAGCATTATTAGATATATATAACAGTTTGAATTAAAGACAGAATATAAGAAACTAATATTTCAACATATAAACATTTTTAGAATGGTATCATTCGAAAAGTCAGGTTGTGGTATGCTGTCTCGAGTACTTGATACATGTAGATAAATTGAAGAAAATTTAGGACCCTAAAGTCGAAGAGGTTTGATCGGTGATTTTTACACAAGTGACCCAGTTACGGATTTAGAAATTCATGTTTATGGAGTCACTATTTTTAGATTATTCATTTTCATAAAAACGAACATCAAAATTTCCAGTTCGGTTCGAAGTTAAATGGTTTGCAAGCTCTTGAATTTGCATATCGTGAAGTCATTATAAAATTGAGTTATTTTAGCACCACCAAAATTGTTATAACAATTATAAAAATTAATCTACCAAAATGACTTATTTCGTAGAGCTTGTCCAGCATATTAAAAGTAGAGTTGTTAATCAAATTTCCAAATCCATAAACTCAATATATAGTTTGTAATAGCTATAATTGTCTAACTCTTGAACTTTTTATAGGTCCACCTTCTTTAAATCACCAGACCTGTTTAAAGATGTTTAGCTTTGCATTTTTTCATTTTTCTAATAAACTACTTTTTTCTTTCTTCTCTATTTTTCTCAAACTAATAGTCACTGTCTAAAAACACTATTGTTACTTAAAAAAAATCATATATAAATTTCTATATATTCAGCCATTCAGGTGACTAGCCTTATTAAATTCGTCCCAACACGCGTCATATTGCACCTTAGTCGTCTCACATTACATCATTACTTTGATGTGATTTTGTTATCGTGTATGTTTAATGTGGAAATAGGCTAAATTGGTCTAATTAATTAAAATTAAAAAAAAGGATAAAGATGCGTCAGTGAATAGGGATTGAACCTCATGCCATTTTTATATATTACAAGTTTCCTATGAGCGCGCTTCACGCGCGATTTGCTTTTTGCACCGGGCGCACATTTTGTTTGGCATATGACTCTAACATTGACGATGTGGCCGTGTAACACGTACCTTGCGTATGAATCCATGGCGATTCGTTACTATAATCTCCCAACCTGTTGCCACCATTCAAACATGCTTGTGCTACGGCTAAGATACATCATAAGTGTTGTAAAGGGGCCTTATATAATCTAGAATAATTTAGAAAGAACTAACCATTAAAGAGCAGGAAATCAATAAAAATAAATCTAGTTCATTCTTCTTATAACATCAGTCACCAAATATAGACAAATAAGTAAACATTTAGCATAGCCAACTACATAAGGCACCAGTTATCATACATAACCATATAAATGCTTACCAAAAGTGCCCACATTTTTTTACCATATATAAGCATATATATGCTTATCAGAAGGTTTTGTTTTTCCTAAGTGGTTCGACCAAGCCTTCACTATGAAGAGTTCGTGATTGAGTACTAGCATACGTACATCGGTGTGTCGTGTGTGCGATCGTAGATGTTGGGTTTGTGGAGCCTTGATTGGCTCGGGCCCGTGTTCTGGCCCGGTTTATTTTATGTAACCCTAATTTCTATATCTATTTATATGTCATATTGTACTTGTAATTCTCACGTCGAGTGAGGCAGATAGCAATAAAAATACCCTGGTTGCAGCCCGTGGATGTAGGTCACACTGACCGAACCACGTTAAATCTCGCGTGTCTATTCTCGTTGTTTACTTTTCTGCAGTGATTGTTACTTTTGTTTGTGTGTGAGTGGTCTCGAATCCTAACAAGTGGTATCTAGAGCCGGGTTCGTTACTTATTGGTTCGTTACACACAGAAGACTCAGTTTTAGGGTTGCGACTGTAGTCATCGCCGTCACCCGTGGTTCAGCGGTCAATCAGTTTCCGGCAGAGATAGAGTCGGAGATCGGAGCGCTGAGAACAATCGCAGAAGACGAAGAATACGACAGGTTTGTTTCTCTTACCTTCTTGGTCGTTCTTTTTTTTCCTTGCATTAGGGTTCGGTAGAAGCAAGTCGAACGGGAAAGCGTCATCTCCGGATCGCAAGTGACGGCCGCCGAGGACTACGAGCAGAATCGCCGGAGTTCTGGTTAGCGATTTAAGTCAAAATCAAGAACGAAGAAGCGGGGTATTTTGTTGGTTCATATTTTTTCTCTGGTTGTTTACTTCTCGCCGCGACAAAGCAGAAAGGTCGTTTGTTAATTTTGACCTACATCTATTGTTTTGACCAAAGAAAGAAAGGGATGACAGAATTATTTGTTGAGCTAATTTAATTTTTGTCAGAGAATTAATTTTGGGAAGTAGCTCAAGTTGTCATATTAAATTGTTTTGGTCTAAAAATATTCGGGTCGGGATTCGGGAAGCGGTGTTTTGTTATTTTTTGTCCAGGAATTCTTTGATGTTGTCATCGAGATTTAAAGTCGAGTTTCTCAATTTGACACAATGGCTGAGAGCGGAAAACTTCAGATTGAGAAGTTTGAAGGAAAAGACTTTGGTTGGTGGAAAATGCAAATTGAGGATTTGCTAATTCAGAAGGATTTGGACATGGTATTGGGTGAAAGACCAGAGAAGATTACACCAGACGAATGGAAGAACTTAGATAAGAAAACCAAGGCCGTCATTAGATTGTCGTTGTCAAAGGATGTTGCGTTCAACATTCTGAAGGAAACCACAACGAAAGGCATCATGGATGCATTGTCTAATATGTACGAGAAGCCTTCGGCAACTAATAAAGTTTACCTGATTCGAGAGCTGGTTAATACGAGAATGCAAGAAGGAAGTTCATTTACAGTGCACATCAACAACATGAACTCGATTTTGTCAAGACTTGGGTCGGTTGATATTAAATTCGAGGATGAGGTTCAGGCTCTACTACTGTTATCTTCATTGCCTGATAGCTGGTCAGGAACTGTTACAGCGATTATGAGTTCTACCAGTAAGTTCACTTTTGATGGGATTTGGGATACTATTCAGGGCGAAGACGTCAGACGAAGAAATTCGGGTGAATCATCGAGTGGATTGATGCATGTTGGCAGAGGTAGGAAGAACAACAGAGGTAATGGGTGATAACGGTTTGTCAGGCCGTTTCAAATCCCCAACCTAGATTAAATTTGTAGTAGTGGAAGTTAGGGTTATCGAACCTAGGGAATATGTGGAAATTGATGAGTTGATTAACTAAATTAACTAAAATTACTGATTAACCTAAAATTACCTACTTTGCCACTTAGCTGTTTTGATTGATTGGGTGAACTAACTAATAAAGTCACTAACTTTAACCTAAGAAATTGATTGAACTATCAAATGAGACAAATCTAACCACTTCTGGATCCTGGTTGGCTACCGATCTAGAAAAACCTAATTCCTTAACCGTGACACATAGACATGCCCCCCAATTGCTTCCTTGACCTAATAACCTAGTTTCCTAATGGGCTGATTAGTCCTGCCGCAAGAAAGTGCTAGATCAATAAACAGTGGACCACTAAAACCCTAGATTACTAGTTAATTTTAACAATTCCGCATGTAGGTATTCAACGGTAGCAAGTATTCCGGAATAACTAGTCAAGAAATAGGTTAATCATAGAACGAATCCACCAACCAATCACCAAAAGCGGTTAGTGGTGGATTAGCCTGACATGGCTAATGAAACAAACATGATTTTATTGAAAGATTGCATTAAAATAACGTACCGAATGATTGAAATCTCTCAAAAAGCTCCAAAACAAGATGGAATTCGTAAACCCTACTGCTCTGGTCGCACAATGGAGATGAATAATGACAAAAACTTAAGGAACAAGTTTAAATAGAAAACCCTAATCTAAATCTTCTGCCGACTGGATCGGGGCGTACCGCCCCAAAGTTCTTCATTCTGGGCGTACCGCCCGGATTGTAAATCTCGGCCGCTTCTCTATCTTTCAGGGCGTACCGCCCTAATCTCTGCAACCCTGGGCGTACCGCCCAGGTCTTCTTTTCAGGAACTTTTCTTAATTTTCTTCTAACTTCTTCACTCGTTCCCGGTTTTTCTCGATCTTCGTACCAGCAGCTTCCAGTTCTTCATAAAACTCCATTGTTAGCTACTTAAGCTCGTGGTACCTCACAATACAAAAACCCGTGAAAATGCCATGTAATCCAACCCTTATTATAAATAAATATAACAAAATAAGCACAATAAGAACGACAAATTGGACTAACATCACATCCCCACACTTGACTTTTTCCGTCTCGGAAAAACTGCCATGGAATCATAATCGGGAAATCAATCTCAAAATCTTTTAACATTTAATATTTATCAACCTTTTTCCATTCCTCATTCCAAATGTATTCATATATACTAATTGCAATCACCAGTATTTCTATCCGACTAAACCCAACCACCGATCTTTGAGCCCCCAAGGTGTTTACAAAAATTACCAATCAGTTGTATCAACTTGCTTATGTGTCCCACATTCAGAAAGTCCTAGCTTAGTCTAATCCCGACTCAAATTTGGTCAAAGCAAAGGGTAATACAGATAGAATATTTATATTTTCCCCCACCCTAGTTAAATCAGATACTCATATATCCCAAGAATGATGGATTTGAATGGATAATGGATTTGCTTGAGCATTTATTTGACTATTGTTGCTTTCTCTTTTTTTTTTCTTTCTTTTACTGCTTTTTTTTTCTTTTTCTCTTTTTTTTTCAAATTTTTTTATATAATTGGTTAATTTTAACTATACTTACCAACGGACATCATCAGAGGCATTCTTTCACAAGGTCTTACCCCCGAAATCATACGTGAGTGTTTTGCCCGCGAGATCCGGAACATCATCAGAGGTACTCTTTCACAAGGTCTTACCCCCGAAATCATACATGAGTATTTTGCCCCTTCACTCTAATTCATTAACCGCTTATTACCTACTATGCTCAAAAGATGGAAAGATGGGGCGCCGTTATTTCTCGGATTTGCTTTCGCAAAAAGATCATAACGTGCCAGTTTATTCTGAGGATATATAAGTTTCTAATTTAAAAAGGTCTCTTTCCTCCTAATCATCAGTTTCAATCTTACTCTAACCTCTAAAATGGGAACCCACTAGCAACTGAATTAATTACATATTTATACAAAATAAACACCAAGGGATAATTAAGCTTTACTAAATCAGCTGGGCCTACCGACACATCACAAATTAGCTATATTTTTCATTCTCACCTTTTCTTACCACTTTTCCCTTTCTTTCTTTATTTCATATCTTAATTTTAATTCTGAAAATCGATTCCCAATTGTACTATCATTTTCCATGTACCGGCAATTTCCCAAAACAGATTTGACTCAACAACTACAAACTAAAAATGACTCAAAAATTGAAAATCTTTTTGGATTTTTGATGTTTTTGTTTTTTTTTTTTTTTTCATAATAAGACAACTATCTAAAAATTTAAAAACTGACGTCCTGTCCCCCTCCCCACACTTAAGATCGACATTGCCCTCAATGTGATAGGAACACGCACAACGTATAAACAGACACGAACGATAAAATAAAATAAATGAAGAATGCAAAAAATAAAAAGACGAAAATAAATAAAAAGCAAAAGTTGGAACACACTCCCCTGATAACATCGTGAAAAGCTCTTCAGAAGTCGTCCAACACCCTCTCGCCATAGATCGTGAATTCCAGAAATCGGATGGAAGAAGTAATGTATGGAATGTCACATCTCAACCATGGTGCTATCAAGAAATAAACACATCATACCAACTATATATACATCAAAATAACATCACAACCACCCAACCGGTTACCCCGTACAGTACCCCCAGTTACAATATCATATCATATCATACAGACCATGATCTAGCAAAAACAAAATAACCAAAAAGTATAAGGGTCAAAGAAACAAAACCGATCGGCAATGGTAGTGAAGTCAGCATGATCAGCACCTACTCCTCATCATCCCCACCAGTATCTCCAGCATCTCCACCTGTACCACTCGAACCTGCATCTGGATCACCGCCCTCATCTCCACCAGCATCAGCATCATCACCTCCCTCAGGCTCCTGAAAGAAATCAGGGATCGATATGCCCTGATGTGACATCATATGACGCATAGCCCTCTCTATCCTCTCAAAACGAACATCCACATAATCAAGCACTGTCTCCTGGACCATATCCAATGTAACCTGATCGGCCCTCGGCGGCCTCTCTGGTCTCTGCCTCAGCGGCCTCTCCACCTGATGTAATATCCTATGCCGCCTCGCGGCCCTAGCAGCCTCATCTCCCTGAACAATCACACCCCTAACGGCCTCCCACTGCGGGGGATCAGTCATAGTAACCATCGACGCCAGCCGCATATCGCCTAACTCGTAATGAGAAGTCTCAGCCCCAATCGTCAGGTGAGTCTCCAAATACCTACCCGGCTCAAATACACCCAACCTCCTGGCCAGTCTAGTCACATAGGGCCCCATACTCAGATGGACGCCCTTTCCCGACGTCCTCCTCCTCACAAATGATGAAATCAAAACCCCAGCAACATTGAGGTCGTGGCCCTCAACAATCGAACGCAACACTGCTAAATCTAGCTTCTTGACCTTCTCGACGCCAGAACGACGACCGAGAAGAGTACACGCGACTATCCTGTGAATATATCGCAGCACCGGATCCCTAATCTGCGACTCCACTACACTGTCCAAGTACGGGACCGATCCAATCGCATCCCAGAACGCTGTAAGCTGTAAATCAGTAACCCCCTGGGGGTGTGGTCGGCTAAAAAGCCCCCTCGGCAGCTCTGCAAACGCCGGCGCCTCAACCTCCTCCTGTGTATACAGTCCCGATGCGACCGCGAACTCGGGTATGCTCATGTGATGAGTCCGACGGCCCAAAGCAAAGGACAAGGCGTTCCCGTCGCCAAACTTCCCAGGACCCACCTGGAAAGTAGAAAGAAACTCCACCGTTAGCTCCACGTACTGGTGGTCATCTGGGGTCAACGCCCTCCTCCAACGGTCAGTCACTAGCCCTCTAATCCGCTCCAGCTGCCCAAGCTGAGCCAACAAACCCCAGTCAATCGTGCGATGATGCAACAGCGGCATCTCAATGAACCTCCTCATCTGCCGGTCCTCGTGCGAGTCACGCTCGAATCTAAGAAAGGAATGGTGTGCGTGGTTCCTCCTCGCGACGGGCGGCGGCAACACATCAGCCTCAGGCAGAATCTCTGGCCCCCAGTAGTTGATGATCCTCCTCCTGAAAGGCGGGACCGGAACAGCAGCATCCGGATCGCCTCGGCGCCTCCTCTTGGGACCGCGTGTCCCGGAACTAGACCCTTGGCGGTCCGACATCCTGAAATCAACAAGTTAGCACAAAATAGCAATAATCATGTAAAACCGGGCCTTCCTGCAATTGATTGTCACATTCACCAACTGTTTTTGGTTTTTCCGATTTTTTAATTTTTTTGGTTTTTTCAAAAATTTTATAAAGAAAAACAAAATTAAACGTAAAAGAAAACAAAAATTAAAACTAAAAATAAAAAACGACAAAAATTGGGATTTTTGGAAAATTTGAAAAATTCTGTGAAAATCGATCCAGGGCGTACCGCCCAAAATTGGTGCAGTCGGGGCGGTACGCCGCCCAATTTGCGTACAGGAACCCTAATTTCAAAATTGGGCGTACCGCCCTAAATGTTGGAGATAGAGGCGGTACGCCGCCCAAATCGGAGCGCAAAAAAAAACGAAATCGGCTGGAACCGATTAATCTATCCTATTCCCACACTCCGACAACCTCGTATCCTCACACAATTCTGTTCACAATCAGTTCCAATAAATCGAAAATCATAAAAAAAACTAACCTAAACACTAAAAATAATTAATCCCCTAAAATTAACAAAAGAAAACAGGACGGAACCTGGATTAAGCTCGGAATTGGACTGCGACGGTGGTCGTGAACTCGGCCGGCAACAGTGGCGCGCGGCGGTGACGTTGGTTGGTGGTTTCGTCGGTGGCGGTGGTGGTTGCGGTGGGTAGCGGTGGGTTGGGTTATGAGAAACCGACCCACCGAAACTGTTTTATATTTTTTTTTCTCATTCAAAATCCGGGCGTACCGCCCAAAAGTATATGATTTAGGGCGTACCGCCCGGTTTTTAAAAACTGCACATTTTGAGATAATTTTCGGGCGTACCGCCCAAGATAAGGTCATCTTGGGCGTACCGCCCCTACCCTATTTTGGCAGAAAGTTTTAAAAATTTGGGGCCTGAAAAATTTTCTATCTCTGGTAAAATCTCCACTTTTGCACCACCGAGCATGTGTACTGCAAAATTTTCATTAAAACTTACCTGGAACACAGTAATCAATACAAATCCAATCCCGAGCTTCCCGATTTCCTGAAAAACACACCAAAACGTAAAATCTAACAAAACTACGAAAACACACAGAAAACCAAAATGAAAAACAAACCGCTGGGTTGCCTCCCAGCTAGCGCTAAGTTTTTAAGGTCTTCAGCCAGACCGTACTTCCCTTTCACGTTTCAGGGCTTTCAGATGCGGGCGCCAAAAAGTAATCGTCTTTGTCGACTTGCCCGTGAATGTCTGCCGAGTCCAGATACGGCTTCAACCTGTGCCCATTAACTACCTGCTTCAGGTGGTCATCCATGTCTTCAATCTCGAAATTACCATACCCCCCCACACTTGTGATGAGGAATGGCCCCGTCCATTTGCTTTTCAGCTTTCCTGGAAATAATTTCAACCGTGAGTTAAATAACCAAACCTTTTGACCCACCTGGAAGTCCATCTTCTTCAATCGTGCATCATGCACTTTCTTCATCTTATTCTTGTATGCATCTGCACTCTCATACGCCTCATCGCGTAACTCTTCCAATTCTCCCAGCTGGAGCTTCCTTTCTCTACCTGCAGCATCATAATCCAAGTTAACTTCTTTAACAGCCCATAATGCCCTGTGAGCTAACTCGACAGGTAAATGACATCCCTTCCCATAGACCAACCGATAGGGAGTGGTTCCAATAGGCGTTTTAAAAGCAGTGCGATACGCCCACAAGGCGTCATTCAACTTGGAAGACCAATCCTTGCGGTCGATTCGCACAGTTTTCTGTAAAATTTCTTTGATTTGCCGATTGGAAACCTCCACTTGACCGCTTGTTTGCGGATGATATGGGGTTGCAATTCGGTGGTCTATGCCATACTTCTTGAGTAGTTTGCCAAATCGAAAGTTCTTGAAATGGGACCCCCCATCACTTATGATCACACGAGGGATTCCAAACCTAGATAAAATGTTTTGTTGGACAAATTTGCAAACTACGCTATGGTCATTGGTCTTAGTAGCTATGGCTTCTATCCATTTGGACACATAATCTACCGCTACTAGAATGTAAAGAAAACCATTAGAGTTAGGAAAAGGGCCCATAAAATCTATGCCCCAAACATCAAAAATCTCTACAACCAAGATTGGTTGCAAAGGCATCTCATCACGCTTTGTGATGCTTCCCAACTGCTGACATCTCGTGCAATGCTTCACGAACTCAAACGCATCTTTGAAAAGTGTGGGCCAAAACAACCCGGATGAAAGAACCCGGTGGCCCGTCTTGTGTCCACTAAAGTGACCTCCACATGCCGATGCGTGAACCAACTCTAGCACTGCTTGCACCTCCGACTCTGGTATGCACCTCCGGATCACTTGATCCGGTCCTACCTTGAACAAATCCGGTTCATCCCATATGTACTTCTGTGCTTGGGACTTCAAATGTATCTTCTTTCTCCTAGGCCAATGCTCCGGAATTGTACCTGCAGCCAAATAGTTAACAATGTTAGCATACCAAGGTAAATTAGAAACACTTAACAAGTGTTCATCAGGAAACTGCTCATTGATGCTCCATTCGTCTTCTTCTCCTTCAATGTGGGGCAATCGGGACAAATGATCTGCCACCACATTCTCACTACCCTTCTTGTCTCTAATCTCCAAGTTAAACTCCTGCAACAAAAGGATCCACCGAATGAGCCTCGGCTTGGCATCCTTCTTCTCCATCAAGTACCGGACCGCACTGTGGTCCGAATACACAATCACCTTGCTTCCCCAGATATATGACCTGAACTTATCAAGAGCAAACACAACTGCAAGTAATTCTTTTTCAGTGGTAGTATAATTCAATTGAGCCCCATCTAAAGTCTTACTTGCATAATAGATCACAACCGGTTTTTTATCTACCCTTTGACCCAAAACTGCCCCAACAGCAAAATCTGAGGCATCACACATAATTTCAAAAGGTATGGACCAATCAGGTGCTTGCAAAACTGGTGCCTCGATTAATTTGTTTTTCAAAGTGTTAAAAGAATTTAGACACTCATCATTAAAATCAAAAATTTCATCTTTTAACAACAGTTTGCAAAGAGGTTTGGTAATTTTACTAAAATCTTTAATGAACCTCCTATAAAACCCGGCATGACCTAAAAATGCTCTAATACCCTTAACATTCGTGGGAGGAGGCAAAGTTGAAATCACTTTAATTTTTGCCCTATCAACCTCAATCCCACGACTCGACACCACGTGTCCCAACACGATCCCCTCTTGAACCATAAAATGGCTCTTCTCCCAACTTAACACCAAATTGGTCTCTATGCAACGCTCTAAGACTCGTGTTAATTGGTTCAAACAAGACTCAAATGATGTACCAAAAATTGAGAAATCGTCCATGAAAATTTCAAGTGAATCCCCGATCATATCAGAAAAAATAGCCATCATACATCTTTGAAAAGTGGCCGGGGCATTACACAAACCGAATGGCATCCTCCGGAATGCAAAGGTGCCATAAGGACAAGTAAAAGTGGTCTTTTGTTGGTCATCGGGGTGAATAGCGATTTGGTTGTACCCCGAATAACCGTCTAGAAAACAATAAAACTTTTGACCGGACAACTTCTCAATTATTTGGTCAATGAAAGGTAGAGGAAAATGGTCTTTGGAAGTTGCGAAATTTAACTTCCTATAATCAATGCAAATTCGCCACCCGGTTACCGGTCGGGTGGCTATTTCCTCACCTTTCTCGTTCCTAACAATCTGAATTCCTGCTTTTTTAGGAACGGTTTGAGTTGGACTTACCCATGAACTATCGGAGATAGGATAGATAATACCTGCATCCAGCCATTTGAGTACCTCCTTCTTGACTACTTCTCGCATGTTCGGGTTAAGCCTCCGTTGTGCATCTCTCGCGGGCTTTGCTCCTTCCTCAGTAATGATCTTGTGCATGACTATGGATGGACTGATTCCCTTCAAGTCTGCAATGGTCCATCCAATAGCCGCCCGATGCTTCACTAACACCTTCATCAACTCTTCCTCCTGCTCCTTAGTTAAACCTGCAGAAACAATAACCGGAAGAGTGTTATTCTCACCAACAAAATTATACTTCAAATGTTTAGGAAGTTCTTTAAGTTCAAGTGAAGGTGGTGATTCGAGTGAAGGCTTCAATTGTGAGTCAATATGCTCCGGTAAGCTCTCCACTTGAATAGACCATGGTGGTCTTTGGTCTCTCACAGCCATCAACTCTTGGCTCTCATCCTCTGCTTCCATCTCCTTGACCATATCAGCATAGCCCCTGCCAAACAAAGCAAATTCCTCGGGGGTCCCATCCTCCTCATTAACAGAGAAAAATGGAGGTGTAAGACCTTCGACGATTTCAGCCCGAAAGCATTCATCATCTTCCCGAGGGTTAGTCACATTGCCAAAAACACTTAACCGCATTTTGCGGTTCCCAAAAGTCATGTCCACGGTACCCGACCTGCAATCAATTTGTGAGTGACTAGTAGCTAGAAAAGGTCGACCCAAAATTACCGTGGGCTGAGCAGTTTTTTCAACTGACACATAATCCAAAACCAAAAAATCTACCGGATAGAAAAATTCATTAACTTTAACTATAACATCCGATAGAATTCCCCGGGGCAGCTTAGGGGTCAAATCAGCCAAAATCACCGTAGTGTCGGCTTTCTTTAAGGGTCCAAAGTCGTACTGATCGTACAAGCTCCCCGGTAAAATACTCACACTCGCTCCAAGATCCAAAAGGGCGCGGGTCATCTGAAAGTCACCAACTTGAATTGAAATAATTGGTGCCCCCGGATCTTGGAGTTTCTTTGGCAAAATGCCTGAAATTATGGCACTCACATCTGCATTTGCGTCAAGCTGTTTTGGAATCTTGTAATTCCGTTTTTGAGTGCACATGTCTTTCAAGTACTTTGCGTAAGCCGAAATTTGCTTAATTGCATCTAAAAGGGGAAGATTGATTTTAACTTGTTTGAAAATATCCCACATCTCATCTTGTTGTGGTCCCCGTTTAGATGTTTTCTGATTAGGTTCAATTAAAGCTTTTGGAAAAGGTACCGACTTTTTCTGTTCAACCACTTCGTTATCTATCACCCTATTACCAGATTCATTAAAGGTTACCTTTTTTGGTGTCCTAGGGTTATTAGACTCGGTTGCAACTGACTTTGGGTTAGTTTGGTCGGTTTCCGGCTCACTTTCATCATCACTTACCCAATCCTCCACCACCCCATCAACTTGTGGTGGAGGTGCCCCTACCTTATTATCTATGGACTTACCTGAGCGTAAAGTGGTGATCTTGTTGATCGGCACGTGTCGCGTGTTCTTGGAACTAGAAGACTGACCTTGCTGATGTTGTGGGTTTATGGTGGTGTCACTAGGCAACTTTCCTGGATCTCGCCTTGATGACTCTGCAGCCAACTGCCCCAACTGTTTCTGAACTGCTCCCATTGTCTTGTCTTGGAGCTCAAATCTCCGATCAAATCCCTGAACTTTGTCGGTCAACTGTCTGTTGCTGGCGGATAACTGTCTTTGCTCCTCGACTATCTGCTTTTGACCATCTGCGAGTGAGTTCATTTTCTCCATTAAGGCGGCAAATTGCGCTTGCATCCCATCTTCCTGTGTCGGTTGAGTTTGTTGGTAGCTTCCTTGGGGCGGGTTTCCACCTTGAGTGTAGGTGTTCCGTTGATAGCCCCCTTGGTTGTAACCGGATGCTCGGCCTTGATATTGTGTTGAAGCTCCACCCTGCACATTAGAAGATTGAAAGTTAGGATTTAATTGATTATTTGCATTGCCATACCTGAAATTTGGGTGGTTGCGAAGGTTGGGATGGTAAGTGTTGGAATTCATCGCTCCCTGGACATAATTGACATCTTCGCTTTGCTGAACCATGGTGGAACATGCCTCCACCGAGTGGCCTAATTCGCCACAACCCGTGCACACCGGAAATTGTGCACTAGCCTTCACCTCTTCTGATGCACCCCCCAACTTCATTTGTGCTACCTGCTTCTCCAACAAAAGCGTTTGCTGACGAAGCTTCTCAATGCGTTCCTCTGCCTCATAATCAACCGATTTGACCGCTGAGGATCGCGATCTTCTCCCATTCTGAGCAAGCCTTTTTGATGTGGCACTCAACCTCTCCATGTGCCCCCAATCTACCTCTTCCGTATTGGTTAGGAAAGTCCCATTGCTGATGGAGTTCAGATCTCTGATGTCTTCTGGAAGGAGACCATCATAAAATGCCTTGATGAGATCCCAAGTGTCAATTCGATGATGTGGGCACTTGCGCAACAAGTCTTTGAACCGAGTGAATGCCTCATGGAATGGTTCCCCGGTGTGTTGCTGGAAGGACCGGATCTCTTCTTTCACCTCACTGGTTTTGCTCATCGGGAAGTATTCCTCGAGGAACACCTCTTGTAATTGCACCCATGTATAGATGCTACTGGGAGTTAGACTCTCGAACCATCTCCTTGCTCGATCCTTGAGGGTATACGGGAAAAGCATTAGTTTGACCTCGTCCTGTGTGAACCCCGTTGCTCCAATAGGTATGCATGTTGACTCGAAGCTATGAATGTGATGATATGGTTCTTCGGTTCTTTTCCCGTAGAATTCTGGTAGATGACTCAAGTATTGAGGTCGAACCTCAAAAGCTCGTCTGTTTGCTCCGATTGGTGTGACTACCGCAGATGCACTCGGTACAACGATTGGCTTAAAGTGACTAGCCACTCCCTGAACCGGCGGATTTTCTACCAGTCGTGGGACTCCTCCTTCCATTTGAAGACGAGCTCCCCCATGGTTGAATTGTGGAACTCCTCTTGGGGGAGAAGCTCTTCTTCCTTGTGGGGCAACATTAACCTGTGGAACTCGTGCCCGATTGCGTGGTAGCTCATGTTGTGGTTCAGCATCATACCCGTACCCGTCACCATCTTCATTGGGGTCGTACCAATCATGCCCCCACTGCTCCTCATACACGGGATTTTGTCGAAAGTGGTTTTGTGGTGGTGGTGGTTGTTGTGGTGGGGCTCGGCGGAATAAGGGTGGTTGTTGTTGGCGAGGTGGACTTGGCTGTCTAGCATGGTAGTGGTAACCTTCCTCTTCATGATATGAAGATTTAGGGGAAAGGGAAGGTAAAGAATTGTGCCCATGCACCCGAAATGGTGGATTATGACCCGGAGGGATATTTTGTGGCATGGCAGGGTTTTCTGGTTCATTCTGGCCTTGGTTCTGTGGTTGGTTGGGATTTTGGTTGATGTTCTCATTTGGGTTCGGGTTTTGGTTGTGATTTGGGTTTTGGTCTTGGTTTTGGTTTTGTGGTGGGTTGGGATTGGGATTCTGGCCCTCCATTCCTCTTCTATTTCTCTGTTCTGCTCGGTTCTGCCGAGCTGTCCTCTCAATCTCTGGATTGTATATCAACGGAGAGGTCTTGCGGGAATGCCGCGTATGCATGCACAATCACCTAAAACCTGCAAAATTGGTCACAAAAGAGCAAACCAATTACGTAGCACTGTTCCAGGGGGTGTAAATAATGCAATAAAACAGAAAAAATCGAAACTTGGACGGCCAAAAATCTCAAAACTTTCTGTGAAAAAGTGCCCAAGGCGTACCGCCCTGGATTGCTTATTCTTAGGCGTACCGCCCCAAAAAGAAATTCGGAAAAAAAATTAATTTTTTTTTTTTTCTTTAGATGCAGAAATTAATTACTGGAATAAAAACACTATTTTTGGGTTTTTTTTGGATTTTTTGAGAAAAATGAAATAAAATTTGCAAATTAAACAAAAATCAACGAATCAAAAAGCGCACTAATTCCCCGGCAACGGCGCCAATTTGATAACGGTTTGTCAGGCCGTTTCAAATCCCCAACCTAGATTAAATTTGTAGTAGTGGAAGTTAGGGTTATCGAACCTAGGGAATATGTGGAAATTGATGAGTTGATTAACTAAATTAACTAAAATTACTGATTAACCTAAAATTACCTACTTTGCCACTTAGCTGTTTTGATTGATTGGGTGAACTAACTAATAAAGTCACTAACTTTAACCTAAGAAATTGATTGAACTATCAAATGAGACAAATCTAACCACTTCTGGATCCTGGTTGGCTACCGATCTAGAAAAACCTAATTCCTTAACCGTGACACATAGACATGCCCCCCAATTGCTTCCTTGACCTAATAACCTAGTTTCCTAATGGGCTGATTAGTCCTGCCGCAAGAAAGTGCTAGATCAATAAACAGTGGACCACTAAAACCCTAGATTACTAGTTAATTTTAACAATTCCGCATGTAGGTATTCAACGGTAGCAAGTATTCCGGAATAACTAGTCAAGAAATAGGTTAATCATAGAACGAATCCACCAACCAATCACCAAAAGCGGTTAATGGTGGATTAGCCTGACATGGCTAATGAAACAAACATGATTTTATTGAAAGATTGCATTAAAATAACGTACCGAATGATTGAAATCTCTCAAAAAGCTCCAAAACAAGATGGAATTCGTAAACCCTACTGCTCTGGTCGCACAATGGAGATGAATAATGACAAAAACTTAAGGAACAAGTTTAAATAGAAAACCCTAATCTAAATCTTCTGCCGACTGGATCGGGGCGTACCGCCCCAAAGTTCTTCATTCTGGGCGTACCGCCCGGATTGTAAATCTCGGCCGCTTCTCTATCTTTCAGGGCGTACCGCCCTAATCTCTGCAACCCTGGGCGTACCGCCCAGGTCTTCTTTTCAGGAACTTTTCTTAATTTTCTTCTAACTTCTTCACTCGTTCCCGGTTTTTCTCGATCTTCGTACCAGCAGCTTCCAGTTCTTCATAAAACTCCATTGTTAGCTACTTAAGCTCGTGGTACCTCACAATACAAAAACCCGTGAAAATGCCATGTAATCCAACCCTTATTATAAATAAATATAACAAAATAAGCACAATAAGAACGACAAATTGGACTAACATCAATGGGAGCGGGAACAGAAGAAGGAGTCAGTCTAGGGCTCGGGATGATGTGACATGTTGGAACTGTAAGCAGGTGGGGCACTTTAGGAATTAGTGTCCGAGTGAAAAGAAACAAGTTAACTCTGCAGAAGACTATGTTGAAGACGAAACGTTAATATGCAGCATAGAGAGCAGTGTTGATTCCTGGGTCATGGATTCTGGTGCTTCATTTCACGCTACCCACAGCATTGAAGCGTTGCAGAATCTGAAGGAAGGTGATTTTGGCAAGGTAAAGTTGGCGAACAATGATGTTCTAGATGTTACGGGCATGGGTGACTTAGATTTGAAGACTTCGGCCGGTTCATGGGTTTTGAAAGATGTCAGGGTGATTCCAAGCTTGAAGAAACAGTTGATTTCAGTGGGGCAGTTGGATGAACAGGGACATGATGTTAAATTCGGGAACGAGCAGTGGAAAGTTGTCAAGGGAAATCTAGTCGTGGCTCGAGGAAGAAAGAGAGGTTCGCTTTACATGGTTAGTTTACCGTCTGAGGGAGAGACCATCCCAGTTCAGAAGAAGTCCAAAGTCCGGTTCACAGAGTCTAGTGGGCAGAAGAAGGTTTGTTTTGCAGGAGATAAACCTAGAGCCACACGTCAGATTCAGGTTGAACGTACTAGGAAAGGTTCAGAAAAGCAGGTCAAGGGTTTCGTGGCAGTGGGAGTACGGGTTGTGCTTCAGTCAGAGTTACCAGACGACCGTTTGTTAAGAGAACCAGTGTTCCAGTGGTTAAAGCCTCTCCAGTGGATTACCTGCTTAACATGGAGAGTGTTGTTTGTTCTCAGGGTATCTCAGGATCTGGCAGTTCGTTTCAGTGGGAGCCAGTAGGGATCGAGGACGAGTCAGGGGCAGTTCTTGCCATGACTGATATGTTGGAGCTCAGGGGAGCTTCAACGGGCCTTCAGGTTAACTGATGAGAAGGCCGCTGCATCCAGGAGGATGACGAGAATTACTAGACGTACAAGTATTACAGCGGATGGCAGTTGAAGATGATCAAGCCTCCAAGTGGGAGATTGTTGGGTTTGTGGAGCCTTGATTGGCTCGGGCCCGTGTTCTGGCCCGGTTTATTTTATGTAACCCTAATTTCTATATCTATTTATATGTCATATTGTACTTGTAATTCTCACGTCGAGTGAGGCAGATAGCAATAAAAATACCCTGGTTGCAGCCCGTGGATGTAGGTCACACTGACCGAACCACGTTAAATCTCGCGTGTCTATTCTCGTTGTTTACTTTTCTGCAGTGATTGTTACTTTTGTTTGTGTGTGAGTGGTCTCGAATCCTAACAGTAGAGGGATTTACTTCAAATCCTAAGAAGATCTTCTCTTGCCGAGCTAAAAAGGTACACGTTGTCTATCCGGTTAGTTAGATTAATTCATAGGATAATATCCGTTGCGTACTCGTGTTTAAATCGATAAATTATTATATAACCCAATAGTTCTTTCATATTTTGATTTTGTTTTTCTATTTAATAGGTGCCTATCATTGTCGGAATGTGGTAGTTACTAGTACCCCCAACCAACCACATGCTGAGATAGGAGACATCCTCATTTTGCAAGGTTGATTGTATACTACCGAGTGTATTACATGTATATGTTTAGGTTTGAAGTGTGTAGTGAAAATTGATTGTGCTTATGTTGAAGATCATAATGAAAGACCTACGGGAATACTTCGTTTGCATTTGATACATAACATCACTTATTAAACGTTTTGTATAATTCATTTTACCAAACTTTTTTTTTTTTTTGAGATTTAAAATCCAACATTCATCTTTTATAAGGAGATAGAAGACAAACGGGCAACAAGCTACGCCGCTAAACCTAAATGGTGTACGCAAATGTTGTGGTTTTAAATTAAGTGTTTGGGAATAGTTAATTATGACCTAATCATGTTTGTTTATAATCCATAAACAAGTTAATAGACTCTTGGTTGTTTCTCAAACACTACATACTACGTTTAAATGAAGTTACCTGGAATAGGTGTACAGACCCCTAGTTTGTGTTACCACAAGATTTAGTGTTGTCAGATCAGACCATTAACTAATTCATGCACGACATGTTACAAATCGAGATACAATTGAATCAACACATGAAATCGTAATCGAGAACCAAATCTTATTGATCATTTCCTGCCAATCATCGTCGGAGATCCCATTAGGACGCCCTGGTTCACCTCCCAACGCATCCGACGTACCCTGGTATACCAAGAATGCACGCATCTTCAGTCTCCACAGACTGAAATCGTTTTGTCCATCGAATTTTTCAATTGCAAACTTGCTGGTCACCATTTCTTCAAATTGGAACTCAGACGAGTTTGAGAGATCAACAATTTGCAGTTTCGCACACGAAGACACCAGATGATTTGAACCTTCCTCGATTCGAGATTACAGAAGCCGATCGGTGGCTCTGATACCAATTGTTACAAATCGAGATACAATTGAATCAACACATGAAATCGTAATCGAGAACCAAATCTTATTGAATGAAGAATGGAAATGAAAACGGTGTACAATTACAAGAATCAAACTCAAATATATCGACTTATTCGCTAACCTAATCGGAGCTAACAACCATTAACAGAAAATTAAAACCGATTATGAACATTTACACAAATACTCCTCCGACAATGAGAATTGTCAATATTAGTCCTCGAACTTTAAGTTGACCTTGGTTGACCAGTAGAATTGTAATATTAAGAGAGGTGTCGTGTATTGAGAGAGGTGTCAAAGGAGCAAACTGCGGCTGCAGTTTGGGTAAAATTAGAAAGCCTGTATATGACTAAATCTCTCTCAAATCGGCTCTATTTGAAGAAGAAGTTGTATACTTTTCAGATTACCCCTGGGAAAAGTATAAGTGAAGCATCAGATGAATTCAACAAGATCATTATTGATCTTGAAAATATTGATGTAGAAATCGAAGATGAGGATCAAGCCATCTTGTTTCTTGCAGCCTTACCCCCGAGTTATGAGAATTTTGTAGACACTTTAATGTATGACAGGGAGTCCTTGTCTATGGAAGATGTTCTAGCAGCTTTGAAATCAAGGGAGTTAAAGAAGAAGACTGCAGATAAAGAAGAAACAGGAGATGGTTTAATGGTGAGGGGGAGATCTGACTCAAGAAACCAAAGGAAAAGGAGTCAGCACAGGTCTAAGTCAAGGTCAGCCAAATGGAGGTGTTTTGTATGTGGCTCAGATAAGCATCTAAAGAGAGAATGTCCTGAGAGAAACAAAAGGAGGAATGAACAGAATTTTGCTAAGCCACAAGTTAATTCATCATCTCAAGAGGATACTTTAGAAGGTTATGATAGTTCTGAAGTATTAGTGGTGTCTAAAGGGTCTTGTCATGATAACTGGATTCTAGACTCTGGCTGCTCTTATCATATGACCCCTAATGAGTCATATTTCAAGAGTTTGGAATACAAGAGAATGGGATCAGTGAAACTTGGAGATGACAGGCCATGTGAAATTGAAGGAATAGGCACCATAGCTATCAGTTTAGAGAATGGTTCTATAATGGAGCTTGCAAGTGTAAGGTACATTCCTGGTCTCACTAGAAATCTTATCTCATTAGGTACTTTAGAAAAGGATGGATGTGGTGTTAATTTGAAAAATGGGAAGGCTAAGGTAGTAAAAGGATCAAGGGTATTATTGTCAGGAACAAGGGGTAATAATAATATATATTTTCTTGATTGTAAAATTGACACACATGCCAATCCAGTAATTGAATCTTCAAAGTTAAATGAGTCATTGATTTGGCATCAAATATTGGGTCACATAAGTGATCAAGGTTTGGTTGAACTAAAGAAGCAGGGGCATTTGGGTAATTTTCTGGTACAGGAATTGGTTTTTGTGATGATTGTGTAATGGGTAAATCCCATAAGGTTAGATTTGGCACAGGTACTCATAATTCAAAGGGAATTATGGAGTATGTACATGCTGATTTATGGGGTCCAGCAAGAACCTTATCAGTTGGAGGGGCTAGTTATTTTCTATCAGTTGTAGATGATTACTCTAGGAGAGTATGGGTTATGGTTCTAAAACATAAGAGTGACACCTTTCAGAAATTCAAAGAATGGTTAGCTGTTAATGAGAGACAAACTGGTAATAAGCTCAAAGTATTAAGAACTGATAATGGGCTTGAGTTTTGTAGTGGTGAATTCAATGAATTCTGTAAAGGAAGAGGAATAAAAAGACATCTTACTGTTCCTGGTAATCCACAGCAAAATGGTCTTGTGGAAAGGATGAACAGAACTTTATTGAATAAAGTTAGATGCATGTTGATTAGCTCAGGTTTGCCTAAGAAGTACTGGGCTGAGGCAGTCACAACTGCTGCTTACCTTGTAAATAGAAGTCCCTCAACTGCTATTGGTTGTAAAACTCCCATGGAAATGTGGTCAGGAGTAAAAGGGGATTATTCTCACTTAAGAGTATTTGGTACTTTGGCTTTTGCTCATGTCAAACAGGATAAACTTGAGGCTAGAGCTCAAAAATGTGTATTCTTGGGTTACTCAGATGGAGTAAAAGGATATAGACTGTTGAGATTGGAGGAAGGTAGTTCCAAAATCATAGTGAGCAGAGATGTAGTTTTTAAGGAGAATGTTTACTATAAGGATATAGGTAAGTCTAAGGGAGATGTGGTTCATGATCTTAGTGAAAGAGAATTTGTCATTGAGGTGGAGAAGAATAAAAGAAAGGAAAATGCAGCAGTGGAAACTGAGTTACATGGTCATAGTCATACTGGTGAAGTAGGTGAGGATGTCACCAGTGAGGTGGAGTTTCCAAATCCTGGAGTACAAGAGCCTGAACCAAGTATAGCTAGGGACAGGACTAGAAGGGAGATAGTTAAACCTATAAGGTTTAGAAATGAAGATGTGTCTGCATTTGTTTTTATTGCAGCTAAAACTGATGTTTTAGATACTCCAATGACTTACAAAGAAGCTATGAGCTCAAGTGATAGCTCAAAGTGGTTGATTGCTATGCAGGAAGAAATAGAATCTTTGAATAAGAATCACACTTGGACTTTGGTTAGAAGACCAGTAAATCAGAAAATCACTGCTTGTAAATGGTTATTCAAAATAAAAGAACCTATGAAACCAGGAGATGAGCCTAGGTATAAGGCAAGGTTGGTTGCTAAGGGGTTTACACAAAGGGCAGGTTTGGATTACCATGAGATTTTTAGTCCTGTTGTGAAGCATTCTTCTATAAGGATAATTTTATCAATTGTTGCAGTTCAAGATTTGGAATTGGAACAACTTGATGTGAAAACAGCATTTTTGCATGGTACTTTAGATGAAGATATCTTTATTGATCAATCTGAAGGTTTTGTGAAAAAGGGTAAAGAGAATTTTGTATGTAAGCTCAATAGGTCATTGTATGGATTGAAACAAATTCCTAGACAATGGTATAAGAGGTTTGACACTTACATGGTCAACTCTGGTTTTTCAAGGAGCCAATATGATTCTTGTGTATACATAAAGGAGTATGAGCCTGGTGAGTTTGTGTACTTACTCCTGTATGTGGATGACATGCTAATTGCATGTAAAAGCTCATTAGAGGTAAAAAGGACAAAAGAATTATTGAAAGCTGAGTTTGACATGAAAGAGCTTGGAGATGCTAAGAAGATAATAGGTATGGAAATTGAGAGAGACAGGTCTAACAGGATACTTAGAATTACTCAATCTAAGTATATTCACAAGATACTTGAGACTTTTAGTATGCAAAATTGTAAAGCTGTTAAGACTCCTCTTGCTCAACACTTCAAATTATCTTCATTGGATAGCCCATCAGATGAGGATCAGAAGAGATCTATGGAAAGAGTTCCTTATGCAAATGCAGTGGGCAGTTTGATGTATCTTATGGTTTGCTCAAGGCCTGACATTAGTTATGCAGTTAGTGTGGTTAGTAGGTTCTTGGCAAATCCTGGTAAATTACACTGGGAGGCTGTTAAATGGATACTTAGGTATCTTGCAGGTACTAGGAATGCAGGTTTGGAGTTTAAGCCAGGAAATGATGAGTCAGAATATAAAGTTCAAGGTTTTGTTGATGCTGATTATGCTAAAGACCTTGACAGAGGCAGGTCTATTACAGGTTACTGTTTCAAATTTCTGAATTGTGTAGTTAGCTGGAAAGCTACACTTCAAAATGTTGTAGCATTATCCAGTACAGAGGCTGAATATGTAGCTCTTACTGAAGCTATAAAAGAAGCTTTATGGGTAAAAGGTTTTGTTCAAGAGTTGGGCTTTGTTGGTGCTAAGGCTAAGGTAAGTTGTGATAACCAAGGAGCTGTTCAGTTATCTAAAAATAGTATGTATCATGAAAGAACTAAACATATAAATGTGAAGTTACACTTCATTAGAGATGTGGTTAGTTCTAATGAAGTTGCTGTAGAACAGGTTGGTACAGCAGACAATGCTGCTGATGTTTTCACCAAGGCTTTGCCAGGATCTAAGTTTCTGATGTGCTCAGATATGCTTGGTGTAAGGTGATTGTGATTAGTATCAGTTTTGTATCAGGTTTTTCCCCAATGCAGTTAACTAATTGAATTTTAAACACACCATAGTTATCAAGGTCATTGACCCAATGTTACTAGGTGCTAATGTTGAAATTCAAGAGGTTTATTTGCTGGGTTTTACTGGTATGGAACTGATTGGAAGTTTGGTTAACCATTGAATTGAGGTGGAGATTGTTAATATTACAATTCTACTGGTCAACCAAGGTCAACTTAAAGTTCGAGGACTAATATTGACAATTCTCATTGTCGGAGGAGTATTTGTGTAAATGTTCATAATCGGTTTTAATTTTCTGTTAATGGTTGTTAGCTCCGATTAGGTTAGCGAATAAGTCGATATATTTGAGTTTGATTCTTGTAATTGTACACCGTTTTCATTTCCATTCTTCATTCAATAAGATTTGGTTCTCGATTACGATTTCATGTGTTGATTCAATTGTATCTCGATTTGTAACACGACACATGTCACATGAGGGAACAAGCGCCAAGATGCCCAGACAAGACAGCTTGACGATTTTGGTGATGACTGACGATATGCACACTCGTGCACATCCATGTACAGTTCCTTGAAGACGGGTATTACATATTTAACGCCCCCAAACTAATTTTGTATGAATATTAATTAATTCACTTCACTTGTATGATATTGGTTCGTGCATTCTTCTCAGTGAGAATACGTGGGTATATCTTGAATGAATTCACAGGAATTTGACCTTAAAGTTCAACCACCCACAACAGTAGTTATATACTTATATCTACTATTTTAACCACTTTTAAATCACTAAAGGGTAGGTGTATTATTTAAGTTTGCTTATTAAAATATATGAATGTGAATGTTCTTATGTTCAATACGTGATTAACTTTAGAGTAAATAATGGAAATCGAAATTATATTTTTAATTTTTGATGGGTGAGTGCTCCCTATATCGTCAAAGGATTAGTACACATCATCAATATTTATTTACATGTCTTATCATATCATATGAACGAATCACTTGACACATAATCGCATGTTATCCAACCTATATATACAAACATATGTTTACTCATCAACTACTTTGTAGTTGACACTTTATCTTATACATAGTGGCGAACCCAAGATTTTTTCTTATAGTGTTCGAAAATTTTCGTTGTTTGATCGTCCACCCGTATATACAAATTTTTAGAAGACCGGGTCGGGTGACGGGTTATTCGTCATTCGAGAACAAAATTACAAAACACGACAAAAATACAAAAACACTTAGAACAAAATTCATAATTCCTCAACTTAAAATATAATAACGCATAACAAAATTAGTATTGTACGTCATTCATCATTCGAGACTTTTCTTCTCCCCCTGTGTCGTACGTGATAAGTCGCAGCCCCCTAAATCAGTTCTTTTCAGAATTTTTTTTGGGCTTAAAAGTTTTGGGATTTGGTTATAATTAATTGGTTTGGGTATGGATAATTGGGTTTAGGTAAATGAGTTAAAAACTTAATAGTGTAAATATTATGGTATTTAGTACTTATTAGTGACTTGAAAACTTTTTTAAAGCTACAATTTTTGTTATGTTAAGGGTCGGTGTAAAATTTCTATGGCGTTCGGCCATCAAAATTTCTTGGAGTTTGGTTCAGAAAAATACCACACCGCAAAAAAATATCATGGGTGTCAGGCCAATGCCTAGATCCGTCACTGCTTATACATGTTACAAAAAATCATACGTGAGCTATTTGTGACTACACTAGGAATTATGGACCTAGACTAATAACTTTAGTTCAGTCTTTTAGTGGTTATTTTGTTGTGTTAATCTCAGTTGTAAGATATTATTTAATTAATAAATTAAGGCACGTTTAAGTATTTTGTAATTTTAATTAGTTGTAATGAGCATTTAGATAATCGACATCATGCTTCGATATTCTGTCGTCGGTTGAGGTGTGACACATTATACACGTAACAACGCATGGGTAGCAAATCTAGTTATATTTACATTATAATTTGACATTCATGACTTTATTATTGGATACATACAGCCACGGATTTCCTAATCGAAGTCAAATTGACATCTGAAAACAACCTTTGAAAATAACATAATATTCTTTGATAGAAAAAAACAAACTAAATTATCAAAAGTATTTTAAAATAATGATGCTAACGACACTACTGGGAAATATCATAAATCATATTTTTCGTCTTTTAGAATTATTGAAAGCTATACATTTTATTTTTTTAAAATCTTTAATCGTTATTTACTTTATTGTTTACTAGGATAGAACCCGTATATTATACGGGTTGAATCATTAAAAATATATATAATTAATAATTGCATACTTTTCTTATTACCAGAATAACCTATTACATCACATTAAATAAAGAGTTAAAATTATAATTCATCATATGGTAGTGGTGACTTTACCAACAATATTTAGAGCCCATGTCTCTACTTGTATATTTGAAAATGATTGTTAAAAAAAATAATCTGACCCAGAATACCAACTATTATTCAATTATTAAAATATTAAATATGATTTGCTCAATTATTTTTGAAAACACACTAAATAAGTTTTTTAAGTATTTTATAAGTTTTTTTTATATATTTAATAAAATAAAAATAATAATAGTTTATAAAAAATAATTTTAAATAAAAATAAGATAAAAATTAATATATGGTCGTCATAATTACATAATATAAATAAATACAAATATATCATGATTAATTATAAAATAGTATATAATTTCTAATAAAAAATTTTAGGGAGTAGATTTGGGTGGGAAAACTTTTATGAGGATAAATATAGTGTTGACATGTGTCAACATTTGTAATCATTTATTAGAGTAGGAAGATTACGGACCCTCCTTTCTACATTTTTTATTTTATTTCTAACACTAATTTTTAAGGTCGGACGGTATACCCGCATAAACATAGGCGTGATGGCCTATGTGGCACAAAGCCACGGTGTGAAACCATCTCCATCTGCGCGTGATGCGTGGCGTGATGTTTGGGCGTGCAAATCTCCACGGAAAGCATTAGACGTGAAGAGGAGAGAGTGTGAGGCTGCTCTAATAAAATGATGACACACATGTTTTTTCTATTATTTTTTTTTTAAAACTAAATAATATGATTAATAAAGGGTTTGGCTATAGACACCCCCCCTTTTTAATAAAAAAACCCAATTCTCACGATCGTTTCTGTTAAAACGATCGTTTTGGGATCGTTTCGTACAAAACGGTCGTTCAAAAAGGGAGACCCCCTGAATTTTAAGGTTTCGTCGTCGCGACACGTCATTCCGTTAAGATCGTTTTGGGATTGTTTCATCTAAAACGGCCGTTTTGGGTGAAACGACCGTATAAAAATGGCGTGTTTAGAAGAAAAAAAAAGGTTTCTATATAACCACTCTTAATAAATAACTCAACAGTCAACATTATGCACCACACCATACCACGTATATCCTTATGCGTGATGAAATGGCGTGATGCAGTTATCATATACGTGACACTCATCACACCATGTATATTAGATGCCATCATAAATACATTATCTTAATCTTTTAATCATAGAGACGCACTTTCTAAGCATCACGATCTCTTTCCTTTAGACAAAAGTTCTTTCTACTAACTTTTCTTATAAAAATATATATAGACAAAATATTAAAAAGTTCTTTCTACTAACTTTTCTTATAAAAATATATATAGACAAAATATTAAAAAATATATATAGACAAAAGTTCTTTCTGCACTAAAAAATTAATTAAATATATATAGATTGGGCGATTTAACTTTTCTTATATTAAAAAGTTTAAGACTAAAAAACATAACTCCCATTTCCCTTTTTCATATTTTCTCACTCCCTAAATTCTCACCCTACCGACACCATTTCTGTTCTATAATTAGACACCAAACTATTTTTTCAAGAGTTTCCAGCATGGTCCATAAGAAGCAAACATGAAATAGCTATCAAAAAGTTATGAAAAGTTTTTTTCACAAGTTTCCCACCCTCATGTTTTTTACTCTGACTTCGGAGAAAAACAATCATATATAATTAGTTGTTAATATAATTATTATTTAGCAGGTTTATGTTCCCATACATAGAGAGGTTTACAGCGAATCAAACTGGATTTAAAGCGAAGATAAAAATATAAGATACTAGACGTTCAAAAAAAAAAATATATAAGATACTAATGCTTAAAATCTGATGTTTGAAACGGAGAGAACAGTGAATATTGAAAGAAAACCGGTATAGTCTTGTTCGCACATAAGAAGTGGGAGGAACTTTGAAATCGAAAAAGTATTTTTTTTTTCTTTTTTATATTTAGCAACACTATACACGTTCTAAAGATAAAAAACGCTCTTTTTTATGATGTTTTATTCTTTTTTAAAATAATGTTGTATGTGAAAGTTATGATTTTTTTTAAAAAATGAGAAAACTTAATTAAAAGTCAACAAAGATGATTAAGACCAAATTGCTCATCCTTTCTTTTTTACTAGATCAAGATCAATGGCTAAGATTTCTTCTTCTACTTCTTACCCAAACCAAAATTCTTATTTGAACCTCTCTCTCCGATGATAAATACTCATTTAACATAATTTAGTAAAATTTTAAGTTGGATTAGTAATTCGTAAAAATGAAATTAACTTTTTAAAATAAAACTAGTTTTGTTTTCTGGTCCTTAATAGTTTTGAATATATGTAAATGAAGGACACATTTATTTTGATAATACGTCTACCATACCAACATCATTTTTGGTCTATTAAATTCCATCTATCCTTCCTAACACGCAATAATACATGGAACAAGTCAAATCTTTGGTCAACTTCATCAACGCCCCAAACACCCACCCAATCCAGCATTAATCACAAAAACATTTATGTCAACTTGCCTTTCGGGCTTTTGTTGTGTTTGGATACTATCCATAGATGTTTTTAATTTTATTATTAATCTTTCTTGTCCATTTCTGTCCATCTTTTCAGCTTTTTATGCCCCACATTTTATAAAACCCTACACCTGCCCATCAACAACCACTAAAAGATCAAATTCCAAAATCTGGGTTTTGGATCAATCCTCTGTTCTTGATTTTCTTGAAAGGGTGGTGATCATTGATCAAGGCTAGCTGTTTATGGAGGCTGCAAGTGATTATGATCATCCACCTTCAAATTTTGATGAAATCTTCATGCAACGCAGCTTGATCTTTGCTGATAGTCTGCAGGTCTGTTTTTGATATTTTCCCATCATTAAATTCAGTCTTTATATAAAGTCATTAATAATCAGATTCAACTTGTAGGACTTGAGGAAAGTAAGAAGTCAATTATACTCAGCTGCAGAGTTTTTCGAAGACTCGTATCATAAAACTGATCATGATCCATTGTAAGTACGAGTGTTCATAACTTTATATCATCTTTTTGCTGATTTGATTCCGTTCTTATCCATGAATTTTGCTACTTTAACTACTGTTAACCGTTGTTTAGATTGTTCGAAAGCATAAAAGATTACGTCTCAAAAGCTCTCATCAGCACCATTGATCATTTGGGTTCTGTGACATCTAAAGTTAACAGTTTCTTGGATGAAAACGTTGATGAAGCTTTTGAAACAAATGTTCGAGTTTTATGCATCAATCAGGTTCTTTACAGATCAATCTTTGTTCTTTGTTTTGTTTTGTTTTGTTTTCTTTGTTGCACATGTGTGATGTTGTTGGAGATTGTTGCAGAGATTACAGACATGCCGAACGTTTAGCGACCACGAGGGGCTTTTGCAACAATCGTTAATTATGCAGATACCCAAGTACCATAAGCAGTATCTGCTACCAGGTTAACAAATGTCTAGATTTTGGGTTTTTGTTTGCTTACCTAATTAGAAAGGCAATAACTTGATGTTATAAAATTACAGAGGGGCGGTTTTCTGAAGCTGTGCAAGCAGAAAAGTCAAAGGATGAACCATTAGGTTTGAGGTAATATTGCTACTAAAAAAAATTAATTAATTAACCATGAATTATTGGTAAAAGCCTTGGTGCGTCCCTAGCAGGTTTCTGGTTCGAATTCAACTTAAACTTGTTTTCTACCTTTAAGCCATTGAAGTGCAAGCTCTATTTTACCTGATCCCATTGGTTACCAGAGTATTGGTGGGATCCCAAGAGGGTAACGGATTCTCACGGTTAAAAAAAAAAGAAAAAGATGATAATAAAATAAAATAATTGAGCAGTGTTATCAGTTTAATCCATTGGAGTTGAACCAAGACCTTGCTCATTTTGTATAAGATTCTTATGCAGGAGAGGACGTAATGAACGAGTTTTAAAAGAATTGAAGTCAGATTTGGTTGATTTTTCATTTCCAAAGGCTGCATTAAACAAAGGATTAGGTGGGACTACTGAAAAGATTGAAATAACAGTTTGTTTTGTTTTGTTTTTTAGTTGCTAACATTTAGTACTCATTATGGTTTTACCTGATAACCAGAAAAACGATCACGGTCAACTTCACCAAGTCGGTTCAGAATCAAGCGTTGGGGATCTGTTGCTAGTCCATCGGTCAGTCCAATCTCTCAGGTCGGGCATTCCGGATCAGTTATTCGTCGATCAGCCAGTCCAAATACACAGCACCCCCTGACAGAGGGGAGGAGGTCTTACTCACTGTATTCAGAAAAAGAAAAAAGAAAAGATATAGAGGTTTACTCCAAGAAAACCAGGAACCTTTTCAAGGCGTTGCTTAGTATACACAGGAATAAGAACAATAGATAGCTTTTTAAGTCCCTTTTATTCGTTATTGTAAAGCCGAAACAATGAATATTCAGCTCCAGTAATAATAATGCTGAAACGCTATGAAATTGGATGAAATCAAGACGTTTTATTGTTCGCCTAGAAGAAGGCAAATGGAATGATTTTAACAATAGCAACTTCAACAAAATGAATCAAGAAACATCACAAATCCGATACAAAAACTTATTCAGTAAGTTTTCAGAGTATATTCATCTCTGATTTAAGCCTCGGAATTTAAACATAAAGGAGACCAACTTGTTTGTTTATTCTTGTAAGACCACGCTGATCTCACCCTTCTCAAGAAGATCATAAAACGCCCTTGTTTTTCTCTGCTCGTTCCAGTGATGCATTTTCCATAAACCACCAGCAGCTAACCCAAGCACTGACCCAATGATCAGTTCCTTTACCACGCTAGGGCCTTTCAAGACAGGATGAGCAACCCGACCACCCACCATTTTTAATTCTATAGTCAAAAGGCAACCAAACATGAAAATCAGTATATCATAACAAAAATTTACACAAGGAAACTAAACATGAAAACCAGTATATCAGGACAACAAAAGTTACACAAACTATAGGTGGTTAATAGGTAATGAGTCAAATTGGTCAAAGTGGCTCAAAGTGTGTTCAAAATGCATAATCCCTTGATCGGCCTTTTGGCTAAGATCAAGAGTATTCAAAATGCATAAGACAATCGAAATCGTGTTATTCAGATATCTTTTGACACATGACTACCACATCAATTAGGTATATGATTCAGAAAGAAGGGTATGACAAGGGTATATGAGTCAACTCAACCCGTTTAGGGGCAAACTATATACTTGTCCAGCTTAACGGTTTGGCCCGTTACCAAACAGGGCTCATCCATCTATTTTGCTACCTCTGACAGAAACATATATATATTCAGAAGAGATGAAGCTAAGATAGAGCAGATACGAACCCTAGAGTTGAATGTTCAGCCTTATTCTTCTCCTTTTAATATTTAATGAAGTAGACTAAATAAAAAAGATGCTTAATAGTCTTTTGATGATCAAAATATATATAGCTCTTTAGCAATCGTAAGGGTCTACATAGATTTAAATAGTAGTAAAATGTCAGATGCTATCAAACACATAATCAAGTTAGCATAAGTCAATTGTAAAATAGATATGCACAATACACTGCATTTTTTCTAATTAATAGCCTGAACCAGTTAACATTTTAACCAACTTTAAACAATTCTACTGAAAGTTGTAAACATAGTGCCATACCAAGAAAAACAGTCACACACACATTACATTCACAGAACTTTTACTCCAAGATTTGATAAAGCACACCTGCCATTTTATTCCTTAATCTTAACAACAAATCAATCTAATATAAATGTAACAAGTATCCTCTCCAGTTATAAATCACATATTAAAAGACTGGATGCATAAATATCTCAATTTCTATTATTTGCAATTGCACAGCTCACATAGAGCAGAGAAAAACAATGAACAAATTACACACGCCCTCGAGACCTTGAAGACAATACAATTGTTAAAATCCGTGTTTCATCGACTTAAACTTAGGCTCTGGATTTATACAGGTCCGATAATTTTCCTCTCTCATCGACATTTACAGTTTCCAGAACTTAATTTGAAATGCCCCAATATAAATCATCAGTAAACATTGACCAATGAAGACGAACATGATAATAGACACCGATCGAGTAAAAATAGCAAGCTCAACAACAATAAACCTACCGATTGAAGTTCGAATTCGTTATATCACATAGCAGATCGGATGAACATGAATAGAAATTAAAAAACTCGAAGTCGTGTAAACCTATGGTGGATATAGATCTGATTGATTGAAGTAGAATCTATGCTTGTAGAAATAGAAAAAAAAAAGAGAGAGAAGCATGGAGAAAGAAATGAAGAATTTACCTGAAGAGGACAACGGCTACGATGGCGATGAGATTTTCCGGTACCGCTGTTTTTGCCGTTCACTTGACCTACGGATGTGCGTATTGTAATAGCACTCCAGCTTTTCTCGGCTTATATCTAGTGAAGAGAAGTTGCAGCCACGCCCCTGAAGATTTAAAATGTTTCAAATCAGGACCATACTTTAACCTATGGACTAGTGCACCCCTTATAAATTTGCTACATCCACATATTTCTATGTTGATTAAACCAAAACTATAAACTAGATTTACAGATTCGAGTTCGATCAAAGGGTGTCATGTAGGGGTGCTCACCGGTTTGGATTTCGGGTTGATGATTTCGGTGAAAGGCTAATTTTGTTTAGTTGGATTTACTTAAGAGCAAATGAGAAGTCTGTATAAACATTAACATGAGAATCTAATGGGGCATTACCTCCTTAACAAGGTTCACAATGACACCCCGTTAGGATCCAAGGGACAAACCCTCTTGTAAGTTGTAAGGTTCAAGAAGCTAATAAAAATAACAAGGGGTGATAAAAAACAACAATAAGCTGATGGGAGTACCCAAAACATATAATACTTGTGACATGAAAACATATAATACTTGTGACATGAGTTTAAGGTATGGCATTTTCTACGAGATTAATAAAGAAATATGTGCGTTACGAGTATGGTAGTTACTCATACAAGGCCTGATTACACCATTAAATAAATTCACTAATACCTTATGATGAGGAAGACACCAATACCACTAGACCAAAGCTCTTAAAGTATACAGTTTAGGGATTATAGATACTTGATTATAGGTGTTTGATCCACTACAGAAGGGGTTTTGTTTAAAAACAATAGGAATACATGTGGTCCATCCATTTTAAAGATATATGGATGAGATCAAAGTTAGATCATTTATTATAAACCTTTAAGTCGTTTTGCAGAAAAATAAGACATGTGATTTGATTAAAATTCCAACGTTTACGTTCTCGCGTATATCGTCGTATGGGTCCCGGTTTTATTACTACGCAATGTATTTTCGTTTTGATTACTTTGATCCATCAAAGTAAGAATAAAAGGTTATAAAAATATTTAAAAGTCCATGTATGGCTAATGTAATTTTATAGAACTTCATTTGACTAATGTAACTTTATAGAACTTCATTCCTTCTTAAAGCATGTCTTTTTATAGCTAATAATAAATTCAAGTATATATGTCAAATTAATCATTTGACATAAATTTTATTCTTACTACTTTTAGTAGAAAATCATGTAATATTCATTTAGCCTTGCAAGATTTTAATAACACATTAATGTGGTGGCTTTTAAATGTTACATTTCACCATAACAACTAAGTCTTATGTGTTCATCATTTGTCTCTTAAATGTTAGCCAAACCATGTCATAAAATACATAAGTAACCATCTTTTAGTCATTAACCATTTAGTCATGTTAAGTGATCCATTATACCCAATTAATATAAATCTTAGCATGTAACATGTCCAAATGAAATTACTAGCATCAATTCATATTCCATGATTGATTCTACTATCACAAGTGAACTAAGATTAAAACATAACAACATTATGATAAAGTTGTAAGTTAAACACCCATGGTCATTTCTTATAACATCTTGTTAGTAATACTAATCATAGCTTAGAATTTTAAATAAAATCTACTAACACTTATGTGTTAGGACAATGTAGGTTATTAATTATAAAGTAATCAAGAACATGAACTCATCTTTGTGAGTTCTTCGGATGAATATCCATCAGGGGTTGTTCTTAGACCAAAATAACAAATCAAAACATTGAAAGAATCATAAGATGATCATGGTGCACATTCAATACTTTCAATTGATTTCTTGAATGTGTTACACCCATTCATTTGGAAATATTAAGTCCAAGACACCAAATGAATGTTTTAGATCAAAGAGAAAGAGATAATGAACTTGTTAGATGACTTGTTTAAGAAAAGTGTAGAGATTTTGTTGTTAAGACTTGGTGGTGGTATTTGGGTGTTTAAAATGTAGAAAACATAAAAGAAGATGGGTTAGAGAACTCACAAGGAGTTGGGAAGGAAGAACCGAGAAGGAAGGGGTGGATGGTGGCAGCTTCCGGCAGTCCAGCGGCGACGACGGTGGCTGCTGACTCGCCGGTGGCAGGGGGTGGTGGTTGTGGTTCGGCCGACCAAGGGAGAGGAGAGTGGAGTGGGTGTTTGTTTGTGTGGTGAGTTGGGTTGCTTGTTAAGGACTAAAACATGGTGAATCACAATACCCAATGATCAAGTACTTTGCCAACCAAGAGTGGATTAGATGGGTCTATATTAGGAGCTAGGTGAAAGATGTGGCTCTTTATTCACCTTACTAAATTCATTAACTAGTTGGTGATTTGTTTTATAAGAGATGTGTCATGTTTATAAAATGGAAGCATGGTTAGGAAGTTTTTATAAAATATTAAGGGATGGTGAGTGTTAATAACCAAAATTTTTATAAAAATGGAAGCATGGTTAGGAAGTTTTTATAAAATATTAAGGGATGGTGAGTGTTAATAACCAAAGGAAAAGGTTTTGGACCAGGTTTCTCGGGTTGGGCCGAATGGAGAAGGGCGCCGGGTAGGGGTGTGCAGAAATAACCGAAATCCAAAAAAACCGACAAACCAAACCGTATCCATATTCAATAACTAATCCGAATTGTGAATTCGGTTTACGGTTTGGTTTCAAACCGTATCCGAATTATGAATTCGGTTTACGGTTTGGTTATGGTTTTGGATTTTATTTTTATTTCGTTTATTTGGGTTATTCGGTTATCCATTTAAACCGAATAAGATTTATATATATACATAATATATATATATATATATATATATATATATATATATATATATATAAACTTTTTTTCTAAATCGTTTAATAATAGGTTTTTTTAGCCCACTTAAAAAGTTAAAAGTTAAGCACACACAATGACACAATCTAAAAAAAATGGGGTTAACATTTACGGTTGTTTAAGCAATCTTCATATTCCCGGTTGTTTAAGCAATTGTCATTGATGCTTCGTCATTTGCAATTCCATTCGTCGCATGTATGTCTTCCCTTCCCAGAATAAAAATATGAAGTTTGTTTGTTTAAACTATCATTTTGGTTGTATGTCGTATATATGTAAAAAGAAACTTCATATGTGTTTTTAATCATTTCATGTCATATTTTTTTGTTGTATGTTAAAAAATATGCAAAATATGTTATTCCGTTGAATACAGTTTATACGGTTTGAATACGGTTTATTCGGTTCTGAACCGGAACCGGACCGTATTGAATATGGTTTATTTGATTTGGTTTGTAAGTTTTCCAATACGGTTTGGTTTGGATACGGATGTGATAAAAAATAAGTACGAACCAAATAAACCGAATCGGATAAACCGAATAAACCGTAAACCGAACCGTTGAACACCCTTAGCGACGGGTTCGGCCTGGGGCGGTTGGGCCGTGGGCCAGGTCCTCCGGTTCGGGTCGAATGCTCGGTTAGTCGGGTTTAATCATAGTGTTCAAGTCGCGAGCTCGGTTTTATAGTTTCGGGTTCGTTTGGCTTGTTGGGCCGAACTGGGCCCGAACGGGTCATCGGTTTCTAGTTTTGGTTAAGTCTTGACAACGAAAAGGTTTCATTATATTTTTAGTACATAAAAACATATAAGTTGTGTCGGTTATTTCAGTTTTTCAAAACATTAAACGAATTACAGTTTTTCATACGCGTGATCGTTTACGACTTTTATCTCGTTTGTTTGCGTCAGTTTTAGGCCCGATTATCAAGTTCATTTAAAATCAAGTCGTTTTAAACATATATAATCGCTTAACGTTTTGTTGTGTCATTGAGATAAATCCGTGACACCAATTTTTTATAAAATATAAAAAGTACATTTTTATATTTAATTTCTTATTATTAGAATTCCATATTTATTATATGAAAACTCTTGTATTTAACGGGTATTTTTCCCAGTTCAAACGCGGGATTTACTTACGTCATCAGTTACTAGTTGTCAATTATCAGTTTGACTCAGTAGTTTAACAATTTAAACATATCAGTTAATGCACGCAATTACTTAATTAAAAGTCAAAGTTAGAAGGTTTGACCTGGTTTTTGGACGAGGTGTCACATGCTTGATTTATGAAAGGTGGTAGCAGGAACTGGTAACATTGGTTGCCGGATTGTGAGTCATGTATACGTGTCACAACTGTATTGCATTATTGCTTGATTTGTACAAGATGATAGCCGGAACTGGTGACGTGACGTGTTTCTATTCGATTAGGGAAAGTGACCCAAATGAAGACTAAAAATAGTTGATTAATTTTTGATTTTCTTGGTTAGTGTTAACCATTTTAGTGTTAACCATTTTAGTTATTTTTCCTTTTATTATTTTTATTTTATATTTGAACCTAAGCTTTTACAATAATCTTCGATTATCGTTTAGGGAAAGTGACCCAAATGAAGACTAAAAATAATTGATTAATTTTTGATTTTCTTGATCAATGTTAATCATTTTAGTGATTTTTCCTTTTATTATTTTTAATTTATATTTGAACCTAAGTTTTTACAATAATCTTCGATTATAATTGTATAAAAGTTATTATATTTACATTTATTTCATATTGACCTTTTATACTTCAGTGAAACGACACCTTATATGCTTTTGCTTCTTCGTCATTCTTGGCGCATAACTAAATCTGAATCGGAGCCTAAGAAGAAGTACCTTCCTTCAATCTAATCCTCAGGGTTCCATTAAAATGGTAATTCCCCTTAACCCCCTGGATTAATCTGACGACTTTTGTTGAATTCATTCGTATTAAACTTTTTATCTATCGATTCACACATACAGTCGGCGCTGTTCAATTTCCATTCGTTTCTGACGGTGGTTTTGTTGATGATCTGCACATGCACCTTCTTGAAGATGCAGTTCCCTACCATACTTGAGCAGAAAACAGGGTTAGATCCTCTTCTATTTCTTCTATCTTTGATTTCTAATCACACAAAATCCCTAATTTTGATGTGAGTTGCACCGCGAAAACATCAAATTCTGAGCTTTATTATGGCTGGTGATTCAGAAATTTATCCCACATATACAGTTTATGAAAAGTTCAAATTAATCCACCAGTTAGTTATTATCCCCAAAAAAATTTATCAGCTATTGAATGACTCACGTTTAGGTTATGTTGAACTATCAGCGAAATCAATATTTCGTTCTCTAGGATTAATCATAGAATTCTCTAATTGTGAACTGAATTTTCTGATTCATTGCATATCTGTACAAATATTTATCATTTTCTGGACTTTGGAGGATCTAATGATTTATAATGACAAGTCACTTATAATTTTGATGTCCAAAGTCTGAGTGATAATGCAAAGGTTAGAATTCACAGAAAAAAATATAAATTGGCATGTGTTTTCCTACAGAAAGATGTGTTTTCCATCCATTGAGTAGACCATGGGATCATACACATTCTAGTACATTAACCGGAGATACTAATAATCAGTAGTTTGTTACTATTTGTCTGTTTGCACAGCCTTATTGTATGCACTCATAAAACTGTGAAATCGATCAATTTTTCATGAAGTAGCTTTTTGATGGTGTGTTATGCAGATTTCGGGGATTTTTTTGGAAGGCTGCTAGAATAGGTAAGTTTGTAATGAACAAAAGTTGTGTTTTCATAACGCGGTTTGTATCTCACTTGTGACTGTCTTTGGAACAGGCGAGCGGTTGAGCCCATGGGTGGCTGTTGGATGTTTCACAATGGGTGTCTCAATCATATTTTTCTGAATTACATTCCTCAAATATTGTTTAGCAGCAGTGGTTTCTTCCTTTTAGGATTATATTATAGTTTTGGTAGAACTTGCTTGTTGAGATTTCCTTTCTTCTACTTCCTTTTTGTGTGTAATTATGTGTTCTTTCTAATTTATAGTTATGTTTTTTTCTGAGGACATGGGAAACTTGAATTTTATTTTCTATCTATTAACACATTCTTTGTAGATAATTGCAAATTGTTAGTCGAATTTTACGAGGTACGCTTGTTTCTTGGTTGGTAACCCGACCTTAATGGGCTATATTTGGTCTGGATCTTGATATGGACCATATGGTAACCTATGAAACAGGGTAATGACATAATGAAAGTTGGGTGCTTCAATTGCATGTGGGAGTATATCACATTCCAAAAGTTATTGGAAATTTTCATTTCTTTGGTTGAATTCCTTTATAATTTGAAAGCAATTGTTGAATTCTTTGTATGAAGAAATTTGAGTGAATCAATCAATATCAGTTCCAGTTTATTTATTTTTTTAATCAAACAAGTTAAGAATGGAAATTTAATTGTAACAGATTCTAAAAACCAAATGCATCCTCTTTTTAAATTGTCATAGAATGAATCATTCCATTTCTTTGATTCTTGCGCATCTAAGGCTACATAAACCTTTGATAAGAGAGAGCTCATAGCTCGGGTTGTTTCATAAGGCCTAACAGGTAAATAACCGAACCAAAACTGAAAATAAAAGGTAATGAAAACCATAATTTTCACCTTGTTTGGCTACCAAATAGAAACCATGTACTTGGATATCACAGTGACATAGTATGAGAACACGTATATCTTTTTTTTCTTGTTGAATATGCATCAACCTTACACATTTGATTATGAAAGATTGTTGGACACACATTTTCTTCCAAAAAGTTGGTTCCTTCACAATTATAGATTTATGATTCCAAATCTTTTGATAATTGTTAGATCGTTCACATTACTTTATAGCTCTATGATTTGAGTTATAGTTTCACAGACTTTTGTTGATTATTCTTTGATTTTAAGTTCTCAGAATATTTAGGTTCAGATGATTCTTGTTCATATTTAATTATTTTGAAGTTATTTTGACAAATAACAAACAAGGGTTCAACCATCCAACCAACAATATGTAGCTTATGTTAGGTTTAATCGGCACAGTAGAATTAACCGATTCACAACGAACATACACAAAAACAATAAAGAAACACGTACATAAAATTTTACGTGGTTTGATCGGTGTGACCTACGTCAACAGGCTACAACTAGGAATATTTTTATTAAGTTAAGTACGACAAATTACAATACATAAACAAGATAATATATAGAGAACATATTAGGGTTTTAAGAGTGGTAAACAAGTGAACCCAATAGACCTTTTAAACATCCAAGTCCAAAAACTTCACCCTAACAACTTAACCACCAAAAGTTTAATTCAAAGTTTCAACAACCAAAAGCGGCTACTATGGTCCAACCTTTCCTTGATAAATGCTTCAAATATGAGCCAAATGTATTTAATATACATAAAAACAAGTGCATTAAGCCCAAGTAGCTTGATATCTAAAACACCCAGAGTAATAAAAAAAATCTCTATTGTGGTTCACAACTAAGCAACGAAATATTACAATCTCTATTGTGGTTCACAATTAAGCAACCAAATTGTGATTCACAATTAAGCAACCAAAGAGCCTAGTTTAAACTAGAACAAGTTTGTACATAGAAGGGAGGTCCCAAATGAAAGTTGTGATAGCTACACATTTAGTGATAATCTATCTCCTCTTTTTCCCAGCCTTGCCAGATTTTGAAGGTGCAGCATTTGAAGCAGATGCAGCAGTTTCTTGTTTCTTTATTCTACCCGGGTGTCTTGGAACCAACTCAGCAATACGAAGCATCAGTTGTTTTTCTGCAATATGATTCCACCAAACTTGGTTACCAAAGCTTGAAACAGATTAATAATTATTATTATGCAGAGTTTATTGTTCACCTCCTACACTGACCGAAGCAAAAAAAGCACCCCCCCCCCCCCGGCGCCTTTCTTCTCAAAATTTACTAGAAAAGGTGAAACAATAAAGCAATTGTTTCCGGTGGTTGCAAATACAGAAATTAGTGGAAAAGCTTGTTTCTAGCATTACTATAGCCATTTGCGTTGACAGATAATTTAGAAAAATTGTTGACTGGCTTTTGATATCGAGCTGATTATCCGAGATTGGGCAGGCTTATATCTGGAGCAAATGAAAAGAGACAAGCAGGCTAGAATCTGGTTCAACTTAGAACATGCATAAAACTTTATCTGCCCGGAGTTTCAAGGCCCGTAAACTATGGATGAAAAGGTTGTAACTTGTAACAGGCCAGACCTTGTGACAATCGCCATAGGTGCCCGACTTTCAGACCCAACTTCCTTCCGGGACCCTAATTTTGACTTCGGACGGTTTTTGCCCAAATTTAGTAAATTTTGATTGATTTTGTTTTAATAATATAAATGTGTAGTGTTTGTTTAGTCATTTAATTTCACTTATACTATTCTAGACTGTCAATTTTCACTTCCCACTACCTATAAAAGGGAGCTTGATGTAACAGTTTTCTCATTCAGAAATTTATCAACTTTTCTCTTAAACAGTGTTCTCTTTAATATTTTATCTTTTAAAAAACAGATATAGTTAACTTACTAACCACAAATGTGAGAAAGACGGTTAAGAATTGGGTCTAAATTGAGGTCAAAAAAAGATTGCAGCTCAACAGAACAGAACTACCTTAACAACACACCTTCAAAAATCATGTTTTATGAAGTCTATTTATTAACCCACTTACTTGGTAAGACACCCTATAGATAACTAAGCACATAGTCATACAGCACTATATACATAATTGTCATGTGATCATAGCAGCATAAGTAATAACTATGAAGAAAATGAAAGATACTTGAAGCTATGATATAATTATGCTTACTGGATGAAATGAGAGGATTGTGCAGACTCCCATCTGATCTTTTCAGCATAACCCTCACCCTTCCTACTTGCATGAAATCCCTTGAATATGCCTTATCAATCTTCAAAACCATTACACAAGTTAAATATACAAATCACCAAACTTAAGATGTAAAACTACACTCTTCAATCAATCCAAATTCAAAACCAGCATGTTTACATTTGTAAAATTAGGTCAAATTTAGCTATATTTTGATCCAAATCTAATCTGATCTTGCAAATTACCATTACGCAAACTTAAGATGTCCAAAACCATATGTAAAACTACACTCTTCAATCAATCAATCCAAATTCAAAACCAACATGTTTACATTTGTTAAATTAGGTCAAATTTAGCTATCCTTTGATCCAAATCTAATCTGATTATGCAAACGACCCTATTACAGAAGTGGAAATGTGGATCTGTTGTTGAGTTAATCAAAAGAAGCGGTAAAACCTCAATAGCGGAAGGAATTTTGAGGTGGCCGCAGCAATCGCCGATTTCCAAAGCCGTAGGGTTTTCGCATGCTTTTGAAGCGGGAATTCTTCTACCTTCAGCAATAGTCTTCTTTGAATTTATGTAGACAGGATACAATATGTTCCAGGTTTTGAAACTAGTCGTACCTCCATCCATGATTCCTGTAATTTACCCCATAAAAGTCACAAATTTCGATTGATCTAGTGAAAAGTACGACATTGCTAATTAACTAAAATGATCCATTTGATTAATGCGAAGTTATTTATGAAAGGAATGATTAAACGTACCTATTGTCTACCTCCACCTGATGCCGTCGGACGATTGCAGCGTTGACGGAGATTGCGATTTTGGTTGGTTCGCCGGAGAGAAGATCAAACTTGGTATCTGCAGTTCGTTCAGATGCTAGGGGCCGTGTTATTGGGCTAAATTATTGGGCTGACTGATGCCATGGGGCCGTGTTTGTTTATTTTTATTTTTTTTTGTTTGAAGGGTAGATTTTTTTTAAAAAAAACTAGCAAGCTAAAGATTACAAAGAGGATATTCAAATAAGTTATACTAACAATTCCAATGCTAGGTGCCGTGTTTATCTTATATAACATTTTGTTAAGTTTCTTATTTTTTTTAGACATCAATAATATTGGGTGTAAAGGTCTTTAGGGATATTCAAATAAGTTATACTAACAATTCCAATGCTAGGGGCCGTGTTTATCTTATATAACATTTTGTTAAGTTTCTTATTTTTTTTAGACATCAATAATATTGGGTGTAAAGGTCTTTAGGTGGATTTATTTATTAGCGTTCGTTGAGTTTCTAGTGTTGCCCTAATTTTCTTTTATATGTCATGTAAAAAAATAAAAAGAAAAATACTATTTAAAACTAATAAAAAATACTTAGTTGTTAATTTCCTAGTGCTCCCACTCCTGTACTGTTTATAGCTAATAAAAAAAAAATCTTAGTTGTAGTTTGTGGATGTAGGTTGCATTGATTGAACTATATTAAATCTCTAATGTTCAATTATTATTGTTTCATGTGCGTGTATGATAGTTTGTTATGCGTTGCTCTGGTCGATCCCTAACAAGTGGTATCATAACATTTAGGGGTGTTCAGTTTTCGAATCCGACTCGAATAATTCGAAATTCGATTCGATTCGAAAATGAGTCGTTCGAAATTCGGTTCGAAATTTAAAATTTGAATTCGATTCGATTCGACGTCTAATATCAAATTTCGAATCGAATTAGAATTTGAGATTTTGAATTCGAGTCGATTTGAAATTCAAATTATAAATATATATATATAGGGACCCTATATAGGGAGAGGATCATTTGAGAACCAATTGGGTTTGAGAACTAAAAAGAACTAATTTGAGCCACACGTTTATTACATGTATCCCCCCTCCCATGAATTGTAGTGGTCCCCAACTGTAATGTTTTAACAATATCTTGTTCTAAGTATTTCTGGTTTTGTTATTTTATGTTCTATAAGCAAGTGTATTAGAATTATTATGTCATCAGATTATTTTTTTACTCGAGGCATTGATGTTGTTAGCTTCAAATAAAACAAGAATTATAATCAACAATGGAGTTTGATTCACACCACTTAAAGAGTAAGTTTTCATCTTTTAAAAAACCAATTTCTCTACTTGCATTAGACAGTCTCTAACGGAACTTAAGTTAGTGCAGTTGTTTCATTCTTTCTAATAATATCATGATCGATTTAAGGCTCTAACGGAAGGCGGAAATCCAGTGGAAATGAAGAACAAAATGGTATGTTCTCAAAGGTATCTTAGTATTCATAAACAGTTTCTGTCTATGGTTCATTATATACGTTCGTTGCTCTATTGTTGCCCAAAGTTTGCTACAAAAATGCTATTATAATAACCTTGTGCTGCAAATGAATTAGAATTTTATTTGCTTGGTTTGTGTTAGCACGTTTTCATAGCTTTACTTCTCTTTGATATGTTTTTGGAATTTGGCTTCTCTAATATTTCTTAACAAATAATAGATGGCTGAAAAGATTTAAAAAAATGTATATAAGCAACATGTTGGGCGTTTGGCTTGCTTGGTAAAACTGCATTTTGTGTTTTTGGTGGATGAGAACCACAATGTGGGCATTGCCCTCCAGAAGTGTTTTCCATTACTTCTGACTTCATCCATAATGTTTTCGCTTTATGAAACAACCACAAATTTCTTTTATTTCACATGTGGTACGTCTTGAATTAAACGTTTCGTGTGAATTACCTTTGATAACCCATGACGAGTCTGACCGAGTCTCACTTCGGATAGACAGATCTGGTAAGTATCTCTAAAATGTTGTTTTTTCATGATGATGCATTCAATTTTTTTCCATGAAGTTGAACATTGTTCTAATGGTAATATATAAGTGAGGGATATCTGTTGTGAGACAAAGGTAGTGCTATGATCAACTTGGACATAAGGTTTTTAGTGAATTTTTTTTTGCTAAGTCGTCTCAAGCTTTTGGTTCCCAGAGAAACAATCTGTGTTCCCATAACATATAAGAAACCAGAATTAGGAGGTTAGTTAGGAGTGTAGTCATCGGATTAGTATCACTTAAAGCTTTTATGAGTGACTATTAGGTGTCTTAATTAGGTTTCTTAAAGTTATTTTACTTATTTGCTAACTGTAAGAAATATAAGAACTAAGAAAGGAAATGTATGAATCTGAGCTTAAGCTCTGCTACTTCTCATGACTCGAGTTTGGTGAATTATTCTGATATAGGGATTTTGGTGGCTATTAAGAGGTTTGAAACATTGTAAGTGTAGTTGTCCTTTTCATTTGTGCTATTGATCCATACATATCTTAGTCATAAACATCAGTCAACATCTGAATATAGTAACTTGCTCTCTCTGATTTATTTGCAATATGATCTATTTATTTTGTTATAAACTTATTTGCAGCTATTGGATGAAAAAAAATGTCACAATCAAGCATTTACTAATCCAAACCACATAACACAATCCTCCAAAACTATACAAGTTTGTTCTGTTTTGATGACTCGGTTTTATAAATTAATTATAAAATCATTGGCTATTGTTGTTATCAACAAATTTTCATGTTCTTTACTCTATTGCAGTTTCTGTGAAAGAATTATAAAGCTAAGGTAAAATGAGTGGTGGTGGTGAAGATGAACGTAGAAATGATCAAGATAAAGGACTATATTCTAATCTTGCTGGACATGCTATGGGTGGTGGACACTACCCGCCACAACATGGACCATACCCTCCTCCTCATGGGTACCCCTACCCTCCTGCTGGGGGTGGTTACCCACCAGCTGGTTATCCTCCACCAGGTGGATATCCGCCACATGCAAGAAAATGAAGAGACGCCTCCACCCATTTCTGATGAAGAGTGGTGGGCAATGTACGGTGATGAGGTCATCGAGATATGTAAGCTCTATGAGACAAATTGACCTTCTTACACTCAGTTGAAGTCGTTTGAGTTTGAATTTTAATGTTGTTTGTTTGTTCCCTTGTTAGAACTATGTTTATGACTTTCCATCTTAGAACTATGTTTATGACTTCTATCTTAAAACTGCGTTTGTGATCGATTGCTTTTTGTTTGAGTTTCAATTCGATGTAAATTGTCGTGCCGCCATAACAAGCGAACAAATGACGTATAACGCCCTATAAACCGTCGCCGCCGCAACGCGCGGGTACCCCACTAGTATATATATATATATATATATATATATATATATAATAATTAGAGGAAGGGTAGAATGAAAACCAACATGAGTTGGGAAAACTTTAAAAACCAAATATGGGCCCTTGATCATGATGATCTAATGGATGTCATTTAATGTTGCTTTTTCATTTAATTTAATTTCTTTACTTCTTTTGTCTTTCTACTAGAAAGGGTATTATGGGCAAAGCAAATTTTTGACTTCCAAGAAGAATCTGCATTAAGCTCACATCTCCATACATCTCAACTTCATCATTCTCCATACATCTCAACTTCATCATTCTCTTTCTTCCATGTTTCACTTTTCAAGGTTTTAAAACCTCATTTCTCATCATCATCTTCTTTAATCTAAACAACCATTCAAAATGCCATTTTACACTCTCTGGTTCACATTTAAATCATGTTTGAAACTCATATTTCAAACCTTTCCCAACACCAATCGTATCTGGCGTAGCCTCTGACAGATCTTACGAAGCTGGATCTAACGGAGGCGTTTAAGGTTTTTGATGAGAAAGGCGACGAAGAAGAACAAGGGAGTAAGTGAAACAAAGGTACGTTCCAGATCTATTATTTTCCCTTTCTAGAAAAAAGTTTAGAACTTGTCTCTAAAGCTCTGATATTGTTGATGGTATTTTGATAGTAAAATAGAAATGAAGAACATGAATTTTAGACAAGAAAATGAAGTTTCTTTGGATATGTGTCAAACAATAAATAAATTTCACTATATAATTTCTTTTCATCAGTGATGTGATATAGTGTTTTGTTTATTTTCATCACTATATAATTTCTTTTCATCTTTGTGTTTTTTGTAGTGATCTGTCCAAGAACAAACATGTACGACCTATTTTAGTTGCTTCGAACGAGGATCCTGAGGTTGATTGCGCGAATCTTGTTGATTTTTTACAAGGTATGATTTTTTTATGAATTTTACAGTTATTGATTTTTTTTTAAGTTATTTTTGTTAATCGCACACAGTCCCTATTATGTTTGACACTTTAGATTCATTTTGTTATTTATATATTTTAACCCTTTTATATATACATATGTAATAGTGTATCAAGACACATATAACCTTTTTAATATTTGATACACAAATACATTATTTTTAATACATAGGTATGTACTTGTTAACATTTACATATGTAATAGTTTATTAAGACACATATAACCTGTGATTTCTACACATGTAGGAATCATATACACACTTTGGTTTTTATGTATGGGCATTTAATACATATGTAGGCATCATATACACATGTAAAGATATTAGCAAATCATAACAATCTACACTTACATATGAAACCAAGCCTATTAATACATATGTAATAGTCCCCCCATTACATGTGTAAGGAATCATATGTCTTTAAAAAAAATGCAATATCTTTTACATATATGTATTGTTGCCTTCAAAAATATATTATTATTTGCTAACCTTTTAGCATTACATATGTAATAGTGTAGTATTACATATGTAACAGTTTTTCTTACATGTGTAGGGAATCATATGTCTTTTTTTAAAAAAGTAATACATTATTTATTTTCATATGTAACCTCACCCTCTATCTAGCCATATATTTTGCATATATTTATTGTTGCCTTAAAAAAATATGATTATTTGCTAACCTGTTACTTTACTACACATGTACACTTTTTTCAATACATACGTATCCTGTTAGCTGTTTCTCATTACATATGTAACATTATATTAATACATATGTAACATGTGATTTCTACATATGTAACATGTTTATCATTACATATGTAATAGTATATTTACATATGTAGTTTTACATTTGATTTCCTTTGTTTTATATACTTAGCGATGTTACATATGTATTTTATCTAAGGTAACATATAGATTTACCTATATACATATGGTAATCTTGTCAGAATTTTTAAAGATGTTAGATATGTAATTTTACATATGGAATTACACATGTAACATGCTACATCTCGTTATATATTTAAATTTACATATGTAAATGTACATATGTAATTTTTACGAGTATTAACTGATGAACTTGTTTTTTGTAGGTTAAAAAAATTTTGTGTCAAAAATGAAGATGACTATCAAGAATGGAAGCATAATTAGCTTTTATATATATATTTTTTTAGCTTTGTTGGCTAATTATTATCAGTTTAGAACAACAGTTTTTGGTTTGTGAATTGGTACATATGTAAAGTTTTTTTTACATATGTAAACATGAGTAGTACATATGAAAGTACAATTCATAAGTAACAGTGGAGTGTTTTTTTAATTCGTACACACGTAACATGTCTACAAAATCAAGAACACAACCCCAAGATCGCCAAGAACAATCAATTAGGTCTAACAGAAAAATGAAAATCGATTTCTTATTGAACTCAGAAATTGAATACAGAAATGATTACAAAGACTAAATACAACTAAACAGCTATATAAACTAATTAATCTGGCCGTTTATAACTAACACACTAATTTTACATATTTAGTCCCTGAACATTTAGCAAGTTGCTAAATATGGATTTAACTTTTCTAACAAACACCCCCTTAAATCCATCTCATTCCATAGCTTTTCTTCTTCAATGAGGATTGATCATTTCAATGATTTGACAAGTCAATATCATCACACAGCAGCGGTTCAATGAACGTACATGTGCTAATGTATTGAAATCCCATCTCAATTAGAAATATCAATTCCTCTTTACATTGCTTATCCTTAACAATTTCTTCATATCAGCAAATTTAGTTCTTCCCAAAGCTTTAGTCAATCCATCTGCAGCCTGCATGCTACTTCTCACATATTTAACTTCAATTTGCCCATCTTCAACACACTCTCTTATGAAATGGTACCTCAAATTGATATGCTTTGAACGCCCATGAAAAACAGGATTCTTCATAAGTGCAATAGCTGATTTGTTATCCACAAACAACTCAACTTTCCCTTGATCTTTACCCGTTATTTCCTTCAGCAGCCCTGCTAACCAGATAGCTTGACAAGCAGCTTGAGTTGCAGCTATAAACTCTGCCTCACATGATGATAAAGCCACTATTTTCTGTTTTTGTGAAAACCATGAAATTAGTGACCCATTGTAGAAAAACACATTTGCAGAAGTACTCTTTCCATCCTCACTTCCCATGTTATGATCACTGTCACTATATCCAACAAGCCCATCCCTTTCACCTGTTCTATAGCTGAGACCATGATCCAAAGTTCCCTTTACATACCTGACAATGTGCTTTACTGCCTTTAAATGTTCTGACCTTGGTTCCTGCATATACCTACTAGCATACCCAACTGAGTAAGCTATATCAGGCCTAGTTTGGCATAAGTACCTTAGAGATCCTATAATTCTCCTATAGTTTGTAGCTTCCTCAACCACACCACCCTCTTCCTTCCTTAGCCTCAAACCAGGATCCATAGGAATTTTTGTTTCATTCCCTTCTTCCAAACCTGCTAATTTGACTATTTTTTCAGCATATGCAGACTGTTTGATTTGAATCTCATCATCAGTCTGATTAACTTCTATACCCAAATAATAATTGAGCAAAACCTAAATCAGTCATCTCAAACCTGGTTCTCATTTGCTCTTTGAATCTGGTTATCTCCTTTTCATCACTGCCAGTTACCATTAAATCATCTACATACACTGCAACAATCAACTTAGAATCTCCTTTAAGCCTAGTGTACACAGCCTGCTCATGCTTACACCTGCTAAAGCCTAAACCCTTTAACACACTATCTAATTTCTGATTCCAGGCTCTTGGAGCCTGTTTCAGACCATATAGAGCTCTTTCTAACTTATAGACTTTCTTCTCACTTCCCTTGACCTTAAATCCCTCAGGCTGCTCTACATACACTTGTTCCTTTAATTCACCATGTAAAAATGCTGTTTTCACATCTAAGTGATAAACTTTCCACCTCATTCTAGCAGCATATGCTAAGATTAACCTAATGGTATCTATCCTGGCTACAGGAGCAAAAACTTCCTCATAGTCCACTCCAAACTCTTGAACATACCCTTTAGCAACTAACCTTGCCTTGTGTTTGACAACATCCCCTTTGGCATCCCTTTTCACCTTAAACAACCATTTTAGGCCTATTGGCTTATAGCCCTTAGGGAGATCCACAAGGTTCCAAGTTTGGTTCTTTTCTATGGACTCTAACTCATCTAACATAGCCTTATTCCACTTATCATTAGCCTTTGCCTCACTAACAGAGGTAGGTTCATCTTCTTGTGTAAGAAGCAATTCTACTAATTCTAGTTCATGTTGCCTCTGTTGAACCTGTCTAAGCCTATTATCAAGCTCAAAATCTTTCAGTTTTGATGGAACAGTAGGAATTCTACCAGATCTCCTTACCCCTACAGAACTAGTCTCATGACCAACCTGAGTTTCATGCTCAGGTGATTGACCTATGGGAGATTGAACCTCATTATCTTCACTAAACCCTCCCTCATCACCCTGAGCACTATCATGATCACTATCCTCAGATTGTGAACTGGTTTGATCCCATTCCCTATCTTGAAAATGAAATTCACCCTTAGGACTAATGAACTCAGCACCCCCTGAGTTTTCATCAACCTGTCTCTAATATTCAACTCACTTCCTTTCCTATGTTCATCAAAGGTAACATCCCTGCTTACAACTATTCTTTTGGTTTTAGTGTCTAGCATCCTATAGGCTTTAGTGCCTTCCTGCACTCCCAAATACATCATGGGTTGACTCCTATCCTCTAGCTTCTTAATACCTGGTTTGACATTTTTAACATGCCCTACACAACCAAATATCCTTAAGTGAGCAAGATTTGGTTTCTTTTCCCTTAAAACCTCATATGGAGTTCTACCATCCAATGCCTTTGTGGGCAGCCTATTTAGAAGATAAACACTATGTCTAACCCCTTCAGCCCATAATTTGTCCTCAACGTTCATGGCTTTCATGCTACTTCTAGTCATGTCTAGAATGGTCCTGTTCCTCCTCTCCACAGCTCCATTTTGCTGTGGAGAGTATGGTGCAGTTAGCATCCTAACTATCCCATGCTCATTACAAAACTCATTAAATTCCTGTGAAACAAACTCACCTCCCCTGTCACTTCTTACAGTTTTAATTTTCTTATCAAACCTCTTTTCTACATATGACTTAAAGGTCTTAAAAGTCTCAAATGCCTGATCCTTGCTCTTAAGTAGATATACCCACATATATCTAGAGCAATCATCTACAAGGAGCATAAAGTACCTATTTCTAGAATCTGTTTCAGGGCTTATAGGACCACAAAGATCCATAGATATCATATCTAGAGGCTGTTCAGACCTGTATTTTGATTCTTTGGGGAAGGAGGTCCTAGCCTGCTTTCCTGCCAAACATGCATCACAGATGTGATGCCCTGTTTTAAACTTAGGCAGGCCTATCACATTATCACTATTAGAGAGTTTGTCTAATGTATGGAAATTTAGATGTCCTAGCCTACCATGCCAAAGCCATGATGGGTCATCAATCTTAGTAAAGTAGCAACTAGGAGTCACTATTCCTAACTCAGCCTTATACAACCTATTGGGAGCCTTCTTAACCTTCATGAGTAACTTACCTTCTTTATCACTTAACCATAGGTAATTACCTCTCATCAAGACCTCACAACCACTCTCTGTAGCCTGCCCTAAGCTAAGTATGCTGCTCCTCAAATGGGGTATGAAATAGACATTAGTCAAGACCTTATGTTCCTTAGACTGACTTTCTATTATAACAGACCCCTTTCCCTCTATTCTGACCTTAGAACCATCTCCAAAACTCACAGTTCCACTAACATTCTTATCAAGAAAAGAAAAGAAAGAGAGATTACCTGTCATATGGTTGGAAGCACCATTATCCAAATACCACAAATGTTTTCCCTCTTGTGAGTCATACTTGGACAAACTTACCCTTGATTCATTTAGCATGACAGTTTCTTTATTGTCATGATCCTCTAATATGAACAAGAGTTCAGGTTCACTGTCATCATCAATTTGAGTCAGGAGAGCCTCATCATCTTTAACCTTCTTTTGAGGACACTCACTAGCATAGTGGCCCATTTTATCACACTTAAAGCACTTAATTTGGGACTTATCTTTCTTAGACTTACCCTGCTGCCTACCACTATTGCTACTCCCTTTTCCATTTCTCTGAACACCTTTTGACCCTTCATTATTGGTCTTTCCATTGCCATTCTTAGATCCCTTATCCCACTTCTTCCTTTTTTGTTGCTGATCCTTATGCCTAGCCTGCCACTCACTATAAGACAAGAGTAATTGATCATCCTTACTGGTTGAATCCCTGGCTTTAACACTAATCCTTTCATCAAAAGCCTTCAACCTACCAACTATCTCTTGAAATACAGCAGTGTCAAGGTCTACAAACTGTTCTATAGAAGCAACTATTTGAACAAATCTATCCGGAACACTATCCAAAAGTTTCCTAACTAAAGTAGGGTCATCTATTTGGGCTCCAAGATTTGCAGACCTATTTGCTATGGCACTAAGTCTCCCAGCAAATTCATCAATACTCTCACTTTCTTTCATCCTAAGAATCTCATATTCACTCTTAAGAGTTTGTAATCTAGCCTTTTTTACACGATCTACACCAACATACCTTGTTTTAATTGCATCCCACACACCCTTTGAGGTGTCAAGATCTGCAACTTGTAGAATCAGGTCTTCAGGGAGGGATTGATAAAGATATGCAATAGCTGCATTATCCTTCTTTGAATCAATCACTGCACCGGCTGCCGGGCTCACCACTTCCCACAATCCATGTACATTTAGGATTGCCTTCATCTTGATTGCCCAAACTGCATAATTCGTCTGATTAAGCACCGGGCATTGAAGTGGGATTGTCGTATAGTTTTCTCTGACTACATTGCGATTTCCAGCATTATCTCCCATGTTTAAACGAGAGGCTTCAGTGCGCGGAGTTACTGGAGATGATGGTCTTCGTGGAGATCTTCGAGGAGATGAAACAAGCAATCGATTAATTTTGATGAACTGTAATCGAGGATCAAAGATCCCCTTTCACTTCGAAGGGTAAGTGGGATGATGAACAGAGATTCAATTCGCGATTCGATCTTCCTGTGCTCTGATACCAAATCAAGAACACAACCCCAAGATCGCCAAGAACAATCAATTAGGTCTAACAGAAAAATGAAAATCGATTTCTTATTGAACTCAGAAATTGAATACAGAAATGATTACAAAGACTAAATACAACTAAACAGCTATATAAACTAATTAATCTGACCGTTTATAACTAACACACTAATTTTACATATTTAGTCCCTGAACATTTAGCAAGTTGCTAAATATGGATTTAACTTTTCTAACACAAAATTATTATAAGCCATATCTCATAATCCTTTCATATGTAAACATCATTTTTAGATACGTAATAACTCTCATATGTAATAACAAAGGTTTACACATGTAAATATAGACATATAGAACGTATCATATCTAGTCTCTCTCTAATGCGTACATTCGAAACTTGACTATTTTGAAAATTTTATTTTAGTACTAGAAATCGTTTTTTAAATTTAAAAAAAAACACCCTTTTCTATGAAAATGTTCTTTACTTCTATAGAACACGTATTTTAATATTTGATAATACAATAGGGAACAATTATATTTAATCTGTGATAATCGATTATTAGAAAATTAATTTTAATAAAAATAAAATAAGGTGTTGACTAAAAGAATACAGAATATAGATGAGAAAAAAAGATGATTGAAGAGAGATAAGAGATGAAAGAGAGTAAAGATGTCATAGAGGAGAGAGAAAAGAGGTAGATGTGACATGCCTTTAATATATTATATATTTAAAATACAAATCTAGTACAATGAATCGATGTGTGCCAGAGAATTAGGTTGTCTTTATTTTTAGGAATAATGAAATGTCCAAAAAGCCCTTAAGGGTATAATGGAATTGGATGATGTGGTTGATTCTAGGCCCTTGGATGGGTTTTGAGAGTTTTCCCAACTGGATTGGGTTTTCATAGTAACCACCCCCTATATATATATATATATATTGAAAAGTTCATTGTAGACACCCCCATAAGTGTAGACAGGTAGACACCCTTTTTCACCATTAGATCTCTTGATCTAATGGTTGTGATTAATTTTCTTTTTTCTTTTTTTCTTTTTTCTCATTATTTAGAAAATTTCACATGTGAAAAAGAGCTATTTCACATGTGAAACTGTCTACAATGAACCTCACCCATATATATATATATATATATATATATATATATATATATATATATATATATATATATAGGGAGATGATTATTTGTGAACCAATTGGTTTTGAGAACTTTTGAGAACCATTCTGAGTCATTAGTTATCTATAGGGAAATCCCCCCCCCCCCCCATGAATTTGAGTGGTCCCCCCATGAAAATTAGTGGCCGTGAATGATTTTCAAATGTTCTCAAAATCAATTGGTTCTTATTTGAACCTAACCATATATATATAATTAATTAATTACTTAAAATGTTTATATCGTAACAGTTGACAATGCTAGTAGTAACGATACGGATATGGAGTACTTAAAAGGTAAGTTTGTACAATGGGGTAATCTTTGTGTCTTAGATGCTAAATGGTATCATGTTCGATGTATGGCACACTGTTGTATATCCGGTTGGGAAACGGTCGGATTCGGGGAAATAAAATTGAAAAAAAAAGATAGGCAACGGGTCGATCGAGATACAGATTTCACCACTCGATTGATTCCGTTGAGCAAAACCAAACCGAAAACAAGATACAGACACACCACTTGAGTTCGATTTAGACTCCAAAGATCACCTCTCAAAATTGTAGGGATATGATCATGTAATAGTAAACGTATGTCCGGAAATTATTTAAGCCTACGGGGTCACACGTCTCGACACCAAATGTATTAATATTAATTAATAGTTAATTAATATTTATCACGAATTATTTAACGAGGTTTCGTAAAAAACCGACAATTAATTGTTAACAAAGGGTGTTAGTTGTAATTAGAGAGAGTTGTAATTGGATTACAATTGAGAAAAGGCTTTGTATAGGGCCTCTAGTCGATTTCGATCTAGGGCTCCTATGCCAATCCTTGACTTGTTTATCATGTCTTTTAAACCTATATATAGACCCTCTGGGTTTATGGTTTAGTTGCTGCTTTTATCAGATAAAGGCAAAACCCTAATTCTCTCTCTAACCTCTCTCGAATTCGGCAACAAGGAAAAACCCAAGGGGTTTTCGATTCCTTGTGTGGTTCGACCAAGCCTACATCAAGAGGAGTTCGTGATCGGTTGCTAGCACATAGCATTGGTGTGTCGTGTGTGCGATCGTAGAGGGATTTGTATCAAATCCTCCAAGAGATCAAGTCTTGCCGAGCTAAAAAGGTACACGTTCTAAAACCGGTTAGTTAGATTAATTCATAGGATTCTTTCCGCTGCGTACTCGTGTTTTGATAAATAGTTATATAACCCAACAAAAATTGCTAGATTTGAGATAGCATTGGAAAAAGTTCAAGTTCCATCAAAGAAAACTTTCACCAAAATTTTATCATAAAACTCTCCTCCTCTGCTTGTTCCATTTTACGATTACATATAAGAAACATAACAAACTGCTGGAGGCAGTTTACAAACGTGGGAAAAGAAATCAAAATAAACATACATAATTTAAAGAAAATATTAAATAAACAAAAGAAATAAAGATTGACGTGGGGATAAATTAAGGCATGAATCGAGGGGAATGATTCAACCGCCACGGAGCTCCACCCGAAACAATTGTGAACCAAATATCACCGACTCGTTATTTTCACATGACCCGTACATGCTTCCTTTCCGAAACCCGCGAGAATTGACGACTATCGTGTTCGAAATTTCAATGAATAATGACCGGTAAGGCTTACCGCTATCATCCTCCCGATCTTTAAAAAAGTTTGTCCTCAAACTTGAATAGTCCTTCTTGAGATCAAATCCATTGTGGCTATAATTAGTTTGATTGAGGCCTGTAGTTTGATGCTTAGTCCATGTTAGATTGTTGTTAGGACTTGCGCCTATGGGAGCTTTTGGCACTTTGACAAGAAAATAGTTGCTTTCGTATCTGTCATGAACGACCAATTGTTGGAAACTCAGTAACGATTCGAACACTTGTTCGATCAATTAATTACAATACAGAAACAATAATGAACAAATACAAGGAGATAGAGTAATCAACGAAAACACCACAGAAAATATGATCGCGAACAGCAGCAATCTACGTTCCTGCAAAAACAGAAAAAACACAGACAAAGAAAACGAGAGGAACCGGGCTTGTGTTTGACACAATTCCCTTAAACAGATTCGACGTCTGTTCCCAGGGTACACCGGTTCAAAACTGTGTGTACAGCCGGACAGGATACTTGCCTGAAACGAGACCGGAACGGAGGAGCGGTAGAGATCAGAGCAGCAGCAACAGCAGGACCAAATGTGTGTATTTTTCGTGTGTCTATTTCTGCCCCACACTCGTGTATTTATACACGCAAACGGAGCATACGAAAGGATCATCATTAACTAGTAGTGAATGATCAAATTATGTTCATTAACCAGTAATGAATGATCAGGTTTGGAATGCAAAAGGTTGGTTCAATGAACCAAAAATCTGTTCTAGAAAGGTCTCGAAAAATAGCAAAAACTGGTCATTACATGACCCCCGTTTCGGAGCTGCATTCGTGTCCGCAGGTCGCGCGGGCACGAGTTCAGAATTTCAACCCGAATTGCCATTTTTCGCACCCCCCCCTGCGCGAGGGTATGAGCTAGAGTAAAACGTGACACAGGTGATGTCAAAGCCTTTGAGGTTTATCCTTATAAACCAATTACCCTTTTGTTCCCACACCAATGTGGGATAGCTCATATTTTTCCAAACTTGAACAAAAATTATTTTGAGATAAACATCTCATTCACACACATTTTCCAACAATCCCCCACATGAATGGAGGTTGATCTCAGAAGTAACTTAATCCCGATCGAATTTCAACAGTTGAATCTTGCATACGATAGGTAGGTGTTACCCTTTGAACCTTCGCTCATGAAACACACTTAGTCTACTGGCTCCGAGTAGGCGGTGATGCCTTTGAACTCGTCTGCCGTTTGTGTAGGCGACAATGTGCTTCACACAAGACTCTCCTTGACAATATCAAGTCCTCATAGTTATGTTCGTTATGGTCATGAACATTAGCCTGGTTCTGCGAGAGCTCTTAGGTATTGTGCCCCCTCTAATACCCTTCGAAGCGACCCCCACTTCTCTCTCACATAGGTGATTCACCACGTGTGGCTGCCTCAGCTGAATCATTAAAAGCCATAGGCTTAACCTCGTACTTGTCACTTTTAGGAATGGACTAGGAGATGTATCGATTCCAATTATACATCCCCTTCTTAAAGTGCGTGGAGTTATCAATTCTTTCCCCCACAGTGACCTCACTAGTTCATACAATTAGGTTGTCCTATTGAACTCAGATCTTGGGATCTCCAGTCAACTGAGTTAGGTTTTCCTTCATATGAACTTTAATCTTTCAAGGGCTTCAGTCCCATTCCCATGCACGACTTCTGAACTACTTCTCTACTTAGGCCTTTTGTCAGCGGATCCGCAATATTATCCTTTGACTTCACATAGTCAACAGTGATAATTCCAGTAGAGATTAGTTGTCGTATCGTATTATGTCTACGTCTTATATGTATGTTCTTACCATTATACATTGTGCTATGAGCTCTGCCAATTGCCGATTGGCTATCACAATGTATACATATGGCCGTTGCCGGCTTAGGCCATCTTGGTATATCCTCCATAAACTGACGTAGCCATTCTCCCTCTTCACCAGCTTTATCTAAAGCGATGAATTCTGCTTCCATCGTGGATCTAGCAATAACCGTTTGTTTCGACGATTTCCACGATATGGCTGCACCTCCAAGTGTGAATACGTATCCACTCGTTGCTCTGGAATCCTTCGTACCCGATATCCAGTTTGCATCACAGTGTCCTTCAATCACTGCAGGATATCTGGTGTAGTGCAGCGCGTAATCCCTTGTGTACCTCAGGTACCTAAGTAACCTAGTCACACATCTCCAATGAGTTGAACTTGGATTACTCGTGTACCTACTTAGCTTGCTTACGGCATATGCTAAGTCTGGTCTGGTACAACTCATCAAATACATCAAACTGCCAATAATTCTTGAATACTCTAATTGGTTAACAGGTTGTCCTCTGTTCTTAGCTAGATGTTGACTTGTGTCAATGGGAGTTCTAGCTACATTAGAGTCATTTGCATTGAACTTTTCAAGAATTTTATCCACATAGTGGGTTTGTCCTAAAGCAAGTCCACTTTGGGTTCGTGTGATCTTAACTCCCAAAATCACATCTGCTAAACCCATGTCTTTCATATCAAATCTTGCTTTCAAGATGTTCTTTGTTGATTTTATCATTTTGTCATTACTTCCAGCAATGAGCATGTCATCAACGTATAGACACAAGATGACATAACCATCTGGTGTGTCTTTCACATACACACACTTATCACATTCATTGATCTTGAAACCAGAATCACGCATGACACGATCAAACTTTTCATGCCATTGTTTTGGTGCTTGCTTTAGTCCATACAAGGATTTGACCAGTTTACACACTTTCTTTTCTTGTCCAGAGGCTCTGAAGCCCTCTGGTTGTTCCATGTAAATCTCTTCCTCTAGATTTCCATTTAAGAAAGCGGTTTTCACATCCATTTGGTGAACTTCCAAATTTCTAATGGCTGCAATGGCAAGTACCAACCTTATGGAGGTTATTCGAGTTACTGGTGAATATGTGTCAAAGTAATCTAGACCTTCCTTTTGTTTGTATCCTTTGACCACCAGTCTTGCCTTGTACTTTTCTATGGAGCCATCAGGCTTCATCTTCCTCTTGAAGATCCAACGATGACCTAGTGGTTTGCATCTCGGAGGAAGATCCACTAGTTCCCATGTGTGGTTTTGTAAAATAGAATCTATTTCACTTTTGATGGCCTCCCTCCATTGAGGTCCTTCTGAGGAAGTTACCGCTTCATGGTATGTTTTGGGCTCACTTTCTACCATGTACGTGTAGAAATCAGGACCAAAAGACTTTTCAGTTCTAGCCCTCTTGCTTCGCCTAGGCTCAACATCTTCTTCCTCAGATTGCTCTCGTTCTTCTGGAGCATGTTCTGGTTCTTCCGGAACACGTTCTAGTTCTTCCGGAATACGTTCTAGTTCTTCCGGAACTAGATCAACATGAATTGTATTTCCATATTCTTTTGTAATGCATGGAAATATATTTTCAAAGAATGAGGCATTCTTTGATTCCATTATCGTTCCTTTGCGAATATCGGGAATCTTGGATTCATGCACGAGGAAGCGATACGCGCTACTGTGATCTGGATATCCAATGAATATACAGTCAACAGTTTTGGGTCCTATCTTTTGAGCCTTAGGTAGTGGAGCAACCACCTTGGCTAGGCACCCCCACACTTTAAGGTATTCGAAGGACGGTTTCCTTTTCCACCATAACTCGTATGGGGTTTCATCTCTTTTCTTATGGGGTATCCTGTTCAAAATATAATTTGCTGACAGGATAGCATCCCCCCACAAGTTTTGGTTTACACCAGAACTTACTAACATGGCACTCACCATTTCTTTCAAGGTTCGATTTTTCCGTTCAGCAATCCCATTTGATTGGGGTGAATATGGTGCAGTGAACTCATGTCTAATTCCGTTTTGCAAACAGAATTCAGCAAATGGTGAGACATACTCACCACCTCTATCACTTCGTACAACCTTGATCTTCCTTTCAAGTTGATTCTCAACTTCAGTTTTATAAGCAATGAAAGCTTCAATTGCCTCGTCTTTACTTTTGAGCAAGTAAACATAACAATACTTCGTGCAATCATCGATAAACGTGATGAAGTATTTAAATCCATTTCTAGTTGGAATGGATTTCAAATCACACACATCTGTGTGGATCATACCGAGAGGTTCAGTGTTTCGTTCAACCGGTTTGAATGATGATCTAGTTAATTTTGCTTCAACACACGTTTCACATTTATAGTTTGAGTCAATATCAAAAGTTGGTATGCAATTCAATTTAATCAAACGACGAATGAAATTAAAGTTAACATGACCAAGTCTACCATGCCACACATTAGAAGACTCAAGCAAATAAGCAGAACTGGTACCAGTCTTATTCATAGCATTGTTAACAACCATTACATTCAGTTTGAACATACCATTGAGGGCATAGCCCTTTCCAACATACACACTATTCTTGGTCAACACGACCTTATCTGACTCAAACACCATTTTGAAACCAAACTTATTCAACAACCACCCAGACACAAGATTCTTACGAATCTCAGGAACATATAACACATTAGTCAAGGTAAGCTCCTTTCCTGATGTCATTTTCAGGATCACATTTCCTTCACCTTTGACTTCAGCAGTGGCAGAGTTACCCATGAAGAGCTTCTCTCCATTAGTAACCTCCTTGAAGGTGTTGAACAAGTTCTTGTCAGCACATACATGGCGGGTGGCTCCGGTGTCAACCCACCATTCCTTGGTATTCGAACCAACCAAGTTAACCTCAGAGATCATCATTGTGAGGTCAGAGATCATGGCAACAAGATTCTCATAATCATCAACCATATTGGCTTGACGAGAGACATCTTTCTTTGGTTGTCTACATTCATTTGCCCGATGACCTGGCTTGTCACAGTTGTAACATTTGCCTTCAAATTTCTTCTTTCCAACCCCACCTTTGGGTTTAAGATTAAACCCTTTCCCCTTGTTCTTCTTCTCAGCCCGTCCTCTACTTTTGTTACCTTTGGAGGATTGGCCATATTCAACAATATTGGCCTTTGCTTGCTCGGGGACATCACTCTTCTTTTGAGCAAGTTTGTTGTCTTCTTCAATACGAAGACGAACCACAAGATCTTCAACGGTCATTTCCTTTCTCTTATGTTTGAGATAATTCTTGAAATCAACCCAGCTTGGTGGCAATTTCTCGATCATGGCAGCAACTTGAAATGTCTCACTAAGTGACATTCCCTCCGCATGAATATCATGAAGAATGATTTGCAGTTCTTGGATTTGGCTCATAACAGTTTTTGAGTCAATCATTTTAAAATCCAAGAATTTGGCCACCACAAATTTCTTTGTGCCTGCATCTTCGGTTTTGTATTTCCGTTCCAAAGATTCCCATAGTTCCTTGGCCGTGTTTACTTTACAATACACATTGTAAAGTGAGTCCGCCAAACCATTGAGCACATAGTTCCTGCACAAGAACTCAGAATGCTTCCAAGCTTGAACCGCGCTCACAGATTGAGCATCCATTTCCCCTTCAGACACTTGGGGAGCGATTTCAGTCAAGAACCTCGCAAGGTTCAACGTTGTCAAATAAAACAGCATCTTCTGCTGCCAACGTTTGAAGTTCAAACCGTTGAACTTTTCGGGTTTCTCAGCGTGGCTTGCAACCGCGTTAGGCAACGGTTCGACCATCACTGTGGTAACAGCAACGGAAGAGGTGAACACAGCAGAGACACCAGAGGTCGGTACACCAGATGTCGGTAAAGGCTGAGATGAGTCCATTCTGAAATAAGACCCACAAGAGAACAGTCAGAAAAATTCGTACACAGAGTGTACACCAATCTGTTTAAGTTTGTTGGAAACTCAGTAACGATTCGAACACTTGTTCGATCAATTAATTACAATACAGAAACAATAATGAACAAATACAAGGAGATAGAGTAATCAACGAAAACACCACAGAAAATATGATCGCGAACAGCAGCAATCTACGTTCCTGCAAAAACAGAAAAAACACAGACAAAGAAAACGAGAGGAACCGGGCTTGTGTTTGACACAATTCCCTTAAACAGATTCGACGTCTGTTCCCAGGGTACACCGGTTCAAAACTGTGTGTACAGCCGGACAGGATACTTGCCTGAAACGAGACCGGAACGGAGGAGCGGTAGAGATCAGAGTAGCAGCAACAGCAGGACCAAATGTGTGTATTTTTCGTGTGTCTATTTCTGCCCCACACTCGTGTATTTATACACGCAAACGGAGCATACGAAAGGATCATCATTAACTAGTAGTGAATGATCAAATTATGTTCATTAACCAGTAATGAATGATCAGGTTTGGAATGCAAAAGGTTGGTTCAATGAACCAAAAATCTGTTCTAGAAAGGTCTCGAAAAATACATGACCCCCGTTTCGGAGCTGCATTCGTGTCCGCAGGTCGCGCGGGCACGAGTTCAGAATTTCAACCCGAATTGCCATTTTTCGCACCCCCCCCTGCGCGAGGGTATGAGCTAGAGTAAAACGTGACACAGGTGATGTCAAAGCCTTTGAGGTTTATCCTTATAAACCAATTACCCTTTTGTTCCCACACCAATGTGGGATAGCTCATATTTTTCCAAACTTGAACAAAAATTATTTTGAGATAAACATCTCATTCACACACATTTTCCAACACAATTTATCAAACAACCAAGGCCATCCGAACAACACGTCACAACCATCTACATGTTGTACATCCTGCTTCGGGGGTGATTCATCTACTTGTTCGGTGAAACCGTAAAGAACCTGTTTTACAAATAAGCACTCATTTTCATCGGGAACAAATCCATCATCGTCATCATCGTCGTAACGAGGTTCATCCCAATCTTTTGCACCCATTGTCTTACCTTGACCCTCTTCATCTTCATCAATGTCGGGTCGGCAACGAGGCGAGATTTGGTCACGATCTCTCTGTTGGTTCATGGTAGCTATTAGCGCATGAAGTTATTGATGCAATTTCCATATCTGTTGCTCCATAAATCGTGCTTCCATAAAATATGATATGAAGAAAAAACGGATTTCTTTTGAACGAAGTGAAATGAGTTGTTGTTGTACAACTCCTATTGCAAAGATTACAACTACTAAAGCATCATAATAACTACAATAAAAAGGACATGGAGGAATAAAATGAAAAACTGAAGGTGATGGGAACATGGGAACATGGACACATGCATTCTTGAGGATTGCTTGATTAATCACCATTACGGATCCTTATCTGAACCAATTCGGATCCAAATTAAACGAACCGTTTGCTACATCTGACCCGTACTTGTTAGTCTTCCTAAACACGTGATGATCAACGACTAACTCGTTCAAATTTTCCACGTCTATATCCCGGTTAGGCTTACCGCTATCACACACGTTTTAAATTTGGTTGTTCAATATGAAATGAAATCAAAGAACTTAGTGGATTGGTAGATAGTGTTCGGGCTAAGTTAGGCATATTGTTTTGTTCAATTCGTAATTTGTTTTACTAAAAGTTATTTAAGTGTTTATTAGTTTTGAAAATAAGATAAAAATGTTGTTTTGTTTGATTCGAGTTGAATTCGGAATCGATTCGGATTCGATTCGAATTCAAAAACTGAATTAGAATCGAATCTAATTCGAATGGGATTTTTATTACGAATCGAATTCGAATCGAGTTGTTCAAATCTACTTCGAATTAGAATCGAATTCGAATTTAGGTTTTAAAAATTGAAATTCGAATAATTCGATTCGATTAACTCGAGTATTCGAAATTCGATTCGTTGAATACCCCTAATAACATTGATAGGTTATTATTCTTAAAAAACGTCAACATAACATCGGGCATTTTTATGGTTATATTTTTTATATACATTTTCTTCTTAAACATGGCAATTTAAAGTAAAAAAATGACAACATTGTGTTTGTTTGCCTATGTAAAAACTATGTTGGTCTACTTAACGTGTTGATTTAAATCATAATTATTAGGCATAGTGAATTACATCAGACATGTAGAATATACAACACGTCAACTTAAAATAAAAGCAACACAATACTATAAAACAACATAATATTAAACTGTATATAAACCATTGCGGATTGACATAAGTCCATAACACAATTTTAAATAAAAGAAAACAATTTTAAATAAAAGAACACAATGTTAAATTATACTTTTTTCATAGTTTATCCATATATGTTTTATACTTTTACGTTTTTATCATCTAACTTATAATTTTTTTTTTGTTTTAAGTTTTGTGGTCTTCTATTTTACCCACGAAACTTTTAAATTTTCTACTTTCGTTTTTAGTATACTTTTATAGTTTTATATTTTCACAACGAGACTTTTAAACTTTTATGTTTTAGGCCATCCGTAGTGGGGCTCCATGGGGGCTCCATGTTAAATATAACGCCCCTCATGGAGCCCCTTCCCACCCCCTAGGCGCCATATTGCTTGAATTGTTCCATAGGCGTTACTAACATAACGCCCCTCAATGTCTTGATTTTTTTTTTTGCTTTTTTCTTATTGGTTCTCCTATCTTCATAATCCCCTTTCCTCATAACCTCCCCACTACACCATTTTCCCCATGGAGCCCCTCCTGATGACATGGACGCCACATGACGCATAACCCCTCAAGGGGGCTCCATCCACTACACATAGCCTTATACCCCTTAATTTTTTAACTTTCGTTTTATAAAAAATAGTCTACTATATCAAACACTATATATCTTTGTGTTTAATCATAACAATAACAATGTTAAATATTAAAATACATGCAAATTATTAAGGTGCTGTTTGTTTTTGAAGAGATAAAATGTCTGCAGTCTGCGGACCACATCTGCAGACATCTGTAGCAGAAGAGGTGGACTAAACCTCTGCAGTCTGTAAGAAGAAGAGTGTTTGTTTTTTAACTTATGCAGACTTCTAAAATAAACTGAAATTTAAATAAATCATTTTTTAAACTTATACATAATTCAATCATTTTATTTCTTTCCGTATATTTTAGCAAACAATTATTTTTTAAACAATTTTCTTTTAAATAAAATATCAAAAATATTTTATAAAAACTGTTCAAAAAAATGTTTTTTTAACAGTTTAAAAACGTTTTTAAATAAATGTTTAAAAGGTTTTGTTTAATAATTGTTTAAAATATTTTTTCTTAAAATAATTGTTTAGAAACGTTTTTTAAAAACAAAACTTTTAAAAAAACAATTAAAAAAAAACTAATTTAAAAAAAAACATTTTAAAATTTATTTTTTAAAATTAATTGTTTAAAATGTTTTTTTTTACTTTTTTAAAAGACGATTTAAAAAAAGTGGTTAAAGAAGTTTCTTAAAAGTTTTTTAATATATTAAAAACTTTTAAAAAAGTTTTTTTAGAAAAAAGTTTTTTAAAAAGGACTTAATAAAATGTTTTTTATAAAAGAATTAAAAAAACACTGTTTATAAATGTTTTTTTAATGTAAAAACAGTTTAAAGAGAAGGTTAGAAGATGTCAGAAGTGACTGGGTCACATCTGCACCAAGAAGAGCCTGTGCAGACATTTTTTTAATGAAATGTCTTCGAGAAAACAAACAGTCTGCAGACCTAAATGTCTGCGCGTGGTCTGCGCGGCGCAGACAGAAGAGGACAGGAAGAGCTTTTGCAGAAAAACAAACACCACCTAAGAATGGTGTGTAAAACTAAAAAGGATCACAATGTAAATGAAAAATAACATATTAAACTATACATACATTATTGTAAATTAACACATGTACTCTTTTATATCCTCATTATCAACCCATCATTTTTTTTTTCAATTACTTCCCTAGCTAACCATTTTTTCCATACAACCAAAGGTCCAAACCCCTACCCATTCTTCCCGACTCTCGCGCTACATCCCTCGGCTTGACTCACTTTCGTCTCGTAAGTCGTTTACCCATTCTTCCCGACTCTCGCGCTACATCCCTCGGCTTGACTCACTTTCGTCTCGTAAGTCGTTAAAAGTTTAAGCTACCCCCAACTCAACATTCCATAAAAAATTGTAAAAGTTTTCTGTTCACGTTTTGCCCATCCTCTAGACTCATCATCTTCCTAATAATATTCATATTACATAATTAAACCATGACTTGAGTAGTAATTACAGGTTATGCCATCGCTTGTGAGTTTTGAAATGTAACCGAATGGCATTTACGTAATTCCTTGAATTTAGAGGACCTCTTTCCAACAGAAGACCCGTAACAGTATTTAAACACTAAACCGTTCGTACATTCACACTTCTTTCATTCCCTCCCTCTCTAATTCTCTCTCCAGCTAGACGACGGAATTGATTTAGCTATGGTTTCGAGCGAATGTAGCGAGCAAGTTCCTTCCTCTTCCAGCGACGAACTGCAATTTCCGATGGACGATGATCAAGCGAATAATACCGGAAAATCAGCTGCGGAGAAAAGTGTATCGTCGGAGGCACCGGCGCAGCTGAACGACACGACTGACGAAATTTGGCGAACGATAAACAACAAACGTGATTGCTTCCCGACGAATCGCGATGATTATAGCGTCGACGGATTGGAGAGAGCAACTGCATTGAAATGTGCAATCGGAGATGAAGAAAAAGCTCATGATTCATCTACGCAATCGCAATGTGCAACTGAATCTCTGGAAGGGACAGATGGAGGAGGACACGACGGGGAGAAGTCAGGACGTGGTTCTGTTGAGAATAAAATGATTTTGAAGCCGTCTCCTAGCGTAGGTACGAGTCTGCTCCACCTAATTGTGCCTGAGGCAAGCGGTGCAAAATTATCAAATGGATCGGAGAGAGGTAGTTCCTCTATGATGGATGACGCATGGAGCCTACTGAGAAAGTCGTATGTTCATTTCCAGAAGGTACCAGTTGGAACGCTAGCTGCAGTAAATGCTAGTGAAGACGATTTGAATTACAATCAGGTACATACTATACGCACATTTTCATTGATGCTTTCTACAAGTCTTAGTATACGATATCTGCATCTATTGAGCCATATTAATCTGTTTACAGTTTACTCCATTAGTGTTTTATATCGTGACACATCTAACTATGCATAAGGAAGACCTTACATTACTAGCCTGGTTAATTTCCTTAGAAAATTTGTAATAGTGTGTTTGTAAATGCGTATAGGCATTTTCGTTGCACATGATCATAATCGTCTTTTGTTTCAGAATATCCTTTTAATGTGTCATACAGCCAGAATGAGTCAGTATATTGCTCATGCATTTGTGATTCGTTTGCTCCACTCACCACTGCTTGATTATCTAATCATGCGGAGTTCATTTGCATGTGTTTATGCCTTTTTGATTTGACTGTATAGGTGATTTGTTTCCTAGTGTGTTTGTATGATTTTTTTTGCTTGATGCCTATATGCCAGATCTGCTTATTTGCTGATGTGCCGTGTCTATAGATACAACTACGCTCCAATAGGTTCAACCAATAATGCTATGTGTGTCTGTATAGAAACAAATTTGCTTGATGCATATATGCCAGATCGATCTGCTATTTGCTGATGTGCTGTGTCTATAGATACTACTACGCTCCAATAGGTTCAACTAGTAATGCTATGTGTGTATGTATAGAAACAAATGTGCTAGGATCCATAGGTGATGCTTTTTCCAGTTTAAATTAATGTGAATTTCTGTTGCCGATGTGTTATGTCTTTGTATGCTTGTACAAAGTGGTACCAAAAGAATGCAAACTTTAGGTAATTCTAAATGTGTGGTTAGCTAATAATTAATTGGATCACAATGCCAAACTGAAGCATCTGGACCGCCTAATAATCTACTAATTTTTCCTGCCTGAAGATGAGAAAGGTACCATACTCTTTTATATTTTTTTTTTCAAAAAAAAAAGAAAAAGGAATGTGCTGCACATTTGGCCTGCCAGAAGCTAAAAAAAGTACCATATCTTTAGCCAACTTTTAATGAGCTGCTGAACATTTTAAATGATGTCCTGCAATGGAGTAAGCTGGCATGTTAAAAATTAAATTAAACCAGAAGAATATTTATGAAAATTTTTTTTGTTAATTGATAAATTATCACTTTGAAAATCATGAATGCAGTAGTTGGTCTACATTTGGGTGTTGTTCGTGTGTGTCATGTCTCCGCTTTGGCTTCTAGCACAACTGGTGGAGGTGGAATATATTTGTGAAATATGGTCATGGATTTATAGTGGATATCGGTATATCATACATCATTATATGCCATTATGGAGCAGTCTATACACTTATTCACCCTTGTTTTGTCTATCAACTCGGAATTCTGCAATTATGGTGCAGGTGTTTGTGAGAGACTTTGTGCCTACTGCCTTGGCCTGCCTAATGAAAGTTCCAGATCCCGAGCCAGAGATTGTGAAAAATTTCTTACTAAAGACTCTTCATCTCCAAGGATGGAAAAAGACAATTGACAGTTTCACTCTTGGAGAAGGCGTCATGCCTGCCAGTTTCAAGGTCATGTACGACTCATTCCAGGGAAAGGATGTTTTGAAGGCTGACTTTGGTGGCAGTGCAATTGGAAGAGTTGCACCAGTCGATTCAGGCTTCTGGTGGATTATACTCTTAAGGTCATACATCAAGTGTACAGGAGATTATACCTTGTCAGAGAGACCTGAGGTGCAGAAAGGAATGAAGTTAATACTCGATCTTTGCCTATCTGATGGTTTTGACACTTTCCCGACCCTCCTGTGTGCAGATGGGTGTAGCATGATTGACAGGAGGATGGTAAGCTTTAAGTTCATTTTTCTGGTCTGTTAAGATTACTTTAAAGTTTCCATTTATGCAATAATGCATGTGTGGCAGGGAATATATGGATATCCAATTGAGATCCAGGCTCTCTTCTTTTTTGCACTGAGGTGTGCACAACAAATGCTTAAAGAGGATACTGATTTAAACAAACTGATTGAACGGATTGAGAGAAGGATTACAGCTCTAAGCTACCACATCAGAAACTACTATTGGTTGGATTTTACCCAATTGAACAACATCTATCGATACAAAACTGAGGAGTATTCCCACACAGCTGTTAACAAGTTCAATGTCAACCCTGAGTCTATCCCAGACTGGGTGTTTGATTTCATGCCCTTGAGAGGAGGCTACTTCATTGGAAACGTTAGCCCAGCTCGCATGGACTTCAGGTGGTTCTTAGTTGGCAACTGCATTGCCATATTGAGTTCTTTAGCTACAGAGGCACAAACAACTGCTATTATGGACTTGGTTGAGGAGCGCTGGGAAGACCTTATAGGCGAGATGCCATTGAAGATTGCATACCCGGCTTTGGAGGGATACGAGTGGAACATTGTCACAGGATGCGATCCAAAGAACACACGCTGGAGTTATCACAATGGCGGCTCTTGGCCAGGTGACTCCTAAACTAGAAGTTTAATCAATTAAAAAGGTGACATGGATGAAATTGAAAATATATTTGTTGGTTTTGCAGTTCTTCTGTGGCTGCTGACAGCAGCCTGCATCAAGGCAGGAAGGCCACAAATTGCAAAAAGAGCCATAGAACTGGTGGAGCAGCGGCTTTCCAAAGACGGATGGCCAGAGTACTATGATGGTAAGAAGGGGCGTTATGTAGGGAAGCAAGCAAGGAAGAATCAAACATGGTCCATCTCCGGGTACCTGGTGGCTAAGCTCATGATAGAGAATCCGTCTAACCTTGCCATGATTTCGCTAGAAGAGGATAAAAAGATAGCAAAGCCGAGGCTTACGCGTTCAGCCTCCTGGCCCTGTTCCAGGTAAGTGACTCTTGAGAGGAATGAGAACTTAAGAAACTCGAAACTACAGTTTTGTTTACCATGAAAAGCTACTTACATATGCTGGTACCTGTTCATCATTTTGGGACAACTTTTACTAGATGTCGGGTTTTATTCTTTTCAGTTTGTAACTACTACGTACTCTAATTCCTACAATAACCAAATCACTTTCGATCCATTCTTGTTTAAAGTTTTTTTTCCATACAATACATCAGTTTCTTTGGACTGATAACTAATAAATAAGAGAACACATCAGCACTGGATGTGATGATGTGATATGAAGCGATGATTATTTAGACATTATCATAACCCATTTTCAAGAAGTGAGTTGATTTAGATTATTCCTGTTTGTTAATGGGATGAATCGGGTCTACTTAAAATCAGTCTAACTTTATCCTATATAATATACAAAATACAACTTTAGTGAAATACAACTTTAGTAAAAACTACTTACTTGTGATTGGTTCGTTATTATCACGTGTCACATTTAGAGTTTGCAACATGGTGAGTTCTTAGTAATTTAAAAAAAAAATATTCCCTCTATAGACAAATGTATGTAATGCAAGACAATTAACAAGAAAGTTGGATGGTATAATGTGTATAGTTGTTTACATATATATATTAAGGTTATCCGTAGTAGGCGTGAAGGAGCACTATGGGACAAAATTTTGTCACAAGCCTTTGTGAAGACAACACATCTCCACCCCTCTTTGATTGGCCCATTTTTTTCCTTTATTTTTTGTTGGATTAAATATTGTGAATGGTTTTTGTATAATACTATAATATAATATAATTTTGTAATAACTAGAGGGGCGTTATGGGACTTTATGACTACACAATTTTCAGCATGGAGCCACTTGCTGACTAGGACGAAACGTGCCGCGATTTGCTAAGGTGAGGGGATTATGACTACGTATAGCCTAAGGTTCTAAGTTCAATCCTTGAAGCCTCCAAACACATTGTTTTCAACTTTCTAATTCTTTTTTCTCGTGATTTTATTGTCTTTTTTTTTCTTTTTTTTTAGGTTTTTTAGTTTTAATTTCAAACTGTTTCAAACATATTACAAGTTCAATTCTATATGATAGACATGTTTCAATTCATTCAAACCAATCCAAGGAATTAACATAAGCACAAATTTCGTATATCTATGATAATGATTGTTACTAGAACTAAATGTCACATAATATTTGTTTAAATTTTCTTTTACATCCTCAATGTGTTCAACTTTCTTTTTGAGTCTTTTTGTAACGGGATTTCAACCTTTCTAATTATTTAACGTTTCTGGTTTAACTCGAAACTCATAGACGGAAACCTCAATAATTAAGTAAAACCGTTCCGACAAACCCTACGCTCAAACTGACGATATTTTCTAAAATAGATCATCGGGCTAGCACCAAGACGGACGGAGGGGGTCGTGGATCGATGTGTTTAACTTCGAATTTTTTTTATTAAATACCGTATTTAGTCAGAATGATATATGATCCGACTACGTTATGAAAGTCGGAGATTCCATGCTACGTAAAGTAACCTAACCAAATGATGTTTTTGATCACCGAGTAACTGTAACTATCTCGATTTCAAAAATCCTTTGAATGTAATAATCTAAACGAAAGAGGCAGGAATTTCAAATCTCTGTTCTTTGTTGATCCAAAAATGTCTTCAAACAATGATCATCAGGCAGAACTGCGCAACGGAGACATGGAATTACACGATCCAGATTTCAAACTCCACGCTGCGATCCAACCGTCACCTCGCTCTCCGAATCTCAATCAGTCCATTCGTTCCAACGATAGCCCGAAGGATTTCACCAATGCCGATTCCTCCGAACGCAAGGAGCCCAAGATCATTGGCCTAAGGAAAGACGAAGGGAGGCGAACTGTCACTATGAGGGAATTGCTCATAGATTTGAAGAATGGCTATAGCACTGACAATTCTCCATCCTCCGTTGTTTCTACGCCTTCTCGTAGGTCAGACTTTTCGCCTGATTTCATTTAGGTTTTACGGTGGTAGTTCATTCGCATCATTGTATCTATAGAATATTAGTTGTAGTTATAAAATTCTGTTTGTATCAATCATGAAGCTGGAAAACTGCAATTAGGGTTACCAGAGGGTGAATATGATCAATTCCATATTCACAGTGTAACAGCTGATCATTTTTACTAAACTGTCTGCAAAATAAAAGTTCAGTTAATGTATGTTTTTCTCTTGAGAAATAATTCATACTGATATATAGTTTTCCCCTTTTCTGCACTTCAGCCAAGAAAGCAAACAACTTAAAGAACAAAATAATGTTGTAATGACCTTGATCAATAATATCACAAGTTCTGATGAAGGAAGATCAAGGCAAAGAATGCTCAAATTTGCTGCAAAGAGGTAATAATTACTGTGTTTATGACTTTATTCCCTTTAACTGTGTGTGCGTTGGTCATATAATGATTGAGTCCATGGGTTTGTATGATTACTAAAAGCTTATACATGTTTTCAGGTATGCAAGTGCGATCGAGAGCAATCCAGATGATTATGATGCACTTTATAACTGGGCACTAGTTCTTCAGGTCTAAGTAACTATCGCTCGTATCGTTTGTAAACAGCTTATAATATTCTTCATCTGATGGCAATGAGATTCTTGTTAAAACTCGATTACTATTATATACAGGAATGTGCAGATAATATTAGTTCAGATGCTAATTCACATACTAAAGATGCTTTGCTTGAAGAGGCTTGCAAAAAATATGATGAGGCTACCCAATTAAACCCTGCACTGCATGATGTATGCATCTCTATACAATTATGCAATTCCTGTTTTTTGAACAATGAAATGATGTATATATATTTATGATTATGGTTATTTTTTCTCTTAGCATATGTCACTATTTACTAGATGTCTAATTTCAGGCTTATTATAACTGGGCTATTGATATATCAGATCGAGCCAAACTGCATGGTCGTACAAAGGAAGCTGAAGCATTATGGAAGCAGGTGACATCTTTAAACCTAAATTTCTTCTTTTGTTATCAAAAGTTGGAAGTGATGTATATTATCTTCACTTAATCTTGCAGGCCACAAAGAATTATGAAAAAGCTGTTCAATTAAATTGGAATAGTCCTCAGGTAACTATGAAAACAGATAGCTTTGAATGATAGTATTTTTGTATTTAACCGCTTGCGCATTCTGTTATATTTCAGGCTCTCAACAACTGGGGACTTGCTTTACAGGTGCCTGGAAATATACATGCTCTATTCTAATACCTGCCATATAATTTTCTAAACACTTGGTATATTTTAGTTACAGATATTAATTAAATCAATAATGAATGTTGCAGGAACTGAGTGCAATCGTCCCTGCACGAGAAAAACAGACAATAGTAAAAACTGCAATCAGTAAGTTCCGTGCAGCAATACAGTTGCAGTTTGATTTCCATAGAGCAATTTACAACCTTGGCACTGTTCTGGTCAGTCTACATTAGTTTTGTTCCCAGTATTATACATGACAAAATGCTTTATACTTGTTTATCAATCTGGCTATGTGACTAATCCTATTTCTGCAGTATGGATTAGCAGAGGACACATCAAGAACTGGAGTTTTAGTCAATGGAAACGAGATTTCCTCCAATGAATTATACAGTCAATCTGCTTTCTATGTTGCTGCTGCTCATGCGTTGAAACCAAGTTACTCGGTCGCTGCCATTTATTTCTATATACTTGCATAGTTACATCTAAAGTTTCAAGACAACTTAATTCTAACCTGGAGGTTTATTAATCACAGGTTTACACCAGTGCCTTGAAGCTTGTGCGGTCCATGGTCAGTACATAACTTGATTACATAATCAGGATCTGTGATAAATAAACTTCTTAATTACTTTGAATGAACGATCAATTGTTTTCCAGCTTCCTTTACCATATCTAAAGATTGGATATCTTACGGTGCCCCCAATGGAAAATCCAGTTGCCCCACATTGTGACTGGAAACGGTATCAGTTTGTTTTGAATCACGAAGGACTTCAACAGGTATCGTCTTATCTTTATATGTTTCTGATGTTTTTTTTAATTGCAATCATTGTTAATTTAATCATTCATTATTTTAGGTCCATGATGATGATGGAAAGACTAATGACAGACCAGCTATCAGAGTTGATATCCTGGATATTATATCAGTAAGAGTGTGCTCAGATTTGACTTTACCACCTGGTCCTTCCATCTTCATTGATACAATTCATGGACCATTCTTCTTGGTATTTTCCATTTTGTGAAATTAATAGTTGATTGTACCTGTGCTTTATAAATTATAATGTTGTTTTAAGGGTTAATGATGTTTTAAGATTTAAGCCTCGAAGTTTCACGAGTTTCTGTTTGAACTCTTCAACACTTTTCATGATGACTTTACCCTATTTTCTCACCTACTACCGGCTTGACCAGTCTTTTCTAGTTTTTTAACCTTTTTTTAGTAGTTTAGCTTTAGGATTAAAACATTGCAAGAAAATGTTTAAGGGTGAAATAGAATCTTGATGAAAGTTTGAGTATTAAATCATCCTTAAATCTTATTATTATTAGGATTTAATAACTCATATGTAAAAGGTCTTTTTTTAATAGGTAAATGCTGCTTGGAAAGTAAAACAGAAAATCATGAAATGTTAAACCATCATTAACCCTTAATTTAAATTTAAAATTTTACATGTTTAAATGTATGTTCTGCTTTATTTTCTCCTCAGATTGCAGATTCATGGGAATATCTGGACTCATGGATTGATGCTCTACGACTAGTTTACACGATATATGCACGGGGTAAGACTGATGTTCTAGCTGGCATAATTACCAGTTAATTTGTTCCCACTGCAAATGATAATTTCTTTTAGACATTATTTGAAACCACTGATATAATGAAATATATTGACCTGTAGAGCAACTGAAGCTGTTCTTGACACAGAAACTATGAGTCTATAACTGATTATATCATCTCATCTTTCCAAAACTAATAACAAAATAGTCCTAATTTAAGAAGTTATAAACTTCATACAAATCGGCGGGTTTATTTTGGCCAAAGCAAGAACCGAGGCCGGCAGGCTCCACATACCTTCACCACACATCAAACCTGAAGCAACCGCGGGCACCATTGGATCAGCTTCTTTTGCATTAACCTTGTGCCACACAAACACAACCAAACTCCCAATACACATATCTATAGCATAATAACCACCAACCAAAAATGGCACAGCCATACATATTGGCAGTGGCATCCACTTTCCTATTCTTTTTGGTAACAAATCTTTAATTATGTTGATTGCCACTGCAAAAGCAAAAAAGCCATAACACAATTGTAAACAATGTTTAGGCAAAGCCGAAAACCCTTGGACTCCTAGTATGGCTAAGTTTCTGTAAATTATCGCGTACGGTGCCTTATATTCACCATCAGGGTTTCCAATATCAAAAGCCTTGTAGAACAGCAAGAAGCTTAAAGGTGACACAATGCACCCTATGGTAGTGCCAATTGCTTGACTAAGAAGCATGGTTCTAGGAGAAGTCAACGTGAGTTGACCCGTTTTCAGGTCATGCATAAGTATGCAAGAAACCGAAACAACCGACTTCACCAACCCACACCCCACCATTCCTGCCACTACCCCGTCCTTTTTCCCTGTCAATGCTGCCATCATGAAAAGCCCGATTTTACCATAGTTATACGCCATGTTCCAGTCGGTCAACCCGGCTCCATAAGCATTACAGAATGCCAAAGATGGAGCAAAAATATAGGCTACGATTACATAATACCATTTAACCTCAGGAAACATGTATGGTAATGCGATTACTGCAATAATCGCTAGGATAATGTACCCTCCTCCTCCAATAGACATGGGTATTGTTTCTCTAGCGAAAATCTCATTTTGTTTTTGCTCCTCTTCACTAACCTTCTTTTCTACAACTACAGTTACAAAAACAAGACATAGTCAGCTTATTTGACCAAACAAACACAAATATAGTAAATCTGTTAATAACCTGGATCAAGGTTTTTGGTCTTGATTCTTCCATGGACACTCCTGGATGTGATATATAGTATCTTACTGAAGTTGTATAGCCCATCACCAAGGATTAAAGCAATAGAAATAAATGCCTGCAAATCCAAGAAACAATGACCTACCTCTTAAAAGCATTAAAAAATAATAATCAAATATGCTAAAAAACGAAGAACACATGTGTATACGTGTGTTGTACACATATGCTAAAAGAACTAAGAAAAGCGAACCAAGATCACCTTGTAACCATTTAAGCTTTTCATGCTACTTTCAGGCAAACCAGGAGGAAACCAATCTCCCTTTTTTTGGCCAATTAGTGGCCACATTATACCCCATGAAACCACTGCTCCAAACAGCATTGATAAGTTCACAATGTGAGGGCAAATCATCCCAGTTCCCACATAAGTCATGCTAAAGTCAAAGTAAAACCTGCAACCACATTTCAAACCCATACATCAGAATCAAGAAGGGTACTATTGTAATAAAGCTGCTTGCCTTACAAGCAATAATAAAGCATGTTCATACATGTTCTTCCAAGCTTTCAATCCAAAAGTAGGAAACTGAGCAAATCCACAATCTCCATCCTTTCCTGTAAAGAACCATTGAAAAAATCCCCATAGAAAACTTGCTGAAAAGTACTTCACAAATCCTGTCACTTGTTTCCTATAAACAGTTTAAAAAAAAAAAATTGTTGAGTTTTTACATACTGGAATAGGTTCCAAACTGGGATTAATTCAAAGGTTTAGTTTAAGTACTTTGCCATATCGTCTCCTTGACTATGAAACCCGTTAATAAGAACTCCAGTCGCCATGCCGCTTGGAAATATTAACTTATAGTCAACAATTAAAACCTGAGGATACACCAAATGGAACTCAATTAATCAATCTTTGAATACGGTTTGTTCTGATATGTTGTGGTTAGCACAGTATATTCAAAGCCTAAAAGGCTAAAAGCACATGTAATCTGGTTAATAATGCTTAGATTATCCAATTAATATTCCACTAATTGTTATGATAAGATTTACAAGAAATCAGAAAAGTTGGGTGATATATATACCTTTCGAAGTGGAATTAATACAAAAAGACCGATAAAACAGACCAAGAAAGAGTATCCCATCATCCAGCCGATGGCAGGTTCTTTGTAAGTCCCCGGAGAACTTGCTCCGCCTGCTAGCTCATATGTTTTCTTATTTAATCCCAGTAAATAAGACCCGTATCCACCTACATGATTGTCACCAAAAAACATAATTATTTTTGTAAAAAAGTTACAAAATTTATAGGAAAAAAAAGAGTCAAAACTCAATAATATATAAACCTCCAATGGAAATGCTGTAACAGGCAACTGTACATGTCTGAATCATGGTATTCTCATGTCTGGTGAATGGAACAGTGGAAATCCCAGATTTTTGTAGCATCTTTGTCCAAGTTCTCATGAACACAAAACCAAGAAGCGCAGCTGACACATTCATATTCGGTGTCATACCAGTTGTAAGATTCAATTTCATGGCTATAATACTATAAATACATCCTAAAATAACACTTGCCACGACCCCGCGAACAGTTATTTGTTTTGTCCAAGGTTGCAGCCTTCTTGAACCCTCTAACTGATGATCACCACCATCATGATGATGACCATCATCCTCCTTCTCTTGTTCTTCTCTTTTGTCTCTTTCAATCTCCCCATTCTCCTTCATCTCTATGTTCATCATGTATCCTGCAACAATAATTCATCATTAAACAACAGAAAAGAGAATGAGTTTTTTCACATCATATAATCTCTCTCACCTTATGTTTCTTCTTTTACTCGAAGAACACGCTTCAAAGCAAACTACGCCTGCCACACGACCCTGACCCACAAAGGTTATAATTTCTGCCTAAGTGACGAATTCGCTTCCAATGATGCACACTGTTGATGTTACTTGGACTTGTCTTCTTTCCATAGATGTCAGTTGTTCCAATTGAAATGGGATGTCTTGTTTCTTTATTGATATGAAAAGAGTGAAAATAGTATTTGAAGCATGTTAGTTTGCACTTTAGTACCTTATACTTTCGTTTGTTTTCTATTTTAAATGTTGTGACTTGTGACATTACACACATATAGGGTCAATATTTTATATCAATAATAAGAACTTGAGAACTAGGAACAAGGAACTGCATTATACATGTACTTATATTTATCTGTTTTTTTCCCCAGAAAATGTATAAATTTGTTCTCATGTTCATGTGCATATAGTATTATAGTGTATGTGTATATATGGGTTAGATAAAAAAAAAAACCTATAAAAATCATATTTTGAAAAAGTAGATCTTAATGAAATTTATGTGCATTATAGCCAATTGATATAATAAATAAAAAATATAAAGATAAGACGGTTTATTGTCTCAACATATTATTGGTTCCATATATATAAAAGGTTTTTACAACATACTTAGTAAATCACATTAATAGCAAACTTAAGGTAGGGTCTGAGGAGGTTAAGATGTAGACAGACTTACCTCTACCCCGTAGGAATAGAGATGTTGCTTCCAGTGAGACCCCTGGCTTCGTAGTTTTCCATCAAGCCTTGGACATAAGGCACATAACACTCAGCAAATCGGGATAAAGACCGGTTGGTGCATGTACCCATTGCCTTCCAGCTATCAACTCCACCACATGATGCATGATTAACCATCCATCACTTTTAACGTTATTTTCACGAAATAAGTAAAGCAACGTAAAATTAGTGCAATTCCACTTTTGCCCCCAAGAGAGCCCACACACATGTTTATATATAATATAATGCAATAAAAAAATGGAAATAATACATGTTTATATATATAATTTAATGCAATAAAAAAATGGAAATATAATACATATAAATACAAATGCGGGATAAGCCAAATGAAGGTGCCATCATGTCATGTGAAGTTCTGAAAGTAATGGAATTTTTTGAAAAAATAATGAAATTAATAATTGAAAATTATGAAAGTGAAAAGGGCAGAAGACCCATTGGAATGATGTCCTCACAATTGGTGGATGGTGTATGGTATGAGGCGAAGATTGTTCCCCTTTGGAAGGCTGTGATTTGGAGTTGAAAAGTGTGTGGAATATAATTATCTACTCCACATTCTTCAAATCACAATGCCTTCGATAACGATATATTATTGTTAATTATTATTTATCTACTTTTAAACTTTAAAAAAAAGTATTTATAAGGTAATAAAATATGCATATGGTATATATTCGGGTTAAATTTCCTTAATTAGATCGATCTTTTTCTTTATTTCTTTAAAATTTCTTGATAACGTCTTACATATTAGATTTATTTTGCTTAGGAAGACTAGCCAAGTAAGCCGATAACTTATTGTTAACGTTGACAATGAGTCAGGTTCTAAAAGAAATCATATCAAGTAAATGGCATATGTTGCTGGTAATTGGGTCTGGTAAACCAATAAATCACCAAATCTCATACCCATAAAAAGATTTATAAATAATTTCATATCTGGTCTCATACCGGATTACCCCAACCCCATACCCGTCCCATATGCTTCAGGTATTCCCATTGGATTTGGGTGTGGTTGTCATCCTTAGTGCAACTTTGTTCATTGATTACACCATCTCTCCTATTACCTGTATATGTAATTAACGAGTGGCGGACTTAAGATTTTTTTCATTATGGGTCACTTTTTTCATTAGGTTGGGTCGGATTGACCCATTGACGTTTAAAACTTGAAAAACTACTATTAAATGTAACTATTGATCTTTCCATGTGTTTTCAAGAACTTATGTGTTCAAAGTCTTGAGCATCAACATAAGAGACTCTCTCTTTAAATCGTTATAAACAATCTCTATGTTATACTGTTTGGTTATTTTGTGGTAATTATTTGTTTACATCTATCATCGGGATGTTTAGATGTCCTTTACTAAACTCAAGTGTTTCAAATTAATTTAGTTTTTAGTGAACTACAGGTTGCTTAATTTATAGTTCTAGTTCTCTCAAGTAAATTATCATTCATATAATTCTAGTTTGGACTTCTGAACTGGCACAGACGCACAACGATTCTTTTTATTATTATGGTTAGAATTTAAAATATCTATAGGTCAGTTGTATATATATGCTATAAGGTCACTGAAAATTCCCTTTAACAACTTTCTTCTACAAGCTCAAAATCGAACAGGGTCACTTGACCTGATCTAAACACATAGGTCCCCTCTGATTAACAGGTTCATAATCATTTTAATTTGCAATTTTGTGTAACTAAGTTATCATGTGCTACTCAATTATTAGTGGTATGTAATAATAATATCCAAAACACTTATTCATTGATATTGCTAAGTCTAGAAGAGAATAATTAGATATTCAATTATTTGGTTGAAGATTCTTTATTCTTTATGTTAGACTAAGACCCCTCTCTATTTGGTATTCCCTTCATCTATAGAATCTTTTAGTTAACAGTTTAAACACACTCATGTGACCACCTAGCCTTAGATACTTAGAAATTAGAATATTGAGCATTATTAGTTAAAATATTTAAGCATTAATATGACAAAATAGGAATTAAGTCAACTAAACAAGAAGATACTAGATTATTTAGTTAAACAAACCGACCAGTTTGAAACTCAAATAGTTGAGTTTTGATGGTTCCGGTTCGGTACTGTTTGGAACTAAACAGTTCATGTAAATCGAACCTGTAATTTAACTTTTATTATAATACATATAGAGAGAGACACAGAGAGATTTGGAATTGAAAATTACATATATGTATTATAACTAGATTTATAATTCTCACGTTTTCGTGTGGATAACGCGAGCACACAGAACAGTTGCATTGCTATAACGCTGCATAAAGAAAACAAAAATAAAAAAAATTATGAAATAACCAAACGTTTAAAGTATTGAGCATACAACATAAAAGACATACTACACAATTGTATATATTATGTTACCAATTCAAGTGCTAAATTTATTGAGATTGTAAACAAAAAAACAAAAAAGTCTATGTAAAATGACTATACATATTACAACACCAATTATTTTGCTAAACTCACACGACTATACATATTAAAGAACCAAATCATATGTTAAATTTGTTAAGTTTGGATAAAAATAGGAAAAAAGAATAATTAATATTAATGCCACGTGGCATCCACCGATACTTCCACGTGATGAAAAAATTGAATCTTGGTTTTATTATTCATAAGGAACTTGATTTTGTTTGATATAGATTATATGAGTCATATTATCATTTTAACACAAACTATTGATTCTGAAGAAAAATATTAAAAAGGAAAAATCACCAATTTGACTCGTTTGACCCACAATTTTACCAAAATGATCATCATTTTTGTGGTTTCTCCAAATGACCATTGACCATACCAACCAATAAGAATTAGCCATATTAGCACCGCCGGCTCAACGAACTCACCACATGTCTGGAAAGAACCAGTCCCAACCCGCCGTGTAGGCGTGTCGAGCCCTCAGGCAAGGCTTGGGCCTTCAACCCATCATTGGATGTTCAGTGGGATCCGCAAACAAGCTTATGAGCTGCTGACATGACTGATTCTTATTGGCTGGTCTGGTCAATGATCATTTGAAGAAGACACAAAAATATGGTCATTTTGGTAAAATTGTGGGTCAAATTGATAATTTTTCCTATTGAAAAGTCAATTTAGACCACGAAACTCGTAAACACGGGTGGTTAGGTCTACTGTTCCTCTAAACCATAACTATCGGTTCAACCAAACACTTTCGTCAAAACCTTTTTGAATCCAAGCTTGGACATGCCTACGGGCTAGTATTTTATATACATTTGAGTAAAATAATGACAACAGAACTATAAAAAAACAAAAACTTTAAAATTATAATTCTATCAATATTAAGAGGTTTAAAATACGGTTGTGTTTAGGTCAAACATCTAATATGTTTGGACTTATCCGATGACACTAGTTGTTGTCCCATCACAAGAACATCAAGACGGAGTTGTTGTTATCCACACTTCAATTATTACTTTAGTTGTGCCCCGCATGTTACTCAATAGAGTTGTGTTTACAAATTCTTCAAATTAACTTGCAGCAATTGGTAGGCAAGGTATGGGCATGCCATTTACACAAGTAGGATGTAGAGAGATAAGGTTTAATATTAGAGAAAATCATCAAGATGACCCTAAAAGCTTACAATGTACAAAAAAGCAAGCAAGTTGTGGGTATGCCACGTACACAAGTAGGTCAGCTCTGAATTGTAGCTAGTTTTAATGGGTTGTTTGATAAGTTTTTATCGGGTTCGGTCAGGGCCGGTCCTGAGAATTTGGATGCCCAGGGCGAGAGTCCAAAATTTGCCCCTGTTAAAAACTTTAAATAGTACAACACAAAGTTTTAAGGGTTTGGAACCTAGTCAAGCTAGGCGGCTCATCCCCACGCCGAATTTATTAACTAAATAAAAAGTTTCGAAATTACAACATATAGATCATCTAAAATGATGTCTACGTGCATTTTTTGATGCAAAAACCTCAATTAGTTTGTCATAATCAACATTAGCTAAAAAACTACTTTCTAATAAGTTCTTGTAACTCTTTATCAATTGTTTGATTCGAATTTAACCTTAACCGCAATTCAGACCAAGTTCTTAAATTAATCATATGTTTAGAACTATTTTCATGTTGCTTTAAAATTTCACCAAGATGTTTCCAATCATTTGTTCCTTCACTTCCTAATTGACTTCTAGAAATGGCAGTTTTAAACAACTTACAACAAAAACAAAATACTTTATCAACCTCTTTTGAGTATGCCAACCATTTTCGATCAACAATATCACCATTTCGTAGCGTACTTATATAGTATGAGCAAGAGAAATGTCTACCTAACTTATCTTTTGGATAACTTAGATTAGTTTCTCTAACCGGCCACTTAATTGCGAGTAAATCTTTCATTTTTGAATCTAAACCACCCCAAACTCTCACATCAAAAATATTGCAATTAGCTCCATTATCACAAGAATTTTTATGACTTTCATTATTTTCTTCAATAGGGTTTTGATTTTCATTATCTTCAAACATTGTATCAAATTCGTTTTCATTCTCATCAACATTATTCTCATTACCATTACTTTCATCAACATTACATTCACTAATATTATTCTCTTCCACATTTTGTTCAACAACATTTTCTCTACTAGTATTACCTTCATGTCTAAAATATTTTTTTAAAGAACCTTGTAAAGATTGAGTAAGTTTTTCCTGTTCTTTTTTTCTTTTTCTATTTTGAGCACCAGATGGTTGTACACGAGGGGGCATGATATCGATGAGTAATGACAAAAACATATTTAAATGTAGAATTAATGGAACAATATCACCTGATCGATAAACTGGAACTGGAAGCAGAGATGAATCGATGATCGACTCCGGTTCCCGAACTCCCGGTTGATCACCTGACCCTGTCGAGTGTCGCCTGAAAATTCTGATCGCCGGAGACCGGAGTTCAACAGATGGAGATGGTTCAGTTCACTGGTTCAGTCCGCCTGAAAATTCTGAATTTCCGGTTATTCAGTCCGCCTGGTTCGTCCCTGTCGCCTGAAAATTCTGAATTTCTGATCGCCGGAGATGGTTCAGTCCGTCGTGAACAGTGAACTCGTGATGATGAATGATGAATGATGAATTGATGATCGATTTCGATCGTCGATGGACGATGGTCTAGCGCCGGATTGGTGGAATGTCGCCTGAAAAACTGGAGATGAGATTGGAATTTGGAGAAAGAATCGGAGAAAGAATCGTGAGATGGAAATATTGAAATTGAATCGTCGCTGCTGCTCCTGAAGGCTGATCGTCGATCTCTATTTTTTTTTAATCAGCCAAAAATCAATATACAAAAACCTATTGGGCTAACATCTAAATGGGCTAAAAACTAATACTACTAGGCTAACATAAAACCTGCTGCTGCCCCCTTGAAGATTGATGCCCTGGGCTGGAGCCCAGTTGGCCCAGGCCCAGGGCCGGCTCTGGGTTCGGTAAGAGCTGATCACTGACCTGATAAGTGAACCGCTCGTTTTATTTTGTAAAAAACAACCTCTGACTCGGTCCGAAGCTCGGACCCGTACCCTTATTAGCCTCTGACTCGGTCCCCTATAATAATACCCTTGACTCGGTATGGATTGTGGGTAAGTATGAAGTTTTCAAACACACCCTCTGTCGGCTAGTCAATGGCTATATTTGTAAAAATATTAGTCAACTAAGACATTTTGATGATTTTCCTTTCGTGATTAGAGTATATAATTATGTTAAGTAAACAAATTTAGTTATACCAAATGCTAACACATAAAATTAATACGGTAGATTTATTAATTTCACCGACAAAAGGGTTTTATGGGCTACTGTCGGAACTTTTTCATAATTTCAATTTGTATGTTTATTTGTCCAAATATTCATAACATGTCAACTCAATATGATGTATCAAGATTTTCTAGAGTGTAAACGAGTTGAGTTATGTGTAAGCTACAAGAAATCGATTTCTTAAAGACTTAGAATGAGCTTAAGCTTAAATGAGTTATAGCAAAGTTGAGCTTAAAATGAAACTCATTTAAAAGATGAACTCGAGTTCAAGCTCTTTTACACCATTTTCCGAGTCTAGGGGGGAAACACGCGTGCGTGGACGGTGGATCTGACAGGGGTTTCCCCTCTTGTCGGCTTGGAGGATGGTGCTTTCACAGTGGGTCAGGCTGCTTTAAAAGTTGCATCAGGCAAAGTGACTAAACATGAGAAATCGTGCATTAACACTCAACATGTGTTCATACCATTTGTTTTTGATACTATTGGGTTCCTTGCGCCTAAAGCCGTAGAACTACTTAATAGAGTTCAACGGGTCATGCATATTAATGTTATGACCCCAAGATCTATGCACGTAGTTTTTATAAGACTTAGTTTTGCATCAAAAAAGACCTAGCGACGCAGCTTGTTGCTTGCTTACCTTGTGTCGAATTGGACAATTGAACTTGTGTTTATTACAAATTTATATAATTAAACAAAAAAAAATGGATAGCATTTACATAATATAACATATAGTTACATTAAAAAAATCACATATATAAACTTAGGATAAAATTAAAATAAGGAAATTATACATGTTAATTAGAGTTATAATCGGGTATAAAAGCTAAGTATCATGGTTGTAAAACTCGTTCGAGGAGAGTGAGTACTCCCCGAGTACTCCTCGTCTACACCTACAAGTCCTCGAGTACTCCCCTGACTAGCACGAGTACTCACAAATCCTAGTCGTCCGATTTGGGAGCGTCTAACAACTTTTACAACCATGAGTATACCTATAGTTAACAAATAAATAATTAATAAACGAATTGAGTTTCAGACTTTCAGTAGAGAGTGACAAACCCTCTTAAATATCTTTCATGTGACGTGTATCTCTCTACTTTGTAGTTTTTTGTAGCTAAAGTAAAATCCATTATCTATATTGGCTCTTTTACTAGATGTTGGAAATCAACATTGACGCTACATAGACAGAATAAAATAAGATGTGAGATTGGACAAATTGTCACCAAAGTCTAAAGATATTTTGGAATCTCACAACCATCCAAAGAGATGCTTACAAATTCAAGTGTCCAAAATTCGTGTGCTTGATCATCATATTCTAAAGTAAATTGCCTTTTACAGAATATATACCAAAGTCTTAGCCCAACCCCACATAGTGTGGTTTCGCTATTTTATATTCTTACACTCTTCTCTCTTCTTTTCTAACTTGTTTGTTTTTGGTGATTACTATTTTTATTATACATAAAAAGATCAAAAGTCTACAAGTAGGATTCTCATATGCAGTTTACTAGCTTAGTACGAGTGAACAATATTTTTATTTACACCCATCCATCATCATCCACAGTTTTCATATGTTTATCATGTGTTGCAGTTTGCACAACCTTGGATCCATCAAGGCCAAACCCATCAATGCTACGGACCACATCAAAATATTGGGCTCCATTCGGCAAAAATCAAGCCCATTATGAACCCAGACATAGGGTACATGAGTGATGACTAGAGGTGCAAAGCAAGAACCGGTTTTTCGGTTTGAAACCGGGTCCAAACCGAAACCGACCCAAATCGGTTTTACTCAAACCGATTCTTGAGGCGCCTGAACCGAACCGGTTTCACATCCTACCGAACAAACCGGTTTTGTACACATTTTTATAATCCTTTGAACTAGCCGTTACCATCGGTCATAGCCGTTTGAGGCTTTCTTTACCGATTTTGATCATAAACTTTGGTATATATAGCCCCATTGTGTGTTACAAACATTACCCAACTTCTCTAACTCTCGAAAACACTCAAACATACTAATTCTTTCACTCAAAATGACAAGTTCTGGTGCTCAGAGTAATTCCAACATTGATGTTCATAGTAGTGACGACGACGCATACGATGTTGTGAAGATCGTAGCAACAAAGAGAGAACCGACGTTGTTCGGTGTACATTACGACTTGGTTGAGTTGAGAAACGGTCTCTAAAAAGCTCGGTGTAGGTGTTGCTGATTAATGTTGAAGGGATTGTAATATTTTAAGTTTGAATTCAATAAAAATATGTTTTTTAAGTTTATATAATGATTAAAAAAATTAATGGGCCGAACCGGTCCAAACCGGTTTTAGTCAGGAACCAGTTTCGGTTCCAAACCGAACCGATTTGAGCGGTTTTGTATTTTTCACCTATAAACCAGTTTATAAACCGAACCGGTTTTGACTCATACCGGTTCTTACACCGGTTAGGTTCGTATTTCAAACCAAAATTTGCACCTCTAGTGATGACTATGACTAGAAAACTTATAAATCCTTTTGATATTAACTTGTTATATTTGTCGCTTGTTGGATGAACCTGATACAATGACAAATGATAAAAGCATACGAACTACATTTGAATCATTTTTATATCCTCGCACCTATGAAAATTTATTTTATATTTTAGATGTGTATCACGCTTTCAGATGTATTGAGTATCGCTCACTCGATAGAATTTTTGAGGTCTGCCCCTCAGAATTTTCTTTCAAGCTTCGTTTTTAGACAGACAGTGAAAGTAGTGTGAAAGTAGCGATGGAATAGTAACCGCCCCCTTCCATCCTAAATAGCCCAAAGTATCGAAATATTCCGAACTCCATCCTAAATAGGCAAAGTATCGAAATATTCGGAAGCTAGATTACTTTTAGATTTATTGAAAAAAGTGAACATTTCCATAAATATGTGAACAAAATCTGAAGAATTAGCGGATGGAAATCTGGAATTCGAAACGGACCGAAAAACAGATTAGTTATAAATAGCATAATTATAACTTATCATGATCGTGAGTCGGTAAGTTCTCCTTCTCCCCTACCAAAAATTATATTCCAAATTTTTTTTTGTTTTAAATGACAACTTAGACACTAATTTTATCTATTTATAATTTTACTCTACATCTTTAACATCTGCCAATGTGGGACTAGCCCACTTGGTAGAGGCATTGTCCTCTTAGGTGGAGGTCCTAGATTCAAACCCAGGCAAGTGGTGTTATTTGATGTAATTATAAATATTAATTTGCCGTTAAAAAAAAAACATCTTTAACATCTTCATCTCCAAGTCCATCTATAGTTTAATTAAGAGGACAATAATTATCTCCATCTATACTTCAATTAAGTATTATAATTTTATATGTTTATATATAATTTTTATTTAACCTATCACATTTTATTCTCTATTTCTCTCATACTCGCAAAAACTTATTTTATTGTGTTATCCTTTTTTATACACTCACAAAACTTATGAACTTATGAAGATGATGAATATAGACGCCTATATTTACTACCCGCACGTTGTTGCAGGTAAGTACATAAAATATGTGCATTGGTAAAATGCGATATAAAGATAACAAAAATACAAAAAGACTGCTCAACAAAGTTAAAATTAGAAATCAAATGCTCCAGGTATCGAACCTTGGACCTAAGGTTATGTATGACCGTATATAAATCTATGTCGCAATAGTTAAATATAAGATTACATAAAATTAGACATCAAAAGGCAAAAATATGAAAGCAAAATTAAGACGATAAACGATTTAAAAATAAATAAAAACAATTTAAAAAAATCTAAAAGTGAAATTTGTATAAGAAATAAATTATTATAAATATATAACATTACATAAATATGTAGTACATTGTGCATAAAACCATGTACAAAAGTAGTGGCGGAGTTGAAGGATTTGTATATGGCTTCAAAATATTTTTGGTGGGGGTTCGGGGCACCACCTAGAGAGAGCGGGGTCCAAGGGGCAGTAGCTTCTGGCGGGATCCAAGGGGCAGAACCTCTGGCTGAGGTCAAGCAGAATAAAAACGCATCAGAAATTAATTTTGCCGAACTTATCCTATATTTTTTTTCAAACTTCTTATTGTTTTATTATACGAGCACCATCTTAAGGGGTATTTAGCCCTTGTTCTTTAAGAGGGAAAATCAATAGGGACTGACTCAATACATATAAAATTTATAGACGAACTATATATAAAATCGACACTTCTAAATCGTTTGACTTTATACAAATTTCACAATTGATATAAATAGTCTCGGGATTACTTCGCTCCTATACAAAAGTTTTCTTTGTATAAACTCAGTTTTTTTAAAATAAACTCAATTGATATAAATAGTCTCCAGATTTTATGGAGTATTCGTTTGTCAAAAAAATCAAATATATGGGTGTATTGAAAAAGGAAGAAAAATAAATAATTGGTAAAAACAATAATGGGAGTTCGGAAATAAAAAATAAAAAAATCGGCAACTGTGCCGATTTGAGTTCCGACACCGAGCGAGCGAGAGAAGATTTAGTCAGTCTTCATTCAATCACAGTCAGTCCATGCCGTCAACTTGTTTTCAGATCACCACCACCACCACCGTCTGAACTAACTAACTAACCGACGATGGGAGGCGGTCAGAAGACCTACACCACCAATCCAGACCACTACAACCTTCTAGAAGAAGTAGGTTACGGCGCCAGCGCCACCGTCTACCGGGCGATCTATCTCCCCTCCAATGACGTCGTCGCCGTTAAGTCGTTGGATCTCGAACGCATCAACTGCAATCTCGTAATTCCATTCCTCCTCCCTCCTTCTTAATCTCATCTCATCTTTTCCTTTCCTTTTCGAATCTCATGTGCTTCATCAATTCAATTCAATTCAGCTAAACCACTGGCTAACTGCTTAGAGTTAGGGCAAATTTATTTTAGTTTTGATCGAATTGAAATCGGAACTGTAGTATTCTGTTCCGGTTTGTTATGTTGATCGAATGCACCAAGAGATATCGAATTCTTACCGATTCAGCATCCCATCAGATGCCTAACTGTAACATTTGTTATCTCAAGTATTAATTATGCAATCGATCATCTTCCGATTTATTAGAATTGACATCGATGTTGAGCTTGAAACTGAGGCCATTTGACATCTGAAGTCAAACTGCATCCCTGAACTTCAGAGGAAATATTCACTTTGCTTAAAATTGTACAGATTCCACTTGCTGTAGTCAGATTTTAGATGTCAAAAAGGCATTGAAGTTTTAAGAATATTATTTGCTCTTTTAGCCTACTAACAGCCGGGATTGTAGTGTTGTAGGTATTCACTTTATTATGCTTGGCTGATTTTAGGTTGAATTTTACATGCGCCATGATTTGTTTTTGATGTATCTTCCTTGAATTACAGTAGATATATGAAAGCATGATCGTTAGCCATTCAAGATTCTTTAAGATGATGGTTTTGTAAATGCTAACCTCCTCAAGCCATTTATTTAGATAGTAGATAGACACAACGCAAATTCATTTTTTGGAAAATGATTATAAAGCAAAAAATCACTTCATCAATTAAATGTGGAGCAGCCGAACATTCCTAGGCATCTTGGTGAAGATTAAATAATGCTAAGTTCATTATAATAAACAAATATCAGTTATCATCAAATTCTCAGTGGTTCTCTTCACGGGATTAACTAAAGAACACGGCTCTATTTTTTCCCCACAAACTGCATTTCACTTTAGTTTTCTTTTGTTGTTTATAACAAACTAAGAGCAGCAGTATGTCTGAATACAAATGTTACAACATGAGGGGATGTATAGCAAATACAAACATATAGTGGGATTTGGTGATGAATATAACTTGTGTAAGGGCTGGTTACAGGACGATATTCGAAGGGAAGCCCAAACAATGAGTTTGATAGATCACCCTAATGTGATAAGAGCATTTTGTTCATTTGTTGTCAACCAAAATCTTTGGGTGGTTATGCCATTCATGGCTGAAGGTTCATGTCTACATCTTATGAAATCATCATATCCAGATGGCTTTGAAGAATCGGCAATTGCTTCTATTCTCAAAGAGACTCTTAAGGCTTTAGAATATTTGCATCGACATGGACACATACACCGTGATGTGAAGGTCAGTAGATGTACTCTTCTTTTATTGTTATTGTTATTATTTTTTTTTCTCCCATCCAAGTGAGTGAAAGTTCAACATTTGACTAATTAAGGAGTGAAAGTTTAAACATTGAAGTATTGAACAAATTTAGGAGTGAGGCAGCGAGCTCATTTTTGACAAATATAAGAAACCAAACATGGGATCTTTGTTTACCTTTTTTGGCAATTTACAACGAAGTTTATGAAATTGGAACTTTCACCCTAGGTAGTCAAAGGCTCAAGGCACACTCAAGACGCAAAGGGTGAGCCTGACACCTAGGCGCAGGACGCTTAAATTGAAGGATCGAGGCAAGCAACACACATGTATTCCAGGCCATTTTTAGTTGTTCTAGACTTGTTTTAGGCTGGTTTAGGTTGTTTTAGCCTAGTTTAGACTGTTTTTTGTCTTGTTTAGACAAGTTTAGGCCTGTTCAAACTTCGTTTTTTTTTTGTTGCAGATTTTGTCCTGTTTTTTCAAGTTTTTTTGCAAGAAATATTTTTGTTCGCAACATCGTCAAGTTTAGATCTTTGGTTACCTTTCTTGGCAAATTTCCGCTATTGTTACTATTATTGCTATTGTCATTATTGTTGTTATTAGTATTCTTAATATTATTGTTTTTATTATATGTATTTCAACATTATTTTGGTCCAGGCTGGAAATATACTTCTTGACACTAATGGAGTGATAAAGCTTGGGGACTTTGGTGTGTCGGCTTGTATGTTTGACAGAGGTGATAGACAACGTTCCAGAAATACTTTTGTAGGAACTCCTTGCTGGTTAGTACATGATCTACCGAGATCTTTTATCTTTAAAATAGTTTTTTGGCTATTGTTTCAATCTCGGGTGTTACTTATGACTAAAATTGTAAACTATGTTACAGGATGGCACCAGAGGTGCTACAACCAGGAAGTGGATACGATTTCAAGTGAGTGTAGACAATCTTTTTATTAAGAAATTGTTTATGGTTGAAAAGTGTACATTTTTTATGTTTTGCACAAAGAATTACAAATTTACAATTTGGTAGTAAAACACCATAATCATCATCTACAGGGCTGACATTTGGTCATTTGGAATTACTGCACTGGAGTTGGCTCATGGCCATGCCCCTTTCTCAAAGTACCCTCCAATGAAGGTTAGTATTTTGGCAACATAACCAATAAATCCATGCAGGTGATGGATACATTTTATTATATATCTTTTTAGTCATTAGTCATTCTTTTGTGTCACAGGTTCTCTTGATGACCATTCAAAATGCACCCCCTGGACTTGATTACGATCGGGATAAACGGTTTTCTAAGGTATCATTTTATATTTTATCTGTAGGGGCATGCAATGTTAACATCATTACATAAACATGAAAAAATTGGGACAAAAAGATGCTTATCTTTTTGTATTTTCTGAACAGTCTTTTAAAGAATTGGTTGCAATGTGTTTGGTGAAAGATCAAACAAAAAGACCAACTGCTGAGAAGTTGTTAAAACATTCTTTTTTTAAACAAGCAAAACCTCCGGAGCTCTCTGTGAAGAAACTTTTTGCTGATTTGCCGCCACTATGGCATCGTGTTAAAGCTCTCCAAGTATGCAATTATAATTTTATGCTGTATAAATTATAAAGCTTCTTCTAAATGCCTGTGTAACCCTTATATGATTTTTAAAATATGGAAAGATTAAAGATGCGGCACAGCTAGCTCTCAAGAAGATGCCCTCAGCCGAACAAGAAGCCATATCACATGTCAGATGCATTTTCCTGTTAATTAAGTTTATATGTGTTTTATTATCTGTCTAATTTTTTATTTTTATATTTATTTTATGACGACGATATCCAGAGCGAGTACCAGCGAGGTGTTAGTGCCTGGAATTTTGACATCCAAGATTTAAAATTCAAAGCATCGTTGGTATAATTCATCCTATGCATCTTGTTAAATTTGCTTACTTTTATAATAGACTTTAATGAAGTTTTTTGAACTTTTGCCAAAGATGCAAGATGATGACGAAAATCAAGATACCAAAGAAGATGATGCAAATGCTACTTCATCTGTTAATAACGTAACTATATTATTATCTAACCTATGCCTGATAGGCCCTTCGAAATTATAAAATTGAACATCTTAATGAAATTCTGTTATGTGCTTCAGGATGCATCCAATTCAAAGGCTACACGTGGCGAACTAAATTCCACAAGCGAGATTATTTGTAGGCCAGTTCTCAACCTGTGGTCTTTTCATGTTTTTATTATTATTTTTAAATAATTTTTAACGCCTATAAACTTGCTTCAGTGATGAGGTGATCCCATCTGAATTCCTGAGCAATAAGGGAGATACTCCAGAAAGTAATATGTCAGATGGTAATAAAGGGAACATTATTGAAGAAACCAGAACAAAATTAGAGCAACTACCATCTACCTCAGATAAAGATGCAACTCAGGCTAAAACTAAAATTTTAACCGTAAGAAATCGACAAACGCAAAGTGGGCCTCTAGTGGCTGGTGTGGTCTTAAATCATTCCAAATCTGAAAGAATTCGTAATTTGGAGAGGTTTTACTATTATCTTTACTTATTTCATGCTGTCTTGTGATTATTTTCATGTTACATGATTAATTCCTTTCTTAATCAGGTCCGACAAAGAAAGCTCACAAGTAATTGATAAAATTCATCAAGTAAGGAGAGCTCCCAGTTTTAGTGGTCCTTTGAATCTTCCAAACCGAGCTTCAGGAAACAGTTTATCTGCTCCAATAAAACCAACAGGAGGTATCGTAGTTACTCTTAACATTTTGCTGAATATTTTTGAAAACAAACATTGTTTGACCACTATGCATATATTTTTACTTTTCCATAGGATACAGAGAATCGTTGGATGAAAAATCAAAAGCAAATTTGGTACAGATAAAAGGACGGTTTTCTGTGACATCTGAAGATCTTGATCTTGTAAAGGTATGCTCCATCGTAATGCTAACTGGCCTTTACTATATTATGGTTTCTAACTTAAGTATTTACTTCAGGATATTCCATTATGTACGGGCCCTCGACGGTCGCCTCAGGTAAGAAGTCAAATATATGAGATTTAAATATTAATGAACCTCTTGAAGGTAACCAACTTTCTAACATTTATAAACGAGGTATAACACATCATCTTTTACCGGTTGAAGGGGTGACCGTGCTTATGTGATATATTTTAATGAGTTGACTTGCCATGTTAGCTGCCTAGTGTCGGCAAGTTTTATTTTACTCTTAGTAGTTCCAAAAAATCATTTAATACAAAGAATCTCATGTAACTGAATTATAACTTCTTACCTTTTATACAATACAAAAAACTTACAAACAAAATGATTTTTTAATCAGTTCCATTTAAATTAGTTTAATTTGTGTAACTGTTTTTTATCATCTTATTAACTTATACCAAATCTTATATTTTATTTTATCAAATTTATGCTTGAATGTTCTTGAGGATCTTCATGATGGTTTAATATTCTAGAGGGCCTTCAAGATCAACCACCCTCACCACCACCATAAACAAGTAGTCATTGCTAGAAAAACAATCACCATCTTCATCTTTAGAAATCCCTATCTAATTAAGTTATATAGTAATTGTAGGTCTTTTACAAGCGTTAAAAATGACTGGTTGTTGCCTTTTTGAGCATTTTTGAAAGTTGAATACTTAAAAAGTTCATTACCTGAACCACAATAGTTTTCTGTAAACTTACTCCATCTGCAGATGACTAATTTATAAGTTTACATTTAATGCTTTATGTTAAAATAGGACTCATCACTGAGGAAGTGCGCAAGTGTGGGTGACTGGATCTTTGATTCAAATAAAGTGGTCTGTACAATTGTATCCCACTCAACTTCATCTTTATACAACATCATAATTTTTTTTACTCTAATTTCTTTTTTCTGTTTAACAGCCAATCCCCAGGGATAACAATAGCAGTCCTGTACATAGCAATTTACCTGCATCATTTCTAATGCCACACCTTCAAAACATTTTTCAGCAGACATCACTTCAACAGGTAATTACACCAGATTTACTTCTACTATAATAAATATGAAATTAATGATGTTCTTATTAAATAGACCACGTGTTTCCCCAGGATCTTATCTTGAATCTGTTGAATAGCTTACAACCAGCTGAGGTGGCAGAGTGTGAGTCAAAATCTTCATTGGATCTTAATATGGTTGCAAATAAATTTTGACTCTGATTTTATTTCAGCTTCTCCAAATGGGAAATTGCCTCCATTGCCTCGCACCCCCGAGAACAACGGATCTGTATGTAAATAAATTCAGATTGTACTTGTATAAAACTCAAATGCTACATTAATATATTATTTATTACTAAATTTCCAGGTTGAAGTTTCTGATAGAGAACGTTTGCTGCTTACCAAAGTTTCTGAGCTACAATCCAGGTTTATTGAATATAGATTGGGTTCAACTGACATTTAAAGTCTAAACTCTGTTTTTTAATGTTTATAATGTTTTTGTTTTGATTTTTTTTTCATATACAGGTTAACAATCTTGACCGAGGAATTGACTACTGAAAAGTTAAAAAACTTACAAGTGAGTTGGTTTAGTTCTTGCCTTTTACCTACCTCCCAATAAGTATTAAAGAAATATTCTTGAAGTTGTATATTCAGTTGGTTATATTATTATGCAATAAAAGTGTTAAATTATCTGCCGCTTTCAGTTACAAGAGCGAGTTAATGCAATTGCAAGCCGGGAGGATGGGCAGAAAGGTGAAGCTGATGCTTGATATACTCGTGGAAATACGAGTGATGTAATGCTGTATATTCTGGTAAACTAATTTTTTCCTGTTTTCTTATAAAATATTTCTTTAACATTGTTTTTTAAACTTAACTAATTACAACTACAATAACTTTGCAAGCAGTGGTGCTTGAAATCGAGAATATTGGGTGATCTTCAGCTGTATAATAAGTTTTTGTTTAAAGATTTCCTGGTCTAGAAATGCAAAAAGAAAAAAGAAAAAGAAAAAGAAAAACCGGGTAGCGAGGAAACCATTTCTTTGATTCATTTTTCATGCAAAGAGAAGGAGTGCCTGGATTTGCAGTTTGCTGTTATAGTAGCAAGCAAGATTGCTTGATTCTTTGGGCTGAATCTCTTGAAGCTCATTATATATATAATATGTATTATGTTAAATGTTGTAGCAAACTGTAATTGCCAAGAAACAGAGGTTTACATGATAAGTTATTGTTGTATGTTGAGGTTTTCTGTAACTGTTGTAATACCGGAAATGTGAATAAGACAATAAACTCAAGTATTTTATGTTTTTTTTTTCTTGGAGGTCTTTATCTCATGGGATAGAGACAAGGTTTGTTCATGTTTTACCTTTCTCACAGAGCCTATTGTTTGAGACTGAGTGAGATTTTGATGTTTATGTTTTTTTGTTATTTGTGGTTTTGGGAGGGAATCATTCTTTTGTGAATGCATTAGAGTAGAGTTTTATAATTGTGGTAAGGATTGTATCTTGAACTGATTATGATGATCAGAATCAGTTCATGAGAGGTAACAATATGAGTTGTAGTCTTGTAGACTGTAGGAGTTTTTGATATGTTAGCTACAGTTTTTGATCAGTCTTGTTTTCTTTTTTCAAAGACTGATCACAATATTTATGCTATTTAACAATCTCCTTATACAAATACTTGCAAGCAATTTTATGCTATTTAAGAATATGATAATATATTGATGGTCTATTAGTACTATTACACCTATACAATTCAATGTTTTGACAAGTAGATTGATTGATGTCGAAGTTTTTTTATTAAGGTTGTAAAAATCGTTTGACGGTAGCTCGTCGGTTGATTGGAGTTAAGGGATTAATCAAAGATTTCGACATTAATTGTCCTTGTAGAGTTAATCAGTGATTAGTCAGTAATCGGTTAAATGCCGCTAAGCGCCAGTCGGTGATTAATTAAAAGTTTGATGGGATTTTTACAACCATGTTTTTATAGTTCAATGATCAGAATCTTATGGTCTCTTCTATCAATAGCGACCTTGTTTATGCATGTGATTGGTTATAACAAGAACCTTCCTTCTCTTTCTTCAATTCCTATATTCGTTCTATTGACAAAACACTCCTATCACTATCACCGTCTATGTCTTCTCTTAGAAATGCTTTGTTTTAAAAACATATGTCTTTATGTAGGAAAAGAAATGTTTGAAAAAAAACAATTTAAAATACTTTACAACAAATATACCATTAAGCATATTTTTACACTTAAGATAAATCTATAAAAATATTACAAATTCTTTGGACTTACGAATGTTTACACTAAATCATAACAACACCCACTAGCTTAGCCTAGTGACTAATACCATGGGGTCCTGGTTCAAGTCCACTTGTACCAGTAGTGAGTTTCCTACTGATGGGGATTGGAGATGATCGGGTGGGTGGTATAATGTCCCTGTCGGTTATCCAAATTTACCGTTAAAAAAGAAAAAACCATAACAACATATATAGGGTGAGGTTAATGTGAGAAGTTTAGTTTGGATAAGAAGGATAAGAAGGAATCATAGCCATTAGATCTTCAATTAAATAAAAATATATGGCCCAAAATTTTTCAGGGTATAATTAGAGAGAAAAACTAAATAAAACAATAAATGGAAGAGTATTTTTGACATTTTATCAAATCCCCCTCATTTTTAAACCTTCATAACTCTTAGATACGACATTATTTTTAAAAAAAAATTACACCATAAAAACGAGCGTTTTTTTATCTTTAAAACGCGTACAGTATTGTTATATATAAAATTAAGAGTAAATTACGGATTTCGTCCCTGTGGTTAGCACGAATTTCACATATAGTCCTTATCTTTCATTTATTACGGATTTAGTCCCGACCTTTTAACAAACCGTTGCAGATTTCGTCCCTAGGATGGATGGCCGTTAATTTTTTCTGTTAAGTGAGTGTAAATTGACTAATATACCCTTTTGTTTAATTAATGAACTACCACCACCTGCAAGTACACCCAGAACAACCATCGTACACCTACATCTCCAACCACCCTCTTCTTCCTCTCAGACGAGCATTTAGTACCGTCATCTCTGACGACCCCTTCTTTCTCTACGGCAACCACCTCCACAGCAGCACCACAACCACGTCACTATCATCTCCGACGACCCTTGGTCACACCACCACTAGCAGGTGGCAACACAGAACTCAACCACGGTCCGATATAGCTCCGGCACGAGCGCAGCCTTCACCAACAATGTTCTGGAATAACATCGATAATGTGTTTTAGATTCAATTTGGTCTTCTATTTGATTCAATTTGGTCTTCTATTTGATTCAATTTGAACGTCGCTGTACACCTCTTGCCAGAAAATCGCCCCTGCGAGAACGTACCATTTTCTTCTTCGTTGCAACTGGCTTTCCACCTTTATTTAGAGCCTTCAATTGTATATGATCAGAAATAAATAATCAATCAGAAAGATTGGGATTTAAATTATAAAATCATGTAAACAATTAACGATTGAATTACACAATTAGAAGAAGATTAGATCGAGAGAGATTGTGACCATTTTTTATAACCACCACTCCGCTCCGCTCTCGCTCCGCTCCTCGCCTCCGACATCCGCTGCCGTCAATCCCCGCCATCATCCGCCGCCACCATCGTCAACCCCAATCTCCCTCGCCGTCGTTTGCCATTCCCCGATCTTCACTGACCGCCGACCATTACCTGTCTATCTCCGATTACCCCCACCCCTCGTCTCCACAGATTCATCTTCGACGGCGACGATGTAGCTTCTTCGGTTTTATCTCCGATTACCTCCCCCACCCCGTCGGACCCGTTTTTATGTTTTCTTCTTATATTTAGGGTTAAAAAGATTTTTAATGTTTTTTTAGGGTTTAATTATTTTAATATTTAAAGAGGGGGTATAAATGTCAATTCACACTCACTTAACAGAAAAAATTAACGGCCATCCATCCTAGGGACGAAATCCGTAACGGTTTGTCAAAAGGTTGGGACTAAATCCGTAATAAATGAAAGCTAGGGACTATATGTGAAATTCGTGCAAACCACAGGGACAAAATCCGTAATTTACTCTAAAATTAAAAAAAAATGTACTCTTTCCATTGTATCAAAATGTTCAGATCATTGTGTGATTGTGTCAAAATGTTTAGATCATTATATCATATTGTGTCAAAAATATTCAGATCTTTGTGTCATATTGTGTCAAAATGTTTAGATCATTGTTTTATATGGTGCCAAAAAACGAAAGAGTATTTAACTTTATATATAGCAACACTATAAATACTTTTGACACAATGACACAATGACACAATGATCTGAACATTTTGACACAATGACACAATAATCTGAACATTGTGTCAAAAATCGAAAGAGTAATAATTTTTTTTTCATTTTTTATATAGCAACACTATACGCGTTTTAAAGATAAAAAAAAATGCTCGTATTTATGGTGTAGATTTTTTTTTAAATAATGTCGTATGTGAAAGTTATGAATGTTTTAAAAAAATGGGGAAAGTAGATAAAAAGTCAACAAAAGTGGTTAAGACTAAAATACCTCTCCTTTTTTTTTATTAGATCAAGATTGAAATTCCTTCTTATCTTTCTTACCCTAAACAAACTTCTCATTTGAACATCTCCCTAACATATATATACGAGAATATAACATTTTCTAAACGTTTTTATATTAGAAGTCAGTCATTGAAAAAGTTAAAACTTTTTGACACAGTTTTTAAAAGACTTAAATCAATCATTTAAAAAAAAGAAGAGTAAATTACATATATTTCCCTTTATGTATGGTGTATCTTATGAATAATGCCCTTTAACCTATTTTATTACATGTCCTGTCCTTTGTTTGAGAAAACAATTACAAATTTAGCACTTTTGTAAACTTCCGTCCATTTATCTCTGTTAGTACAAGGGCAATTCTGTAATTTACACTAAAATCCATCAATATATTCCATCCTCTCCCCCTATTAAATATTATCCTTCCTTTTTTTTTGAACGGCACCATTCTCCACCTACCTCAACTTTTTCGATCACTTAGGGTGGGCGGTATGCATGCCGCCGCCCTCGGCATAGAAGCGACATCAAGCATGCCGATGCTCGGCATGCATACCGTCGGTCCCCTTCCATCGGCATCGGCATCCAAGTTCAAGTTTTGCGGCATGTTTTCGCCGAGAATTACCGAGCCAAATCAGACCGTTCAACGGTCATTTTTTGGACCGTTTGAAATTTTTTTTTATCAATTCCTCCACTATATAAATCCCTTCAAAACCAATAAATTTTATACACCATTTCTCCTAAACAAACAAAAACCTTTAGTTTCTTTCTCAAAAAACATGAATCGCCCTCGCCCACGCTATAAAATCCCACCCGAGCTTATGACTTCTTCTAGTAGTTCGAGCGATTCGGACAATGACGCGATGACTTTCATGAATCTGTGTTATCGTGCTGTTTTAGACGAAGAATCTCAAGAGAAGAGCACAAGGACGAGTATTTATCGAGATCGTAGAGCAAGCCATGATCGTTTGATTGAACTATATTTCGCCGACGAGCCACGTTTCCACGAAGGTATTTTTAGTGATAGATTTCGAATGTCTAAGAGATTGTTTAATCGTATCTTGCATGATATTGAGAGTAACTTCGAGTGGTTTACGTCTCGTTTCGACGGGAGGGGGCGTCCAAGTTTCACTGCTTTACAGAAATGTACGGTAGCTATTCGTCAATTGGTAACCGGTAACGTGCCTGACGAATACGATGAGTTTTTAGAAATGTCCGAAAGAACATCACGTGAATGCTTACACTACTTTTGTGATGCTATAATTAGGCTTTATAGAGATGAATTTTTACGTTCACCGACTAGCCATGATCTTGCTCGTTTATATGAGGCCCATTTAGAAAGACATGGCCTCCCTGGCATGATCAGTAGCATCGATTGTATGCATTGGGAATGGAGAAGCTGTCCAACAAAATATAGAGGACAGTATCATCGTGGTGATCATCCGAAACCAACGGTAATACTCGAGGCAGTTGCGTCTCAAGAAATGTGGTTTTGGCATGCTTTTTTTGGTGTCGCAGGTTCAAACAATGACATAAATGTGCTAAATCAGTCAACATTGTTCACAGACGAGTTGAAAGGTATTGCTCCGAAAGCTCCTTTTGTTGTTAACGGTCGGGAATACAAACGGGGCTACTACCTTGCCGATGGTATATATCCCACTTGGTCTACTTTTGTAAAAGCGTATACACATCCATACGCAATCAAGGAGAAGAAAATGAAGAAGGTGCAAGAGGGTGCAAGAAAAGACGTCGAAAGAGCGTTTCGGAGGTTGAAATCTAAGTGGGCGATAGTAGATCGAAAAGCACGACCAACAGACACAGCTTTGATGGAGAATATCATGTACGCGTGCATGATACTTCACAACATGACATTGAAAGACGAGGGCGCGGCTATTTCACCGGTACACATTCGCGATCCTCCAGTCCCGCCGATCGACACTGAGGATGTTTATATGGAGATAAGCGACACCGAGACAGACTTTCAGCTACGATTCGACATCACTGAGCATATCGCCAACAACTTGGAAGTCGTGCTAACTGAAGAAGAGCTGAATGCAAATCCTCCACCACCCTAGATTTGTATTTTTTTTAAAAGAAAATTGAAGAATAAATGTTGGTTTTTTTTTAGGAATTCGGTAAAAAAAAATTATTTTTAGGACTTTGTAATTTTTTTTTAATCTAATGAATTGTTTTATGTTTTTATTTTATATTAAATGTGTTAGTTTAATTTTAATATTTAATCCGTGCCTAAACCATGACTAAATGAGCATACCCCCTATAAAATCATCATTCTACATCAATTCTACATCAATTTTCTCTCTCCTGTTGGCATCATCCTATTGGTCCAATTTGATGCCTAACCCATGCCTTAGGCAAGCATACCTCACACCCTTAGGAGTTACCACCATTTTAGAAATCTTTATAACTTGATAAATGGTAACTTGTTTTTTTGCATGAATGTAGTGTCAAACAAAACAATGCTTTAACTTTATGTGATATGGATATTGTAAACCAAATAAGACAAAAACAAAAGTTGCTGTAAACAAAAGTGCTTTATGTAAAGCAAAAAACTTTATGTAAAGCACAGCAGTGCTTAAACAAAATAGTTGCTGTATATTACTTTAAGACATAAAGGTCATAGTGCATAAACAAAACAAGCTGCTGCATCACCAAAAAAAGTTGCAAAAAGCATCAGCCAAACAAGTTGTGAATCCTTTGTAAATTGCATATAACAAAAGTTGTTGCATCAGCCAAAAAACATAATCTGCTTACATCAACCAAAAAACTTGCATTGCTGCTCATCCTTCCCCTGCATTGATACTTATTTAACCGGCTCCTGCTCCTGTCCCTTACAAGTCCTGCTGTTGTGACCTTTTTTGTGGCATTTGGTACAAGCACCTCCTGATCCTTTCTTTGACAATCTTCCAGTTCTTGTGACCTCTTCCATCTCTATAGCTGATCTCTTTCTTGCCTTTCTTGGCCTACCCACTGGTTTATGATGAGTTGGTGGGGTGATGATTGTTGGTACCTTGGACTTTGGCCACATTGACATACCATTAATTGGGTATACCTTGAAGCTGTATACCTCCTTCCACCTATCCATTCTGTATATGGGATTGGCACAGCTTTCTACAATTTCCACTTTAGTATTATGTCCAGCCCTATCCCATATTGCAGCCACGGCATGTTTACAGGGTATACCAGTTAGTTCCCATTTCCTGCATGCACATGTTTTATCACTCATATTGACAACCCATTGGTTACCAGTTGGTCCTTTCACTTGATAGTGGTCTTCACCATTCCAGGAAACCTTGTACCTATAAACTCAATTGTTAATACATAAGTGAGTAAAACATATTGTGGCTCTAACAGTGGCCTCTAACAGTTTCGTTAATGAGTAAAACATACCTGTTTGCATCCTTCTTGTTGGCCTCTAACAGTTTTGTTGCATATGGTGTTAACAATCCTTCACTGTTATCAATCACATCTAGAATATTCACTATTCTCTTCATACAATACTCCCTAATGTATTCCAACACAGTAATAATTGGCTTATCTCTACCACCTGCTATCTTGGCATTCATCACTTCACACATATTATTCAACAGAATATCTGAGATGGCCCTACCTGTGTTACATACATAATTTTGATCAGAGCCTATTATTTACTACTCAAGTATGAAAGTATTACCCTAAAGACTACCATTTACCAGAAAAGTGTGCTCTTGCCCAGTGTTTTGGAGGGATTTTAGCCAACCATTCTTGTGCGTCTTTGTTTAACTCTTTTAGTTCATCCATTGCCTTGTCAAAATAAATTGAAGTTGTGGATGAGGCAATTTTCCACAATGCATCCTTGAAAGCTTTTCCTCTCCATTTCAGTTTCATATTCTCACTAATATGCCTTAGACAAAATCTGTGTTCAGCACAAGGGAAGACTTTTTCCAATGCAGGAATAATACCCTATAAAGTACACATAAAGTGATACACATGTTAATAAAAGCACCATCAAGTCCTAACAGGTCCCTACTAATGGCTTTGAATCCCCTTTTTAATGAACCCAAACATATATAAATTCTTTTAAACTTTCTATTGTTTGATGTTGGATCAGTGGATGGTTCAACCTCTATTTTAACTGTAGTGTTTCTATGTGCTTTGACAAATTGCCTCATTTTCCTTTTCTCAAGGCTGGTTTGATCATCATCAGATGTTGATCCACTATCAAACTCTTCATTATCAATTACCTCATCATTAGGATCATTTGCTTCTTGATTCTCTAAATCTACATTCTCATCAATATTCCACTTGAAAGTTCTCATATCAACCTCTACATCATCAGTCACATTCTCATTTTCTGGTATGAAGTCATCATCATGCTCAACTTCAACCTCATACTCATCATTCTCTGATTAGGCGGGAGTGTAAAGGGAATATTAGGAAGGTGTGAATTACAGAATTGCCCTTGTACTAATAGAGATAAATGGACGGAAGTTTACAAAAGTGCTAAATTTATAATTGTTTTCTCAAACAAAGGACAGGACATGTAATAAAATAGGTTAAAGGGCATTATTCATAATATACTCCATACATAAAGGGCAATATATGTAATTTACTCAAAAAAAATTTTGATCGTAATATTTTTAAATATGTTTTAGAAAATGTATTTGTAATTTCTATTAAAATTGTTTTTTCCTCTTATATTTTAGAAAAAAAAATGTTCTTAATATCTTTTTAACAAAACTGAAAACAATATTGTTTATAAATAATCTTTTTTTAAGAATAATTCTTTTATCCTTATTCTTTATACTTTTTTTTAATTTGTTTAAAGAATATTTTTTTAAGAATAAATTTTTATCCAATAAGATTAGGGTGAGAAAATTAAGTTTGTAAAAGCATTCATTTTCATAAATAATTTTCAAATCGCCTATTTTAATAAATATGTTTTCCATCAACACCCTTTAGAAAAAAAATCAAAATATAAATACAACATGATAATGTACAATTGAGAGTATTCTATTCTCTTTACTATGAAATTTAGGTTTGCCATAACTTCTTTAATATATGTCATTTATGGAGTTCGTTTTCACTCATACTTCTTATATCTTTTAATAAGTTTCATATGAGCAAATGTTTATTTGTTGTCCTAACAAATGCTTACTTGTTTATATTACGTATGGTCAGTCTGAAAATCAAGGTGATACGTGCACTATTCTTTATACTTACCCTGTTAACTGTGAGCTTCAATGCCCTTCGCCCTTTGAACATATTTCCTGAACTGACTTTTTTTCACAAAACAATATTCGTCACCTTCAAAGATTGCTCGGATATCCATACCGGAATTGCCTATACACACGAGGCGAACCCGACTACCGTTGATAGATCAAACCTAACATGCAACCCGGTTCTTTTCTTATCTTCTTGTATTAATGCTAAAGAAATATAATTTTATATATAACAATTACATGTTCAAAAAATAATAATTGATACTAATTTTTTTACCTCTTATTGAGACACCCTTATATGTCCCGTATTAGGTTATACGAGGTGCATAGGAAAAGACAATCTCAATCTGAAATAAAACTCAGTGCTACATGCGCCGTATTAGGGGGTAATATACCCCATATTGGCCAATACACCCACGTATTGGGAGTTGTCTTTTTTCTATACAACCCGTATAGCTCAATACGTGACGTATAGGGGTGTTGAGTTAGATTTTAGGGTGTCTAGTTAGAATATATTTTTTTAAAGTTTTGATAAAAACTACCACGTGGGTTTAAATAAATACTAAATCGCCACATAGAAAAAGTATGAATTTAAAAAGCTAAATGGGTTCAAAGAGTTTGTGTTGGGCCGTTGGGAACACCCCAAGCCCATCACCCTAATAAATATAAAAATACCATTTGTTTAAGAAAACTAATCTCCTTTTAATTTTTCAAATACTCTAATCTGACCACGTGAAGACTTGAGCCTGACCGGCGGCCGGCGCTAACATCTTTTCCGGCGATGGACTCCCTCTCTCTCACTTCTCCTTTATCCTCCACCGGCAACTCTTCCACGCTTCCAAATCTCAAACCTCGATACGCACTTTATCATCATCACTCCAATGTACACGTCAGCCAGGTCTTCTTCTGTTATAAATAATCAGTTTTATATATGATTGATTGATTCGAGTTCTAAAACCCTAGCATTCTCCGTGTGTTTTGGTATTGTTTGTTTGTTTGTTTATAGAAGTACCGGAGAATCAGGAACGGAAGATGCAAGGCGGTGCTATTGCAAGAGGCGCCGTTAGCCGGCGCTATTGGCGCGTGTGTGCTCAACTCGCTGATCTCCCCGATCCCCGTGGGTCCCGACGACAATGAAGACGGTGAGTCGATTATCGAGTCGGCTGATGCAAGGTTTGCAGTCATGGGGATCATTAGCTTCATCCCTTACTTCAATTGGATGGTGAGATTTGATTACATGTTTAATTCATTTGAGAACCAACTGGCTTTGAAAACTTTTGAGAACCATTCTGAGCTACAAGTTATATATAAGGAAATCCTCCTGAATTTGAATGCTTCCCCCTGAAAATTAGTGGCTCAGAATGGTTCTCAAAAGTTCTCAAATAAAAAAGTTATCATTTGAACCTAACCCTCTTTGTGTAATTAGGGAAGTTTGGATGATGAATTATCTGTTTTGGGATTAATTGATGTGGTTTATTATTCATTATTGTGTGTAGAGTTGGGTGTTTGCTTGGATGGATACAGGGGATAAGCGTTATGTTGCATATGCCATGGTTTACTTGGCTCCTTACTTAAGGTAATTAATTTAAAACTTGTAATCTATCTACTCATTGCTTCTGCTAATTTAGGATTCAAGGGGATTCAATGGGCCATCTGTTTAAAAGTTAACCGCTAATCGCGGTCTCGAATGTGATTAATGAAAGTTAATTGGCACCATGAGCAATGAAATAAAACTTGTTTTGTATTCAATAATAATGTTTAGGGTTACAAAAGATCCTTTATTTATATCCCTAAGATTTTAAGAAACTAAGGTGGCGTTTGGTTCGTGGAATTCAATGGAATTGGAATTGCTAAGTTTTCCTTTGAAAAGTTGTGCTTCGTTGGGTTATGGACAAGTTTAAATTCTCATTAATTCTTTTAATCAATGGAATTTAAGGTCATGTAACTTTCCTTCATTAAAGTGAAGGATTCCTAAGAAATGTTGTAATAGTAGTAAATTTCATTGACTAAAGGAATTCATTGCATTTCAAATTCCTTTGTTACCCAATCAAGAACAATTTTGAAAGGAAAAATATCAATTCCAATTCCATTGAATTCCATAACCAAACGCCACCTAAGAGAACAAGTAAACCTATTTGATTCAAACTAGGAGAAAAGCCTATTTTTTAGAAAAAAAACTGCTAGATTTGTAGGTTGGTCATTTTTCATCCAAACTTACACAAGATTAGTCTAACAATCAGTACTCGCAGCTCAAATTTGTCAGTGCTACCTGATGAAAGTTGGTTGCCAATTGCTAGCATTCTTCTGGGCATTCTTCACATTCAGCTAGAAGCAAGCATCAAGAATGGAGATCTTCAGAACTTCCCATTATTCAATGGAAAGAAAGATGAACAGGTACTAAACTATTATGCTCACAAGTTGATTTGGTAATATATGTTTTTTTTCCTTCCAAATCTTGGTTATGGGGTGATGTGTGATGTGATGTTTTTGGTTTATTAGGAGACAACAAAAGATGAACAGGACCTACCTTCTGCAAGTGATGAATCAATAAATAAAATTAGGTCTTGGGGGATGCCTAAAAAGCATAGTAGACAAGTTCAACATTTGGATGAAGATGGGGAGGAAGGGAAAAAAGAGTAGGTGATTAAGTCCGGTGATTGTGAATTTTGATTTGTGTGAACTGGTGATTGTATTTTGATTCATTAATGCATTATTTGGACATATGAAGAAAGTTGTGCTATTTTGAAAATGCATTTATGATCCAGGTCTGCAGGTTTACCAAGTACCATTGTGAATCTGCAGCCATAAAACTTGTACAATTTATGTATCACTTTAGCACCTCCATCGTAGAAAGCGGATGGAAGTGAACACGAGTCAGCAAATCGGACTAATGTTGTAGCGTTGGAGGACCATGTTCTCAACGTTTGTTTGCTGTCCCTCCCTCATGTTGATTATAAATATAAACTTTCATTAAACCTTTAACACACTTGATAAATTTGCTTATGATAGAGTAGGGATTTATTGAAAACTTAAAATTAATACATAAATTGATTTAAAATACTAAACGATAATAATGATAGAGAATAAAATTATTGATTTAGTAAGTTGTAAATTTAGTCTCTGTAGTTTGATATGAATTGCAGATTGAGTCTTTTTTTTTTAATTTTCGATACTAGTCACTATGGTTTCTATTTAAAAAAGGAAATAACAATCAGGAATTATGGACTAGAAAAATTTAATAATTGAAAAAAATGAAGATTGTGATATGTGGCTAAATATATTTAAAAGGAAGAGAAATAAACAAGAAGCATTAGTATAGTTGTTAAAGTGCCTCCCTCCCCACTTTAATACTGTGTTTCCGAGTTTACTTAAAGAGGAAAATGACAAAAGATGAAGGAAATGTAAGAAAATTTGTGTTTCTGAGTTTTATTTAAGGAGGGAAAGGGAAAGAATCAAAAAAACAAATTGTGTTCCCGAGTTTCACTTAAGGAGAGAAAGAAAGAGAAAGTTAGACCATTTTCTATTATTTTTATTTCTTTCCGATTTGGAAGGTTTTGGAAGGAACGAAATCATTCACCTTCTCTTCCTTTCATCTCATTTATTTTCTTTTCCCTCTTTATGTAAACTCGAAAACACAACGTTAGGTCTTGATTTCAGACATGCAAGCCCATTTCAATTATTTTTAATGCATTCGAAGAACACGTGGCAAAACACTTCATGATTCGGACCACTAGCGGCTAGGCTGTTGCTGGCCACCGATTGGATGATAGGCTCTGATATGATTGGTCAGTTTGATCAATGGTCAATGGTTATTGACTTAAGGCTAAGTTATGGATAAAATTATTAGGCTTATGTCAGTTAGGATGGGAGGTATGTAGCGACATACCCCCATCGGCATCATCCGGCAACTCGCGGCAACCATACCGCCACCCATCGGCATATCGGCATCGGCATCAATCCAAACATTTTCGGCATATTGTTGCCGATTGTTACCGAGAGATTTGGGAGGGTTTTGGACCGTTCAACGGTCATTTTTTTTACCGTTATATATATATATATTTTAATCACTTCAAATACTATATATTACCACTCATCTCTCACAATTTTATACCTCCTCTTCGCTTCAATCTCAAAACCCTCTACTCTTTTTTATTTCAAAAACATGGATCGTCATCGCCAAGTCAATAAAAAAAATCTTAAAAAAGTTTGGCTAAAACAACATTTTACAACCATACCCGCTATCAAAACATCAAATTCTACAAGTTTTTTCTCTCTCCTGTTAGCACCATGTGATTGGTCCAAAAGTTTGTAAAATTTCTTTCATCTGCAACCATACCTCCACCCTAATGATAGGCACCATGTGATTAGTCTAAAAGTTTATAAAATTTCTTTCATCTACAACCATACCTCCACCCTAATGATAGGCTTTGAGGACTCATTTGGATGAAATATGTATTTAAGAGAAACTACAGGGAGCTAGTTATTAAAATAAACTCAACGGGCATAATTTGCAATTCCACTTACAGTTAATTAGTTTTACTGAAATACATGGAAATTTGTTAAAATCAGTTTTGAGTTTTAACCGAATATTATTTACAACTTTCACTCACGCAAACCGTCTTCTAGATCAGTCAGTTACGTGTTGTAAGAGAGAAACCCTAGGCTAGCTTAGCAATGGCGGACGCGAGGGACCCCAAGATGAAGCTATTACAGAACCTAATATGGTATGCCGCTAGCGCTGCCGTTAGTTGCTGGGTATTGCTCGCAGGCGTTCGTCATCTCGAAAACAATCGCGAAGAAAACAAACGAGCTATCGATCAACGTAAACAGCTTTTCAAGCGATTAGGCCGCACTCTCATTCAAACCACTCCTTACGAGGCAAGTTTCTTATTAATCACTCTCTTCATCCATATTTCTCCTCTGTCTGTTTTGTTTCTAGATAGATGTATTACATAATAATTGTATGGATTTGAAATTGAGCGAGAAACTTAAACGACCTTAATTTCATGATTCAATTGAAATTGAGGGATCACAGATTTTCCAAAACACTTACAAAATGGGGCGGATAATTTCTAACACAGGATATGATAGCTTGTGATGTTGTAAATCCAGACCACATAGATGTGGAGTTTGAATCGATTGGAGGATTGGACAGTACAAAACAGGCATTGTATGAAGTGGCCATACTTCCTTTGCGTAGGCCTGAATTGTTCACAAATGGAAGGCTTCTTGGTCCACAAAAGGGGGTTTTGCTCTACGGACCCCCTGGAACCGGGAAGACCATGCTGGCTAAAGCCATTGCAAAGGAGTCTGGAGCTGTTTTTATCAATCTTAGGGTTTCCAATTTGATGAGCAAGTGGTTTGGTGATGCTCAGAAACTTGGTAAGTTTATAGTTTTATCATTCTTTTGTGGAGATGAAATTGTGTGTATTATTGACCTATGATTTACCTATCAGTTTCAGCTGTTTTTAGCCTGGCTTATAAACTACAACCTGCAATTATTTTCATTGATGAGGTTGATAGTTTCCTTGGACAGCGTCGATCTTCAGATAATGAAGTTTTAACCAACATGAAAACTGAATTCATGACGTTATGGGATGGATTCACTACAGATCGTGAGTATTGCCCTATTAACTATTTAGTTCGTGTGAAAATGTAAAATGTACCGTGGAAAGTTACTTATATATCTATTTATTTTTTGTAGAGAATGCTCGGGTAATGGTACTTGCAGCAACTAATCGGCCATCGGATCTTGATGAGGCGATACTTAGACGGCTTCCCATGGCTTTTGAAATTGGAAAACCTGGAAAGAGTGATAGAGCAAAGATATTGAAAGTGACATTGAAAGGAGAAAGAATTGATGAAAATATTGATTTTGAGCACCTATCTAGTTTATGTGGGGGTTTCACTGGTTCTGATATTTTTGAGCTTTGCAAACAAGCTGCCTATTTTCCGTTGATGGAGTTCTTGCAAGACGAGAAAGATGGAAAACAAACGTCTGTGAGTACATAAAACTTGCCTGCAAGCTATTTAAGTGTATATTTTTGTTTTTTCAGTTGAACTATAATGCATTAGTGGTTGAATGTTCTAGTCCCCTGGTGGACATTGATGTAGATTTATGAGCAGATTTAGAGCGTGTATGAGTTTGTCATCTAAAAAAAAACTATAATGCATTAATTATCTGATTTGATTTCTCTCTCTTTCTTTTCAGGCCCCAAGACCGTTGTCCCAGATGGACCTAGAAAAAGCCGTTGCTGCATCAAGAAAAGCAAAGATTCCAACGTATGAAGCTGGCGGGTCCACGTTTTGGTCACCACGTGTTGACCCAGATGATAATCTGGTAGAGTTTCTTTCTTGATATTTCAGAAACGTATTTCTTCTCACTCGAATATTTTTGTTTATAGTGACATGATGTATGATATACATTCCACTGCCATAATTTGTATTTCAGGATTTCTGAAGCTGAAGGAGAAGGCTAACATTTTTGTATGAAGTCACTTGTTTTCGGGATATCAAACTTCATACCTGTATGTTCATTTCTACAGCTTATAATGATTCTTTTAAAACAATTGTTGTATAGTAACTGCTAGTTGCTTGTCAAGTATAATAAATTTCTGCACTATTTCGATGAAGACAAATATTCATTATACCTTCCAAAATTTAAATCTAAAATAGTAATATGGTTGATTGGTATCTGGTTTAGATATACTTGCTTGTTACATTTTTGTTCCCAGACCCTACTACTAGGTATGTTTGTTTGTTACTTTGAAGTGGAAATTGACTTGATGTGCCCATCTTATAGCGTATATTGAGACTGGGAGCAGCAAAAAGAAAAAAGAAAAAAAAAAACATATGAACACAAACTGCACCACAGAAAGCATCTAGAGAAGGGCGTCCATCAAGTGTAGCAACTCCTGCATCATAAATTTCCAATTTCATGCCTTTTTCAGTCATCGTTATGTACAAATGTACATGCTTTTGACAATGCCAAAAGCCGCTATGCCAGTGTTAAGATGAAAAATCATTAAAGTCTTTTATTCGTACACAGGAATTACGATGAAAACAGCTGAAACTGTATGATGGTAGGTATTGATAACATGAATCAAGGAAATGGGTAAGCTTGCTAAGGTGCTGACAATGGCGGAAATGGATGTAGCTTTCACAAAATCTATTATTTCTTTGGTTTATCTTTCTGTATCTCCATTCCATGTTTCTGATTCTTGTTTCTGAACTTGTGCAATCTTAAATGGAAACCTGTGTTTCTGTCCCCTTATGGAACTCCTAATTTGATGGCAGAACAATAAAAAACTAGACCTCACAGATGACGGCTTCAAGCTGGTCCATCATCATCGTCGCTTTGGTGTCCCATTTCTTGATCTCAGTCAGTTTGCTTATTGAATTTGAAATTTTGAATATAATATTACCACCACCACCATTAATATTAAGGGGGTTGTTGCATTTGACAACTAATGAAGAAGATAATGATGGTGAAAGTGGTCTCACTCTCGTGAATGGAACATTTGCAGCAGAAATGAGAGTGGGCGTGGTTGCCATGTTTTATTTTATGCCCTTAGCCAAGAAGAGCCGGGGAAGTTGCATTATTTTATTGGTCTAAATAATAATATACAAGTTAAAATAGCAATTTGAAGTTTGATGAATTGATTGACCGATAATAATCCTTACCAAGATGACTCGTGATGCTTCTAATTTTCATTTTTGTTATCACAATCATAATGTTGTAACTTTCTCAGCACTTAATGAACAATTGACAAACTTATATCACAATCATAATGTTTTCAATTGTTTTGAAATAAACATAATTGGAAGCTATGAGCAAATGAATCTACTTTTCCATTAGTGTGAGTTTGCATTTGACAACAAACATGTAAGTTAAAAGTGTTAATGACACATTGTCAGATGAGTTATTATTGGTCAATAAGTCATAGTTTTGATAAATAGACTCCAATTTACACAATAAAATATATAAGTTTCAATTTTAGTTGAAAACAAAGCTTACTTGGTTTTAATTTGTCTATATCAAAGTATCAAGTCCAAAGCATTCTAATTAAATTTGGAGATGTATAAATTGGGATAAGCAGTCACAATCAAACTCTTGGATCTATCAATAGAAATGAAGATCTTGATAAATTTACCTTTCATTGCTCTACACACATTTTCATGAGTGGTCGAGGAATTTGTCATGCTCATCACTATAACATGTGTTATTCCGGTTATGAGACTATGTATCACTACAATTTCTTATTTTTTGAGTCAATTGTGCATATTCTTTAACGATTAGAAAGATAGCAAAGTAATTATTATTACTTATATAAAAGAATTACTAGACTAATTATTTTTTGAGTATATAAGTTATTTTGTGTATCAGTCTTATGTCAACGTATCTTTAAAAAAAAATACTTGAATGAAACTTGAGTATTTAACTCTTTTTTTTTTAATTTAATTCACATACCTATTTATTTTCACAATCTACTTTATTTATGTTTTTTAAGTCTTGCTGTTTTTCCTTGAGTACATGTATTTTTATTTCTATATAATAACAAAATGTACATTGTTGTTGTAGACTCATATGATACTCTTCAATACACGTGTAACAATTATTGGCCTACTGTGTGGTGCTCTCTTGATTTTCACCTATGGTTGGAGATGCCTTTTAGGCTATAGCCTTGAGAAGTCAAGTGAAGTCAAGTTTTCTGATTTGGTTTGTTGGTTCTTGCAACTGAGTTCAATTTATTTATTGATATAATAACAAAATGTAAATCGCTGTTGTAGACTCATATGATACCGTTTAATTGTTATTGGCCTATTGTGCGGTGCTCTCTGATTGTTCGATTTGTTGGTGGCAACGTCATTTCTACCCATAAGTTCCTTTCGGCTTATTTGTGGTTCAGGTCGGTGCTAGATTTGCTTATTTGTCATGGATTTGGTCATTGATTTGAGCTTATAATAACCTCTTTACAATGGCTGTGATGATCTTTTTTATTGACCTGAGCCCATAATTCAATTGATTTCTATCTTGTTGGGAAATGCTAATTGTGATGATCTTGACATAAAACTGAGGGTTGTGATGATTTCCCCATGATTCTGAGCCTACGAAGTCTGAAAAACAAACTAAGTGTGTAACTTTGCTCTGTTGATGATCTTGACATAAATCTAAGGGTTGTGATGATTTTTACATGATAATGAACCTCCAAACTCTAAAAACGAAATTAAATATTTATAGTTGTGCCTTTGATCTAATAGAAAACCGATCTTTTATGATGTACACATTAAAGCTAATTATGAATTGTACAAATTCAACGTTATCTAAGTTTATAGTGAATCCCTTGATAAAGTGCGGAGTTTCCATCTAGTTATAAAACAGTTATGATAAGGCCTTCCATAATAGAGATGTTATTAGTTCCATGATAACTATCACACCCATGGAACATCACCCATCCAGACATGATGATTGCATTATGGACCTCTTAGTGACCACTAAAACGTGCAAAGCAAAATGTAAGTTTTTTTCTCCACCAACCTTAGTGACCACAATTACGTTTCATCTTTTGTTTTTAAATTAAATCATATTCACATAAACACTATTACACACCTTTATGGTGATCGATGAACCATTTACGAGACACAAATTTTCTATCTTTATAACAGGATTTAAACCTATAACGTTTTGATTTAGAAGTGTCCCTTTAATCCCGATAAACTAATAACTAATAAGTCTGTAATGAGAAAAGCTTTAAGACCCAAAACGAGAGGGGCCAAATTAAAAGGGAAGAAGCCCATATATAAAAGAAAATGGGGGATCGAGATTGACCTCTTTGAAACAAGCCAAGGGATGTTTACCGTCGCTACAAAATTACTCGCTCCTGTTAGACTTCTCACTTCCAACAAAAACTTCAGTTTCTCCCTCATGGCCGCCGCTACTTTCTCCGCAAATTCGCCCTCTTACGCCCCTCTGAAAAAGGTTGGCACACACAATGGAAGCTTTCATTGCGACGAAGCACTCGGCTGCTTTATGATTCGCCTCACCAACAAGTACTCTGGAGCTGAAATCGTACGCACAAGAGACCCCCAGGTTTTGTTCTAGCACACCAACTGTTTGTGTTAATGCCCAAGTTCAAATTTTGTCCTTTTATGATAATAATCACTTTTGATAGAAAATTGGCTGGTGGGTTTCAGGTGTTGGAGACTCTTGATGCTGTTCTTGATGTGGGTGGGGTGTATGATCCCAGTCGAGATCGCTATGACCACCACCAAAAGGGTTTTGCTGAGGTTTTTGGATATGGATTCAACACTAAGCTTAGCAGTGCTGGTCTTATTTATAAGGTGGTATATTAGTTAGTTCTCAAGTACAAATTCAATTTGCTAGGCTGAAAATTTCTATGTATCTCAAGTTCTCAACTTTTTGTATATATCATATTGTTAAGATTGAGCTATAGTTTCTGTTAAAGTTTCAAGATTTAGCATAATACAATCATCCAGATAGACTGTCTTTCACTCTCAGAGTAGCCTCTTTATCCCATGGTGATAGAGTCTATCCAGATAGACTAAAGTAGAACCGATTGCAATCTAATAAGTGGATTTCATTTTGTGTAAATGTCTAGTTGGTTTATGTAGAACTGAGTCTTTGTATGAAATCTGTAGCATTTCTTTGCTTTAAGCAATCTAATAAGTGGTTTTGTTTTGTAGCATTTTGGTACAGAGATAATTGCAAAAGAACTTCAGCTTGATGAAGGCCACCCGGATGTGCATAGGTTATATTTAGCCATCTACAAAAGCTTCATGGAGGTGATGTTTATATTAGAATTGTTATGCAATTTATGAAATATACCTGAACCTTTAGCTGTCTAATTTTTTCTCTTGTGTTTATATTAGAATTATTATGCGATTTATGAAATATACCCGAACCTTTTGTCATGTACAATCTTAATTTTAATTACATGCTAAGAAACAAGTGGATGGTATGGGCTTTGTCTCGCGTACCATTTGACAAGGTTTAGGATAATCATATTTCTCATTAATCTCAACCGATGTACATTCTATATATACATGCTTTAAGCTTTTAAGTTATCTAGTTTTGGAGTCTTAAAATTTCAAATCAGTTGTAGTTTATAATAAGCTGGCAGATCTATGATTTGTGCTGTTGCCTGTTGGCCACATGGATTACTGACCTAAACCTGATTTATTAGTCTTCGTTTCTTTGTAAAATAGGCAATTGATGCAATTGACAATGGAATCAATCAATACGATACCGATCAACCTCCAAAATATGTGAACAATACACACTTGTCATCAAGAGTTGGAAAGTTTAATCTGGATTGGACTGATCCTGATCAATCTTCTGAGAAGGAAAATGCAGCCTTCCAACGGGCCATGACTCTTGCTGGCACTGAGTTTCTAGATGTGAGTTTTAAGTGATATTAAACGACTCTTTATATAGACAATTAAAGTTTTCTCTACTTTCTTTGTTTTAACTTGTGTACACAGAGTGTTCGGTTTCATGTAAAATCCTGGCTCCCAGCACGCTCAATTGTCATGGAATGTCTTGCAGCAAGAACTACTATTGATCCTAGTGGAGAAATCATGGTTTTGGATAGATTTTGTCCTGTAAGTTTTAATAACTTCATAACTTTGTTTATCCCACACTTAATCTTTTTAGCTTGTCAATTCTTAGCTAATGTGATTCTTATTTTCTTGTTAACAGTGGAAGCTTCACTTATATGAGCTTGAACAGGAGTTTAAAACAGAACCATCTATCAAATATGTTCTTTACCAGGTATCCATCCATATATGTGATGCTTTTTTTTTTTCAATTTCTCTTAAGAAACTCTTCCTTTATTATAAATTTTATATCCTCAGGATGAAAGGAGCAAAAGCTGGCGCGTGCAGGCGGTTGCAAAATCTCCTGATAGTTTTGAGAGCCGCAAAGCTCTTCCATCTCAGTGGAGAGGGCTAAGAGATGATGAATTATCCAAGGAAACCGGGATCCAAGGGTGTGTTTTTGTGCATATGAGTGGCTTTATTGGCGGCAATCATACCTATGAGGGTGCCCTTGCGATGGCTAGAGGCGGGTTAAAGCTCTAAGCAGGGTCAAGAAACTACAAAATCTTCTCATTTTTCTAATCTATGCAGCATGATCATTGCTCCACTTTTTGGAGTTTTTGAATTAAACATCTTTATTTATTTCGCAATCATCTTATCTTTACAAGTGTGCTAGATTGTTATGTAAACTATGATGCAAACCAAGAAAGATTTTAAGGTTTTAACAAGTTGTGTTGGTCTTATCCTATTCACGCCTTCACGGGACTTGAATGTATTTATAAATTATAATGCTTGTGCACATATTTGGTTTCGCGATGCCAAGCTTAAGACATGAGGTCACACAGGTATAACAGCAGTATATGGTCATTTTCAGAGGGCGTCTGTTATAAGTTTTCAAAGGTTCAAGATAAGTTCAATGGCGTCTGATGAATAACCAAAATGGAGTGGATGAAGTGTTGATTTACCATGTACATTCTTTTAATTTCTTCAAAGGTTCAAGATAAGTTCAATGGCGTCTGATGAATAACCAAAATGGAGTGAATGAAGTGTTGATTTACCATGTACATTCTTTTAATTTCGTCAATTGGTGATCCCCTTTCTTCTTATCAATAACCAAAATAACTGTTCTGTTTAGAACCATTAGAATCCACTCTACTTAATGTATAACAACACAATAAACAGTTCAGGCACAATCTTGATTCTAGTAGTGAAATAATATACTGAACATCAAGCATCACTAATACAAAACTGTTACTATCCGGTTGTTGTCATCTCCACATCAAGATTCCTCGGGTTGGATTCTGCTGCTGCATAGTTTGTTGTTTCCGGAGGTCTAACATCAGAAAACTGGGTTGACACGGGCTGTGATTCACCTCTTGCAAACGGGCTTCTTGACTGGCTGCCGCCCTCCACTTCCATTGCAGAGGCCCTAGGCGGAGACAAGGGTTGCACGTCAACCTCAGGGTAAGCCGCCTTGAATCTTGCCCTCAGACCATCATCCACTAAACGAGCCCCGCTTAATTGATTACCAAGTGACATCCACCTAATGCATAATAAAGCTAATGGTATAAACAAACCACATTTTGAATATTTATATAACCAATCAACATTTAGAGTCTTACCCTGCATGGGTGTTATGCATTCGGGCGAATAATTCAAGTTTTCTTGTCCTTGGGCTGATTCTCTCCAACAAAGGGTACATCTGAATCAATATAGTTTCACAGTAAAGGATTAACAATATGATATTAAACAGAACATCTAAGCTGATAAAGATCATTGGTCAAACATATAATAAAGAATTAAATGCAAAATTTAGACTAATAAAATTTAACCTCGTCTGGTTTGCGGCTGGTTTCTCGAACCTCAGCAACAATGACATCAGTATCGATATTCCTGTTGACAATTGGATCTCCTTTAATGCCAACAAGGCAATGTTCCTTGCTATGATTGAGCCAATGGCCCGTGCGCCCTGTTCTTATAATCCTCTGAAGTTGATTGGTTTTCACCCATATAATTTCCTCAACACGCTTGTATCCCCACAGTTCCAAACTGCAGGTGGGTAATTGAGGACACAAAATATGAAGCAACTTAATTATCCAAGCAACTATGCATTAAAACAGTCAAAGTAACAGTAACTTCTCAAGACCAAAATTATAACAAACATAGAGAATTACATACCATTCACGTCCAAGTTCCATGGCTCTTCCGGTTACCCAAAGAAAAATAAGACCATCAGTCTGCAATGCTTGAATATTGAGGTTTCTCATTTCATCATCAGCCATGGTACCATAAGGTAATTCCATATGAATATCCCATGGCGGGTCTGCCATTATCACTCCATACTGTCCTAGAATATCCATTCTAAAGTTACGAATGTCGCAGTTAATCCACTGTGATTCACCAAGCTCCACTTCCGAACAATATTCAGCACGTTGAGGCTTTAACGGCTTCGAAGGAGGAGGGACACCCATCATCATATGAGGAACATCTGGTGTTGAATCCAGTTCATAATGCACATACTTGCAAGTCTGACATACAAACCAAAACATTACAACAATCTTAAAATGTGAAGAAGAAAAAAAAACAGAATGGGCGATGTTTTTTAGTTTTTACCTTCATGTGGCGACAGGTATCGAGAAAAGAACAGTCACCAAGATTCATATCAGTATGGGCAGCAATTATGCGGCGGAAATGAACCTGATATCAACAATTATGAAGCTTAATTTCAAGAACAGGACTTAAATGCTTAATTTGTAAGTAATCAATCAATCCTTCACCACCAACCTTTTCACAGGAGATGAAAGAACCAGTTTGACGTCTGCAATCTTCTTTTGTTAAAGCTGTACAGTACTCTTTAACTTGAGAACCACCTTTGCTTTTAAACTGAGATAATCACAATTAAGATTATTATTAACCCTATTAAATTTGCATTAGAACAAAAGATGAATGAAATATTTGATGAAGCAATAATAACCTTTTCAGCAACTGCAGTTTCCCTTGCAGTAGGTCTATGGATGAGGTCCAACAACTCTTCACCTGTTTTTGATTTCTGCAGCTCCTTAAATGATTTCTTATTAAGTAATGCTTCAAGATCCTTGAGATCATCTTCCTCTGTTCTAGGCGGTTTAGGGTTCGAACCACCGCCGCTACCGCCGCCCATGGGGGAATACATCCCCATTGGCGGCGGTCGGTGCATCGGATTAACCGACATCCCACGGGGCCTTATCATACCTCTCGGGCCCCCGAATTGGTTAGGGTCTCCTTGCACCACCCAACCGCCATCACCAACGGTCCTAGAACCTTGTTGATTTGCATTAAAACCACTCGAATTGTTTGAATTTGAATCGTTGTGTTTGCTCTCTGGCAACTCTTTCACTAACCTAGTTCTATCGATCCCCTTCACCAAAACCCTAACCCTCCCGTTGGATTTAAATTCTTCCAATTGAACGCCGCCGTTATCCTCCGCCATGGACCTCAACGCCATCTCCACCGCCGATATCGGCTCCGCTCCGGCGACCTCCGTCAACGCCGCCTTCTCCGCTGACGTAACAGACTGAAAACCCTCGCTCTCCAGCTTACTCAACAGATCCGCGGAGTCAATCTCGGTAAACGGAACCCTCTCCAACAAACAAACCGCCACCATTGACCGGACGGTAGACAACGGCGTGGTTCCACTCCCGTTTTCATCCGCCGTTACAGCGTCCGGCGAGGGTTTTGGATGTAAATCGCCGGAGAGTTTGGAGAGTTTGATTGTGGGAGCAAGGGGAGGCGGTTGGGTGCGTCGTTTGGTGTTGGGGTTAGGGGTGGGGAGGGGATTAGGGAGAGGAGTGAAAGGGCGGCCATTGAAGGAGGAAACGACCTTGAGATGGAGATCGAGAGAGGAAGCAATGTCTGGAACGACGTATTGGAGAGAAGATATGATTTCGAGCTGGGAATTGTGCAGCGTTTGGATTCGAGTCTCGATTTGTTGGCGGATTTCTTTGATGTTTGCAATTTCGTCACTCGTATCTGATTGAGTTTCCATTCTTTCTCCTCCCTCTTGAAGCAGCAGAAAAGAAGAAGCCAGGTTTTATGATGGGGGAGTTTGGACCTTTATATATCATTAATTAATTGATGGCCCATTAAATAGTTCTACCATATTGGGCCATAGCCCAAAATGCAGAAAAACATCCATGATCCAACCACACTTTTAACGCTCACATGTAGGGGTGTAAACGAGCCGAGCCGAGCCCTAGCTCGTCTAAGCTCGAGCTCGGCTTGTTTAAATTTTAACGGAGCTCGAGCTCGGCTCGATTCGAGTTTTATTTCTGAAGCTCGAGCTCGGCTCGTGAAGAATTCTTTAAGCTCGAGCTCGGCTCGGGCTCGGCTCGTTTACTATTAATTAATTATTTTTTATATATATTTTTTTAATTAAATTTGTATATATTTAGAATTATACTTTTTTATATAGAAAATAATACATATTATTTACTTATTTTATAATAACTCTATATATAATAATCATTATTTTCTAAATATATTTAAAAAATTAAATACAAATTATATAAATAAAAGCTCGATAAGGCTCGCGAGCCGGCTCGAACTCAATAGGTAAAGCTCGGGCTCGAGCTCGTTTATTAAACGAGCCATATTTCAAAGCTCGCGCTCGGCTCGAGCTCGTTAAGGCTCGGCTCGTTTCGAGCTTTTTATCGAGTCGATCTCGAGTAGCTCACGAGTAGCTCGGCTCATTTACATCCCTACTCACATGCAACCAACCGTGGCTGCGTGTCATCAAACCAATGGACAGTTTGAGATAAGTAAAAGTATGAAATTACTCGATCTTAGGTGAATTTAGGTATAATTTGGTGTAAGAAACTGAGCCTACCCATTTAGGATTTACATTGTTCTATTTATGCTACTTTTGAAGAGGTGATGTTATTGTGATGTCGTCTAACTGCTTAATAGTGACATCTTGTCTCTATTGGTTGCCATTGCTCGTGCGTTTCCTTGAGGACAGGTGGCAACCTTTTAATGAACTTTGATCTTGTCGAAAGAAATTCATTCAAGATTAATGTAAATCTTGCAAAAGATAAACTTTGAATAGAAAGATGAACCGATCAAATAGCTTTAATAAAAAAGGATTTGAGGAAACAAGCCTATAGCTATTTGTGTAATTTCTTTAGATGAAACTTGAATAAAACACGTTTTGTACAAAGGAAGGTACAACGAGCTCGCATTTAACAAAAACAAGATACCATGAATCATTTTAAATTCACACTTGAATTATTATAGCCATGATCGATCAAATATTGAAGATGATTTGATATATCTAATTCAACACTTTTAGTTTTTGAAAGAAAATGAAGCTTACAAGGTTTTATCAAACACTTCTATACAAATCATATGAAGAAACATATAATCTTTTAGAAAATAAATAAGCTTAAGAGAGACCAAAGCAAATAACTAATGTACACTTCATTTAATAAATGTGAAGTTTAAGGACCACCTGGTAACCTTTTTCAAATGTGGTTCAAAACGACAAAGCAGGACAACCCTCCACGAAAACATCTGGAGCCGTAGGACAAGAAGCATAAGGGCACCCATCAAGATTGTTCCCCCACCAATCCAGACCAATTTCCTCCAGCCCTAAACAAAGGTACAGCAACACACCCATAAACGCCAATCCCGCATCTAAAGCACCCGACAGCACATAGTTATGCCTTTGCCACAAATCCGGCCTGTACCGAAACATCACGAATCCCGACAAAAACCCGACCGTTATCCACGCCGTGTAGTTCACCGCTGTAGCCGGTGGCATACTCCCCGTCGCACCAATCAACACCGGCATGTTTATCAACGTGATCCAGTGTTGGTTCGGGAACGCCTTGTGGGCTAACCAAACCAACACGGGAGCTATGGCTCCCAAGAGAAAAGCCCAATTCACCATAGTGTAGGTTCCCTGGTCTCCAAAGATCTTGCGTGGCCCGATCAAACCCCATATGACCGATGCATCATAGAACACGTGATCACCGGGGCATGTCCAGACATCGGATGATGAATCACATATGTCTGGAATCGTCTCCATTAGCCACCATGCGGTGCACAAGTACACCAAAGCCGCTATCAGGGTGCCAACGATTTGTGCCATGAACATTGATCTGGGCGGGATCTTCATGTAGTGACCGAGTTTGAAGTCTTGTAGGAAAGTCACCGCTTGTGTCATGCTAATGTAACCATACACCTTGAAGCACATATTAGCCACCGGATATCCGGGATATATGTACCCGATTATGTACTCGGTGATAATGTTCAATCCCGGAGCCTGAAACACCACACCAACATTATAACTATATTTTGTTTGAAATTTTTGTAAGAAAAACTCATATTTTTCTAATAATGTAGAAGGAGTTTCACCTGGTTAGTGATGGCGGTGAGAATACCGATGGGGAGAGTGAAGAAGATGGCGATGGCACACGCTAAAATGACGCCCCACCATGGCAACTGAAGCTGCTCGTTGTAATACTCGCATGCGAAAATGGTGAGAGTGATGTTTATGAAAAGGATGCACCAAAACCACCATTCCGGAACTTGTTTGTACTTGCTCATTAATCTGGTGTGTATGTCCACTTTTCTGTCTTTGAAACTCGATTTGCTTTGCTCCCATATCTCACTATAATACTCCAGAAAATAAATCAATTAGAATTGTCATCCCATCAGAATGCTAGTTAGCAGCAGGGGTGGAATTAGAGCAGTTGGAGTTGAGGATTTAAGGGTCGTGTTTAAGCTAAAAAATGGGCCCTATTCGAAAAAAATTATAAATAGAAAAAGTTCTTAAACAACGCAAGAAATAAGTTATAACAATAAACATAAGAAAATTATAGTTTTAAAATGGCATTCTAAGTAGTTAACCGACAAATCGTAAAAATCTCCTTATGGAGAAGACATTCTAAGTAGAAAATTATAGTTTTAAATTAACACTCTAAGTAGTTTTAAAAAATATGGGGCCTCTAAAATGATGAACCATGTTCAGTCGCACCACTCGCATATGCTCAAAGCTCCCCTGAATTAGAGGAGGGTTAAGAGGGGTCTATTGACACATATTCATCAAAATTTATGAATTTCTTATATACAAAAGTACATTGTGTCTTTTTAGAAAATTATGATAACTATCTGTCTGACTTAAAAGTTATGATTTTGCTACTGGAATTTAGTGTTGTGTGAAGTTTAACTTACCTTCCATGGAAGAGAAACACATGAACCACCATGGATGAGAGAGCAGCAAAGCCGACACCATAAGTCATGGCGAAAAACGTGCTAAGATAAAGCGGCCCTTCTTGTTGATAAGCCGCATTATCGAAGTGAAAGTTGGAATCGATGATGGTTGTAATGTTGTATTCTTGGCCCTCGGCGGTGAAGAGGCCATCGGAGAAGAACGGGAAGTTTTTCGCGTTGTAAACGTTGAACCAGTAAGCCAAGGGAGTGATGACATACATGACCAAGAAAAAACCAGCAGCAACATTGGCTGTGGCAAACCATGGGCTTGCTAATGGGCTACCGAGGTATGCGGAGATACTGGACCAGTCAAGCCCAATAGCTCCTATGCCAAGCCCATGAAGCCCAGAACCGATTTGTTGGGCCATGATTGATGAAGGAAAGATCCAGCAGACCCATGAGAGAGAGGTTAGCATTTGGAAAAGGTATCCGGGGAAAATGTAGTAGGCAAAGCTACAAACGAATGCAATTAGGAAGAACTGGGTACGTGTCAACCCCCCTTTGGGCCGTTTTTCCTTCTCATGCAAAGCCCTGTAGAGTAGTAAAAAACATAATTAATTTTCATAAATTGTATTTTATCGATATAAATATTTTTAAGAATTATAATAACCTAAAAGTATTTAGATTCTGTTAGATTTACAATAAGAATTTAGTATTAGATTACTGATAAAAATAATCACATAATAAAAAAAAGTAAAATGACGGCTTGATAAAAAAGCCCCTATAAAATCATTTGAAAATGAAATACTTTTAAAATCTAAACGAACTAAAGAGTGACATATTGGAATATATTATTATGAATTAGTATTGGTTATTATCACGACATCAAATACAAATCTAGTTTAGGTTTATAGGGTTTCCTTTCGGTCTCTATATATTGTAAGGTAAAACATGTAAGATGGTAAAAAATCTGAATTGATTCATTGATAATATTTACATTACAATATATCATGACCCTAAGGAAACCTAAAAACGTATAGTGGGCCATAGGCTCAATCCATAATCAATACTAATCCATAATAATATATTCTAATACGAATATACGATGTTAAAAAACATTGATGAAAATCTACCGATTCTAACTGAAGCCCCCTCCCCCAACCCCCCCCTCCCACCCCCCCACCCCCCCCCCCCCCCCCACGCTTACTAGTAATAATTTTTACCATGTCTTTCCGAAAAAAATATATATACCTAATTTTTTATTCACACTCCGCCAATGATTGGTACATGTTTACGAATCATTCTGCTATGTAAGATTCAACAATAAGATCTTTCTACAACTTCGCCTACAAAACATTGTTATGACTTCTCTAATGAAAGCAACATATTTACTCTTGTAATAGAGATAAGGTTTGTCATTAACCAGACTCTTTCCGATTCCTACTCTTTTTAATCAGATTTTACCGGATGATTTTCTTATCAATTTACGTGAGTATTAGGATGTTTAAAAGAAAGGATTAGATAACCAACTTTCATATAAAAGTTTTTGATTGACTGGTTCCAGCCTTTTTGGGACCTATATATGATTAAGACAGGAGGTTGATGACTTAACTCCTTGTTGCTTGGTATCATACATGTCTTTTGTCGTCTTCAACACATTTGGTAGGTCCCTTTACTTTTTGATTTTGTTAATTTCTAGAACTTGATTTTTTTTTTCAAAGTTTTCAAGGTCAATAAATTACATTTCTTAAGTTTAGACTTTTCTCATGTTACAGGAGGCTATTTCTTTGGGAAAAGGACGAAAATGGTCACCGTTGACCATTTCGTTCCCAAAATAGCTCCTTGAAAGTCGTCGCCCTCCATTTAGCCCCCCCTGACGGTCGTCGACGACCGTCATAGGTTGTCTGGACGACCGTCCTGGCATACCCAACGAGCCCACAACACGTGTATAAGCAATGGTCGTCGGCGACCCTACTTCTCCGACAACGACCATACACGGCCGACAACTACGTACGCGAGGTAACGACTCAAAATGAAACTTCTTTTGAGTCTTACGATTTAAATGAATTTTAAACAATGTTATTTGTGTTTGTTTCGTGTTTCCCTTTTTTTCAAGAATTTAAATCTGTTTTTAATCAGTATTTGTTTTTAATTAATTTATCTAAAAAACTAATTAAATCGTTGATATTCGTGGCGGTCGTGCCGACCACAAGTAGTACAACAACTGTCGTGGCGACCTTACACAGTCCACGGGGTGTCATGTCATTAATGATGTGACTGTGTATGGTCGTTGTCGGCCGTGTATGGTCGTTGTCGGAGAAGTCGGGTCGCCGACGACCATTGCTTATACACGCGTCGTGGGCTCGTTGGGTATGCCAGGACGGTCGTCCAGACAACCTACGACGGTCGTCGACGACCGTCAGGGGGGGCTAAATGAAGGGCGACGACTTTCAAGGGGCTATTTTGGGGACGAAATGGTCAACGGTGGCCATTTTCATCCTTTTCCCTATTTCTTTTCTTGATGATAATATTAACTATGGAAGTAGTAATCATTCTTAAGAGAAAGTTACTTTAAGCTATTCCCCTTTGAATATGTAAACAAATCAAATCAAATACTTATTATCAAACAGAATGCATGTAACACGTATATAACTTGAACAAGCAATAATTCCTCCTCAATATATGTGACACATATTAAAGTATAGATCGTGTTCGTGATCAAATGGAGTAGCGTTAAAAATGATGCAGAATCTCTTGCCTAATGTCAACTCATTCGTATCAAATATTATTTCGTCCTTTTAAAGCAAAATTATCATATAATAAGTTTATTATCATAATAAGTTTCTAAATAAAATATTTCAATACTTTAGAACTTAATGAGATATATAAAAAAAAAAGATATGAAAAACGTTAAAGTAAGAGTAATAATTACCGTCAATTATTAAAAAGCATTGTTCAAACTTAAAAAAAAAATCAGTATAATTATTTTATTTTAATTCAGTTGCGTAATTACCTGAACAAAGAAACTTGGACGAGATTGGATGGCCACCACATCTCAGCCGGTTCAACCAGATACCTTCTGAAAATTCCGGCCCACCCGAATCCGAGAATCTAATCACCACCGTTAACCACCGTCAACCACCGTTAATTAACTACCAATATCTATCTACGTTAATTAACTAATTAATATTTAACTACCTGAGTGGTGAGAACGACGATGAGCGAGACGAAAAAAGTCATGTGTTGTTTATAAAAGATCTTGACTCCGGTGACCACGTGAATCGCATACACGGTACCGGCGCCGGAGTTAGCAAATATCGTGATCAGCACGTGCTCCTTGACATTAAACGGGCCGGGATTCAAGGTGAACTCCCAACTTGAACCTTTGAAGAACACGCGATCGGTGATCTTCGCCGCCATGAGCTGGCCGAGGGGGACGACGGCGATCTGGGCGGAGATGGCGGTGATGCTGAGAGGCTCCGTACGGTACCAGAAAAACTGGTTCAGAAACGACAAGAGGACGCAGGAAAGCGTGCCGAGAACCCACATTCGGAAGGTGAGGACGGGGAGGGAAGCATCGTCGGTGGTAGGTACGGTCAACGCCACCTGTCTGATCGGCGAATTCTCCTCCTCCTCCTCCTCCTCTTTCGCCGGAATAAGCTCCGGCGGAGAGGAGGACGAGGGGAGGAGGTCGTGGTGGTGGATGAGGGGAGCTCGGATTTCGTCGGAGGAATTTTCTTCCATTTGGATTGGGGTGTGAGAGTGAGATGGGGGAGGAATTAAGATGGGTTGTTTTTTGGTGGTTTGTAATGTGTATACGTCAGATATTCTGGAGTGCAATTAATTAAGAAAAAAAGAGGAATTATTATTATGTGTGATGAAGAGCCACCTACCAACGTGAATAACCGCGATGGATTCACACGTGGACCAAGTGAATATTCCAAATCCCGATTCATTATTTACGGGAAGAGGGAGTAGAAGCGGGGCGGGGAGCTGGAAGTCTCCTGTGTAAGAGCATACGGTATACAGGGCGCCGAGGCGCCATGTTGCGCTTTTGGTGGCGCCAACGGCGCCAAACACCGCCCCCCCCAAAAAAAATCAGCGGCGCCAATTTCCTGCGTGAATATGTTAACGCCAAGATATTGAGGATAACGGTCACATTTGTGACCGTTGAGTGTACCGTTGGGCTTTTAAAAAAGAGCCATTCATAGCTCACCCCGCACGAATGTGGCATCGAAACAAAAATTGCAAATGTTATGCGTGGTTGTATTATTTTACACAACATGATCCTCGAAGATCAAGGTGCCGCGATTTGCCAATTTCACGAGGAGGAGTTGGATACGGTGTACGATGAAATCGAGGAGGACCAAAAAAGAGCCATTCGTCAAGAAATATTTAATCGAGACATCCACAACCAGTTGAAGGCGGACTTGATCGATGACATTTACGAACGATCACTTTGATGTATTTGTAGGTTTTATGTTTTTTTAATGATCTAGTATTTGTACTCTTTTTTTAAGAAGTGATTTGTAGGTTTTTAAATTTTTAAGGAATTTCTAGGATTAATTATTATTTTTTATAACTTCTTTTGCTATTTTCGTAAAAAAAATAAAAAAGAAAAATTAAAATAATTTTAACCCATTAAATTAATTTGAAATTAAAAAGAATAATTAAATTAATAAAATAAAGTTTAACATGGCATGGGTATCCCCCACCCATGTTAACTTTTATTGTGTTATGTGAAAGTCTACGTGGCGCCTATGTGGCATCTTTAACATGTTAAGTTAACATGGGTATACCCATGCCCTAAGTAGAAAGTAGAAACATCGTGTGTCCGTTCGGTGGCTTCTTGGGGAGTTACAGAAACAGTCTCATTGCGTTCGGTTAATCTTGATGTACAAGTTTGTACAACGTAAGTAGTTACCACCCGCAATTTTAACCTACGCTCATCCCACATACAAGGATGAGTTTATTGTGAGAAGTTTAGTTTGAATAAGAAGGATAAGAATTAATTATAGCCGTTAGATCTTCATTTAAATGAAGATCTATGGCTCAAAATTTTCTGGGTAAAATTAGAGAGAAAACTTAAAGAAAACAATATATAGAAATGTATTTTTGACTTTTTATCAAATTCCCCACATTTTTTAAACATTCGTAACTCTTAGATACGACATTATTTTTTAAAAAATATTACACCATAA
>JBCNJP010000027.1:34531263-34549867 GCA_039602395.1 Deinandra increscens subsp. villosa
TCCCTATTAACAATAAGGAAGTCCATGAATAGTGTTTCTTGAAAAGTACTTCCTCCCCAACACAATGTACAAGACATTTATGCATATTTACCCAAGTTGGTGGTTTGATGAATAGTTTCTGCCGTTTCCGTTCTCTTTCTTTTTTCTTTGCCGTGAAGAAACAATAAAGAAAGTCTTCTTTGTGGGCCATGTTAAATTAAAAATTATACCTGAAGTGAGGTGGTTGGAAACGTAAACTTTCCCTTTGGTCAATAGTTTACACTGTACAACACCACATCCCAAACTGTGAACCGCCTTCCCTCTACCTTCTCCCCTTTTTTGCTCTTACCTGCTACTGATCGAACACAATTGAAGACATACCTGCTCCAACATAATTAAAAAAACTTCTCATACCTTCTCTAACGATGTAGTTTTGATGAGCAGTAAGAAGTACCTTTTGTGTGTTATACACGGTGAAGAAAGCTCTGGCATACCTCTTGCACATCGATTTGGAGCCCATATCTCTGGCTTTCTCTCTCTATTTGATATCTTCTCAGTTTTGCATCAGATTTGTTTGTGTGCTCAATCTTCTACGAAATGAAGAACTTTTTTTTGTTGGTACTACACTTTGAAGGTTAGCATTTTTCTTTGTTTATGTTTGTTGTGTGTATTTGTTGTTTGATTTCTTCTCCATTGCCTCGATCTAGACCTTTCTTTCGTTTCTCCCATTATCGTCTATCCTACACACATCTGCAAGTGTATATAATTTTTCTTTTCAGCAGTAGATTCTTTGTTCTTTCAACTTTCTGTTAGGGTATTAGTTTTTGGATGTCGGAGGTGTTTTTTTAGATACCTTATAACGTATCTTCATATGTGAGCAACTATTGGGGATTTTTTTGGCATTCACTATTGGGGATCTTTTTGTGACTTTCGTGAGTAAAACAAGCAAGAATGTGAATATATAATGCATATATGTGTGTATTCTTTTTGTTATCTTGATGATGATTGTGGTTTGGAAGATTTAGGTTTTGTTAAAACTTATACTAATTATGTGTTTGTTATATATATGACAGGTTGCCTATGGTTTATTGACTCTATTCAAGTCAAAACACTGCCTTTTCAGCCCTAAAATAGATGCAAATAAAATATGAAGGTCAGCTGAATCTCTATTATTACCTATCGTTAGAATTTGATTGTTTTGGTTGCAATTATTACTTATTTAAAGAATAATACCATGTTGCTATGATGTGATTTTTAAAAAGGATGAAGTTGAGATTTTGTTGATGCAATATGCATATTTTCTTTGCATAATATGGATCATGTCATTTGTGAAATGTTCTTGATGTATTGTTTTTTGTTACTTTGAATTTCACACCTATGAATGTCCTAAATTTGTGTTATTTTTCTTGGTTGGCATTAGTTCTATCTACCTGGCTTACGTTGTTATCGCAGGTGGTTATTTGGTTTTGTTGCTGCTGAAATGGTGTTAACCTTAAAAAAAATTGTCTTCTCTATTTCATTATTCATTGTTTGTTAATTTCAGAGGTTGTATATCGTTGCTATGGTTAGCATTAATAAGAAGTTACAAACAACGTTAATTACTTAACCCAATTATAAAACTGGACTTTTATGTTTTCCTATAATAAAATTCTTAAAAGGTTGGATCATGATGCCAATATATTCAGTCAGGTATTAATTTGGTACTTTTGTCATAGAATTAGGTTGTAACAACAAATGTATCAGGCTTAAAATGGGTCGAGCTAGGCTGTTTGGCTCACTGGCTCCATTCTTTGTTCCCTTGCAGATAAATGTTCCGAATAACTAATTTATTTGGTTTCTCATGTTAAAGATTAGTGTTTCAGGTTTATGGAGGGTTGGGTCAGGCTGGTTTAGCACATCGAGACGCCTAGGACATATTCATCACCAAGGTATGTTAGCCATCATCAAGATTGGTTGGGGTTGATATAAACCTCTATATGTGTCACATTTGAGCTTGCAAATGGTTAAGCTGGTATATTTTCCTTCTAATGTTTGCTGTTAGATTAAAGCATTTTGAAATCAAAGAATCATGTAGTTGACCAACACAGAGATATTGACTTTACAAAGTCAAGTTCAAGCAGTGGCTCCATTTGTGTTGCAGTAGTACACTTCTGATGCTATCCAGTCGATGCTACTTGACATTTCTTCAGCCATTTCCTTGCTCACAAGTAGAAAAACAAGAGACCTGATTATAATTCTTAATTCTAAAAGGTATGTTGCATGTGAATAATTTTCCCACTCAATATGTTTAAATAACTATATATGGGTTAAAGGATATTGCAATCAAACAAATGTGGGGTTCTATTCCCAAACCATAAGCCCATAAACAGACTCCACGATTCACAAACTAATTTTTTAATGTAAAATGTTGATATTGCTATTGTTTTCATATAGACTTTTTGGGTTCTAATGTTTCTCGAGATTGGAAAATGTCTATTTATAATTCCTTTTTTGCCATGGTTATGGAGGCTGAAATGGTTTTAGACTTTATGGTATTCTTAATTGTTTTATTACTTAGATTACTCACAAACTATTTTGCAAAGTGTAAGAACGACTATTATTTGGAAATAATGTTCAAAGTTGTGAAAATAAACTTTGCTTGAGATTATCATGAGTTGGACAACAATATGACATGGGAAGTGGGCTTAGAAGGTGACACCAAAAGAAATCATATGTAAACATATCTTATACACATGTGCAGAAAACTGAGATTGCTTGGGAAGATTGAAATATTATTACATTAAGTGGACCCGAATGCAAATAATGAAGTATAAATATGAGAAGATTGATATGATGCTGCTATATTGTAGTTTTGATGTTGAAAGTGAGGAAGCTGATGAAGATACGAGTGTTGTTAAGATGTGAGGGACCTTAATTTACTTGAGTCTTTATTCTATGATGGTGCTATAGATGTCTAATTTTATTTTTGTTACTTGCAGGTGCTTCAATATGTGTTTGTAAGTGTTTTATTGTTTTCATTTGTTTGATTAGTTGGCCTTTATATTAGTTATTGAACAGTGGCCAAGGTTTGTAATCTTTTTTCTTTTTTAAACAGGTATTTAGAACTCATGTATTGCTCATGAAATTTCTTATTTTGCCAATATGCATTTAACCATTGTTAGTTTCTTAGGGAATGCATCTGTTTTTGACAAATTGTTATTTTTATTTTGTTTAGTGATGTTCAAATTTTGTGTTTGTTTTCTTTGCAGGTTTACATTGCTTTTGTGTTCGGTTAATGTTACATCAGATTAGAAAAGTTAACCGGCCACAAATACGCGCAACGCGCAAGCGTGGCTTGCATGAAGGTAAGGTTATTTTATTTTTTTTGGATGGCTTCTCGATATATATGGATGTGGTATGTTTATAGGAGTTATAGTTTGCTATAATTGATAATTTTGTATGTAGAATGTTCAGAGGTAAGAGTTTAGTTTTAATCTGAAACCAAATTATTTGGTTCCAAAAGTTATTTTATTACTGTTTTCATATATATCTCTGCTAATATAATGTCGTTCTACTGATTAGATATTAAAAGTATTATATAGGCTCTTCTTCTTATATCTGTATGTTTTAGACTATGTAGCTGTATATCCTTTAACCTAAATGGTAAGCATGCCTAAATGGTTGATTGATCTATAACGTAGTTAATAGAGATGATCTTATTAGTTTAATGGGTTGTCATGATAAATAAAAACAATTTAACTAATCTTTTGATGTCAAATAGAACCTTTTGATATAGTCATCAGAAAACTAATCTTTGCTTTCTTTCTATGTTTCCTATTATTGCAGCCACAAAGTGTTCCACAAATATAATGTATTGGAACTATGTTTTGGGATGACGAGTATGGAACCCAGGGGTTATTGCAAGAGGTAAGAAATCTAATAATTAAATTGATACAATTCTGTTTGGAGTTTGATTGTTATGCTATGCAATATGATTTTGTTATGGTGGAAATTGTGGAACAATATGAGGAATAAAAGCTCATGAACATCAAATAAATGATCTTAATTTTTTCATCTTAACGGCCGATGCGCTATCCGGATCTCGACATATGGTTGGTCATAACATTAGACCTATTCAAAGATCAACGGAACGACACAAGATTGGCACTGCCACGAAAACGGCCCAGCTCCGCTCTCCATGGCTTTCTACATTGGTCAAATTTTGTAGAAAAAAAGTGACTTGTGACTTTAATTTAGTTATGGCTTTCACAGACATAATTTCTTGCACTTGGTTCTTTTGTTTGCAGTGGCCCATTATGATTTGGCAAAGAGGATTTTTCTATGGGTTGCATAGTTACAAAGGTCTTTTGTATTAGCACTTTCACTTCCATAAGGTCTTTGATTTAAAAACACAGGAGGAGGTATTAAAAACAGGTTTTATAATTGGTATTTTTTTTTTACTTTTTTAGAGTCAAACTTTAAAGTCAAAACCAAAACCATGTTGATCATAAACATGTGCTATTTGTTTTCTATGAAGACCATGTTATATATGCTTTTAGTTTCATGTTTGTTTAAATGAGTTTGTTTGAATTTATGATCTTTATATCCAGGGTGTGTTTGTTTCAGTTTCATGTTTGTTTGGTTTGAGTTGAAAATACTAACAAAAACTGAGTTGGTAATAAGATAAGGCATGTCGTCGCATCTTAACACCTACACATCGACGTTTTCATTCATACCGCAAACCCAAACTGTTAACCCGTCGACGAAAGAGTTTACACCGCTTCGTGCAACGCGCGAATCTCGCTAGCTAGTTAAACATATTTCAAAAGCTTTTTTAAAGCTAGATATAGAAAAACACCAATAAAATGTTCGTGGTATGACTTTTTTTTTTTTAAATTACATGCCTTTTCTTATAAAAATACCGACATTACACCAAGCCTACAGGTGTCTAAATTGGGTTTTGAGCTGAAATCGGTTTGAGTACAAAATTGGTTTACGTTAGCTCAAAGGACAAAGATTGTCTGGTCGGTCTTCTATGCACCTCTGAGTCTTTGACCATGTGCGTCTTTTTTTGCGCCTAGTCCATTAACATTATACATCAAGTCCATCTTATGTTGGGCCTTGTTCGTTAACATGTATACAAGCCCATCTTTTTGTTGGCCCCTGTAAGATTTTATAATAAAATGTCTTATTTATCCAACTGATTGCACAATTAGGGTCTTTCAAACACGGATATGATCACGCTTCTGGTTTCCACCATGTTCGTGAAAATATTTATTGTTCTCAATGTTAGGCTGTGTGTAATCGAGCGTTATAGCTCAAAATTCACCCATCATAACGCCCCTATAGCGCCCCTGGGCACCCCCCAGGGCGCTATGTTGGCATTTTTGGTCCTCCAGCGTGATGAGCATGGCGCCCCTCACCCTCCCTTCTCATTGGCCATCTTGATTTTCACCAGATTTGATTGGTTTAAGTTTTTTTTCTTTTAAATAAATATAAATAATTGGGTAATAATTATAGGGGGGTTATGGGGGGTTATGACTACACTACTTTGCTTATAACCCCCCTTTGATGAGTCAGCATACACGTGTCGCATAACCCCCAAGGGAGGGGGGTTATGACTACACATAGCCTTAGGCTATGTGTAATCGAGCGTTATAGGACCCAAAGCACAACCATAATGCCCCTTATAGCGCCCCTGGGCACCCCCAGGGCGCTATGTTGCAATTTTTCATCGACCAGCGTGATGGGCATGGCGCCCCTCATCCATTGACTTTTCAAACCAGCCTTTATTTTCTATACCTTGGGCATTAAATTTAATCATTAAAGGGGGTTTATGAGGGTTTTATGGTTACACACTTACATTGGTATAAAGCTCCTACGCCACGTCATCGCCACATGGCATATAATGTCCCATGGTGGGGCTTGATGATTACACACAGCCTTAGGCCATCAAGAAGTAAGAGGTGTGTAAGCTAGAGGTGGCTGAGATGAGGATGTTGAAAGGGATGAGTGGTTGAACAGAGTTAGACCGAATTAGAAATGAGGTCTTTTGGAAAAATATGGGGATGGCGAATATCTCTGAGAAGTTACGAGAGAAAAGATTGAGATGGTTTGGACACGCGAAGAGAAGGCAATTGACGGCGCTGGTTCGTTCGATTGATACCATCAAGGTCGAGCGAAGGAGAGGGAAATGTCGACCTAAACTGACGTGGGAGGAGCGTATTATGCTTGATTTACTAAACTTGCATCTCTCTAAAGATATGGTCAAGGATAAGACATCGTGAAGGCGTAGAATAACACTAAGGACTTGTAGAGGATTCGAAAGGTCTCTTTTTAGTTTTATTATTATTTTTCTGTTATTGTTTATGTATTTATTTTAGTTTCTTATTAGTCCTCTATTTATTTATTTACTACTATTATTAGTATTGTTTTCTATTTATTTATCGCTATTATTATTTTCTATTTGTTATTTATTTTATTTCCTACTATTATCCTTCTTTTTATTATTTTCTATTTCTCCTTTCTTTTTGGCTTTCGGTGTCGCGTTCCCTTTGGATTGAAGTAGAGGTCTCTCTAGGAAGCAACCTCTATCTTTTTGGTAGATGTATGGTTTGCCTACCCCCCCCCCCCCCCCCCGGTGACCCTAATATTATCATATGTGTTTTTATGGGACTTTACTGGATATAGTTGTAATTACTGTCGTCGTTCAAGAAGAGTTATGATCAGTGGAGAAAAATTCCCAATGCACAATAGCTGATTATGTTCACTTAACCTGGAGGTCGTGGACCGATAAAATCAAAAGAATTTCATTAATGAAATGAAATGCAGGTGGAAATGATAGGTCGTTACACAAGTAAAATAAACCACATTTTGTTACAAAGTGGGTTGTAATCAAGGGAATCAACCCACAAGAAGCTTTAACCCTATAACACTTTCTATGACTATACGAGGTAAGAAGAGGGTGTCCGGCTGGGCAAGCAAGCTACAAAGACAAAATTCTAGATTGCCGCTGCATATGAATCCCACGACACAATGAATATATACATGCATTAAAAACACAAGAAACCCCACCATCAAAATTACCATTAAACCATCCAAAAGACACACACCTCTAATAATATATACATCATATATATGTTACTCCTAAATACTCACATATCTCACTTCCCTTCCTATTCCTGTTCCATCCTTAGGTTCATAAATCATCTACTACCAAATTAGCCACCCATTCATCCCCTCTTTACACTTAGATAAGACTGACCCTTTTCACAACTAGGTGAAACCAGACACCTGAAACAACTTAAAACAAAAGAAAAATAAAACAGAAACTAGCATGGGGGGGTTCATAAACATCAAACAGCAATCAATCTCCGGTACATCAGTTTTCAACAGCTTCTAAGCTGCCTAATGTCTCGTTGTCGGTTGAAAAGGGGAACTTACTTCCTGCCCTCATTTTCTTGACATCTTGAATTGAGCAAATAAAGATGCGTTTTACCATGTTGCAAAACTCCCTGCAGTCATAAAAACATACCCCATCAGACATTGTTAACAAATGAATGCATTCTTCGTTAGAAGATATAAGCAGTGCAGAAAGCTTACGGCCATGGATCATCCCCCATAAGCATCATGTCCCCTTCATCATCTGTAAACACAATTTCCCACTCATTTCGAGGGCGTAACCTTCCTTTAATCTCAAACAACTCTTCCAGCTCATCAATTAGCTCACTGTAGCCTTTCAACACAGCTAAGTCCACTGCTCGTCCCACTGCTACCCCTTGCATTTGAACCTTTCATAATCGTAACCAAGTTAGTTAGATGTGTACTTGACCACAAAGAAAAGTCAAAGTTAGATTCATACCTTGGTACGGCTTCGGGTGGAAGTGCTTTGTTTGCTTTGGACTTCTTTTAGTGAGACTTGCAAAACCCCATGTTCTTTACCATCCTTCGACAGGTCAGACTTGAGATCTGAGACTCCAGCTGATTGTGTACTTGGCACCTGTCCTTCAATTGAGGAGTAAAATAATACATCTGATGGTGTTACGGGTGCTGCTGCTTTGGAAGGTGTGATATTACTACTATCACTGCCTTTGGGAGGTATCTTTATGTCAAAACCAAAAAGTCTACAACTTGAACCACTTAGTGGACTTTGAGTTGAATCTTTGATCTGTTTGAGGGATTCACGAGGCGAGCAAGTTGTATGAACAGACCAAGATGAAAAAGCACCTTTTCTTTCTTCGGTTTCATCCCCATCGTAAACATTCCTTGATGATTTTTGAGGTGATGATAACCAACCACCTTCCATTTGTGGCCTTGCAAGACCACTATGATTACTGTTTTCTGTTTGCTTAGGATGCAAGGAACTATGGTCGGGGGTATGGTTATCATCCTTCTGTCCTTCATTGGCACAACTCAACTGAACTGATACAGTTGAACATGCAGATTCTGAAACAAATTAGATATGATTAATAATATGCTATTGGATATAGTAAGGTAATAAATAAGAAAAGTCATCTCACCAAGATTAGGCATCTCCATTGGAGGTCTAGGCCTTTTACTTTTGGGTGCCACTGGCGGAGCTAAACTGGCGGGAACAGGTGCTACAAAAGGTTCAATCTCCCATGGTGAAACTCTTTCTGGTCTCATAAAAGATGTCGGTTCATCCCATTGCACCTGGTACGGTCAACAAAATGTTCGACCTTTTAGTTTATCGATAAATCACATATCTAAACAGAAATAGAGCATCTTTTATATAAAATTTTATTAACCTTTAACGACCGCCACTTGGAGTCTTCCCACTGGGGCGAGAAGTCTTCGACTCCAACAATTGTACCAGTAAACCTACTTAAACGAAGAAAAATTCTAATCAATGAGAATCCAAATTTACAAATATACAATAAAAAAGCGTAAACAACAAATCATTTACCTTCTTTCAGGAGAATCCTCGCCCTCAAACCGCATCTTAAATCTCATTCCAATAGTAAAAGCTTTATTGTTTACAGCTTCTATATACTTGTTTAAACTGATGATGAACTGACTAGTCCTGATAAAAAAAAATAACATTTAGCAAACATCAAAAGAACAGTCAAAGATTCACTTTCTTTCAAGTAACCCCGGTATCATACCTTGGTTTGTAGTAAACTGTAAACCGGGTTTGAGTTGAAACCGCATGTTTTGCAGTCGCAAGCACACCCAAATGCATGCTCTGGCTAGAAATCACAGAAGAAGGCATTGAGCTTTGTTGATGAACTTGACGTCTAACTCCAACACGTGAATCACCACTTTCTCCCCTATAATCACAAATATTTTAGTCAAAACATAACAAAATGTACAATTTTTATTTTTTACTATTAATAGCATCACAGATGATTGGAATAAAAAATAATACCTAAGAAATACAAATGAATCCCCAGCCACTAATTTCTTATTAGTAACAAAGGTACTCCATCCTGTTGTAAGTAGATGCCTTCTTGGTTGACCCCTAAAGATGTGCTTAAATCGCCACTCAGTGCCATGTAGATCAAAGGCCTTTACCTCTTGAGTAGGAGTGGTTTGAGTAATATCCTGAACATACAAATTCAGTAAAAATAACTAGAACAAATCATTATTAAAAATTACAAAGAAAAGCAAGTTTACCAATGCAGGTAGGCACTCAGTTGCGTGCTTTCGGAGCACCGAAAACCCACCATGTGTGCTCGTATCCGAAGCTGTCAAGACTTTGCAGAAAGAGTGCACGGTTGGCCGTGGAGGCTCGGGTACTAGTTCATCAGGACTTGTAGGGTCACTTTGCTGCAAAACAAGTAAAGTGAGAAAACCATGACCTTTTAGAGTTTTAAACTTTTAATACAATTTAATTAACCAAATTCTTACATCTGTTTCAGGAAGTAAAGTGATTTGGGCATAAACCTCATCTGTGTCATGTTCAGCCTACAAAGCCACAAGATATGTATCAACAAACATTTTGAAAATGAAAATGAAAATGAAAGCCTAATTTTATTTCCACTTTTTAATCAATTAAACATAACCTCCTCAACTTATCCAAAAATAAACAGGCTGCACAACAACAAATTACATACCATAAGCTGAGTATGAACAACACGACAAAGAATCTTTGATTTCAGGATAATATGAGGAATAATCTGATTTAACCCCTGATTAGTTGATGCTTCAAGCTGAACAAATTCCAAAAATAGAATAAGATAATTGAAGTAAAATTGTAAAAAAAAAAAAAAAAAAAAAAAAATCCTAATTACAGATCTGGAATTTTCAAACCAAGAATAAGAAATTACTTACCTGTTCCATGTGACCCTGTGGAAAGTAGAACACTCTCTCCCCATCTCTAGGCACATCCACTAATGGCCCTGCACAAGCTTTCCATAACTCCTTGTACAGTGGATCTTCACAAAATTAAGAACAACATCATAATCAAACTTGAAATAATTTCAGATAAATGAAAGAAAAAAAAATACACCAATAATCAAATTAATTGGGGGAAAACAGTATGTGTAGCATACATACAGAAACCCTAGGAAATTTGTTCACCTTCACGTTGGAGAAATGGTGGCCCTCTATTCTCCATGGAAGAGAAAACAAATTCAACCTCTTCAACAGCAGAAATTACTATTATAAAACACAATTAGCCTCCGAATTTATGAAATCCTCAACATTATACGCACAAACTGATGACGATCAATTTCCGTTACAAAATACACAGATCGGAGAACCGAAAGAGAGGATGTTGAGCTGCAAACTTGTTTCTTTCTCTCTCTAGAAACCTCTTCCTCGTTCTACTTCTTTCGCTAGAATCATACAACTGTGAAAACGGAAACGTCGTTACACAGCCATGGAAACAGCAAGTTACTGTGCGCCTTGATTTCTTCTCTTTCTCTCTCTAGAGACATTCACTCTCTCTCTATATATATATCTGTTTATAGATATTATAGATATATATATATATATATACTCACATATATATAAGCCTGTGTCTGTCTCCTTTCTTGGTGGTGTGTATTGCGTGAGGCAATCCTACCTAACCATGGTTAAGTTTCGGACTTTTGGGGTTAACTTACTTTAAATGCTTTTTTTCTTCCCGGAAAATATAACTTTCAGTGCATGATAAAATAATCAATGTAACTTTATACCCAGATAATCCGGTTAATTTTTTCGAGTTTTATGAAATATTTTGGTCTATGGGTACCTTCTTCTTAACAATATTTTGTCATTTTAAATCCTTTGGTGAAAAAAAAATACTGTTAGAAAAATTAAGTAACCTTATTAGTTAAGGTGGTGTTTGATATGTATGAATATAATAAGTTGTTACGTCTAAATTATAAAATAACATGTTTGTTATTACGTAGTAATCCAATTAGTTATTTCATAAGGAATGTGATTCTTTTGCATCTTAGGATTTTCATTCCTTGAGATGTGTGTTTTTTTAATTCCATGAATGAACGGAATGAAAATTTTTCATCAATCTAACTTTTTTTGTAAAGTTATAAAAATATAAAAAACGAAACAAAACAATAAAAATAAAAATAAATAGATGAATAAAAGAAAAAATGGATTGAAATAATCTCAATTATTGCATATTGGCCGGCAATAATCCCACCATTTTTTTTTAATAAACATTCTTATCTTTATACCATATTTTATTGAATAATTTTTCCCTTAAATCCCATTAATGCCGTTAGTATATGCTGACGTTTTCAGGCGAGCCGCCAGTCATTCTTGTATCACTATGTTCGGTTTTTAGTCTTCAGTAAAAGCCCCATGTTTATTGTCGCAAAAATTTACGAATCAAGGGTCAATTTGGGTTCAAAGAATTAGGGTTCGAATGGATTTAACGGCGGTATAATGTTAAGACTGTTCTATTAAAAAAATTAATGGGATTATTGTCGACATCTAGACAATAGTTATGGTTATTTAAATCCATTATTTCTAAATAAAAAGAAGAATAAAATAAAAAACTAATAAAAAGGGAAAAAGGGAAAATAAAAAATACTATAAAATGGAAAATAAAATTAAATACAAAAATAAACTTATTATATAATTTTTTAAACTAAAAGATAAAATTATTTTATTATCCTTTTTATTTTTCTTATTTCTCTTTAGTACACCTACTCATATCCAGATTCTACCGGAGAAGAATATCCGAAACTCATATGTAAAACAAAATGATATTAAATCTTCATATGTGAAGCGGTAATCAAACACGTTCATTTTAGCATATGACACGTGAATAGAATACGTGATTATATGCATTCACATATGACATGCATTTTATGATATCACATGACTGTGAAATTGCATATCCTATAACTTCATAGGTGATTTTCTCTAACATAATTATAAAACCATAACACATTTGAAAAGAAGTTTTTATTTAAAAAACTAATTCACACGTACTAAAATTATACTTTTAAATCTATACATTTTATCCACTTAAAGACCGAGAAAACACAAAACTTGTTTACTGCTTGGTGCTGCTGTCTACTTAACGTTTTTCTAAAAGCAATTTGATTGTTTTTTTTTTCTTTTTCACACCAACTAATAAAATTAAGTAAGAAAATCACCACATATATATAGACAGTCACGATGAGTAAGTACTCATGAGTCATGAGGACCATAAAACATAAAGGCAATTAGTTGGACAATTGGCGATGAGGGGAGACTTGGGCTGTAAGGTCACAAGTTCGATCCCTGAGCTATCAGGTTTTACCACCCGGCCGCTCGCGGAGGTGGATTTTTCCTGAAATAAGCTCAACTGGTGTAAATAGTCCCCGGGTTTTCCGGGACATTCGTTGGTCCTTCAAAAAAAAAAATTAGTTGGACAATAAATTCATGCATTTAGAATCAGAATAAAATTAATGATACCTTACATGTGCTTTTAGTGACGATTCGAAACAAACAAATGAATGACAAAAATATGGGGACCACATTGACTTTGACGGACGTCCAAGGAGCCATGCATCTTTGATCATTTGAGGGACGTCTAAGAGCATAGCTATACATATATAGTTACCCATGTCACCATTTAAGGTATACCGGAAAATGTAGTAATGTGGGTGTCACTTTATAATTTATATATAATAATAGAAGCTATTTATAGCACTCCAACATTCAGAGGCGTTATAGCGTCCCAAACTTGTTTTCTCGTGATGATCATAGTATGGTTGGATGAATTGTGATTGGTCACTTTTTTAATCATTTCTTTTTAACGGGGCATAATTCGTTAAGGTACTTAAAAAGAAGAAGAGGCTTTACTAGTCTTTATGCACTACACACCTTTAAATCATAAAGTTTCTTGTCGACTATACCACTATATTACGATTAATGCCTCATGAATGAGTTTTTTTTACTACACATAGCCTTATACTCATCTCATATTAAGAGGGATATGATGAATGAATTATGAATATGAAGAGTTTTTAATTAATTAAGTATAATAGATTGACCAGGAAATTACCCGGAAAAAAATTTCAAGAGAAATTTATATCATTGTTACTCTTATGGAGTTATGATTGTTAGATTATACAAGGTCTAAACCATATATAATTCTTCTGTTTGAATTTGAGCCCCTATTTAAATAGGCCTCAAGAGTACATTGATAAAAATGACAACACCATATAATTTTAAAACATCATATACAAACACGTTAAAAATGATAAAAACATCGTGTTGATATGATGACAACATTTTTTCGCAAAATGTTATATAATTTCTTAAAATATTTCATTTAAGAAAAAGTATAGAGATAATATAAAAAATATTCGTATTAAAGATTAAAACGTTCGACTTTATGATATATTTTTACCTAATTATATTATATTATCTCTATACTTTTATATTATAATATAATTAGGTAATATTTAATTTTTACCTAATTATATTATATTTTATTTAAAAAAATTCACGTGCCACCCCCTAATTATTACCTAATTATATTATTTTTTCTCTTTTAAAAATCATTCAAAAATCTCAACCAATAAAAAATACCTTTAAAAAATGACCAATCAGATGATGACTAGTTTGGTACTATAGATATAACGAGAGAACCAAAGTTTTTAACCATAGCGTCCCTGAGTGGTGTTAGGGCGCTATGGTGGCACTATCTGATGTCTTTCGAGCACACAACACATAGCCTTATATTAATTTAATCAAGGGGCTAGATTTGTTTTCACCATTTCTAAAAAAAAAATATATATATTTCTACATGATTTTACATCTATATCTATATATAGGGTGAGGTTCATTGTAGACACCCCCATAGGTGTAGACAGGTAGACACCCTATTTCACATGTGAAATTACTTTATTTCGCATGTGCTTTCACATGTGAAATTTTCTGAACAATGAGAAAAAAGAAAAAATAAATAAATTAATCATAACCATTAGATCAAGAGATCTAATGGTGAAAAAAGGTGTCTACTTGTCTACACTTATGGAAGTGTCTACACTTATGGTGAAAAAAGAGATCTAATGGTGAACATAGCGACCACCAACTTGTCGGAAAACAGTCAGCACATACTAACGTCATTAGTGGGATTTAACGGAAAGATTATTAAATAAAATAGGCTATAAAGATAAGACTTTTCTATTGAAAAAAAAATGATAGAATTATTGTCGGTCAATAGGTTATAGTTGGGATTAAATTTACTTTTTTTAATATTTATAGTGTGTGTATATATATAGTATATCTTACTACATATATATCATACTACATATATTCAATGTGGTATTGGAAAAATATATGACATGTAACATTTAATAAAACAAATTAAAGTTAAAAAAATAGATTTTATAATGCATTCTTTTAATGAATCATAGCGGATGAAGAAATTTCAAGGGTTTAATGAAAAAATGAGATTTTTAATTTCAATTTTTCTCATAAACTAAGGAGGTTTCTCATGATTCTCAACATAAAATATAATATAATATAACTTATATGATGTAAATATAATATGCTATATAATATGATACAATCTAATAATAAAATATAATTAAAGTAATGTAGTGTAAAGTAGTAAAATATAACATAGTCTAATTTAAGAATGTGTATAATGCATGTGCCGCACATTACGGAGTGCTCACTTGGCAATTCTACTCCCGCAGCTATACCACGACACTTGTGATAATAAAAAATGTATGAAATGTTACATTTAATATGCCAGGTAAAGTTCATGTAAGAACCATTATCTATTGTAAGAATTTAAGAATTAACTTAAATGAGAGATAATTAAGTAATTTTGTCCTTTCTTTTTAATTCCTCTACTGGGTAAAGTTCATTTAAGAACCATTATCTATTGTAAGAACTTAAGAACCAACTTAAATGAGAGATAATTAAGTAATTTTGTCATTTCTTTTTAATTCCTCCACTACATTCTATTGTACAAACTTGTAAGAACTAAGGGAAAATTATTTCGAATAAAGTTTTTTAGGTAATTTGATATTTTTTTTAATTTAATTTCACATATATCCACCCATATCCACCCGATTACTTAAAATGTTGCATATATACAACATACAATGTTGCATATATGCAACATGGTATGTTTCATATGTTGCATATATGCAACATACCATGTTGCATAAATGCAACATTATATGTTTCATATGTGCAACATGGTATGTTTCATATGTTGTATATGCAACATACCATGTTGCATATATGCAACATTATATGTTTCATATGTTGCATATGTGCAACATTATATGTTTTCATATGTTGCATATATGCAACATAGTCGGACTTACAAAAAAAAAAGATTTTTGTTTAGTTTTTTGTTTTTTTAGATCGTTAAGTTGCCATTATGTGTATAGACATGAAGGAAAAAAGAAGAAGCATAAAAATTATCTAAATAACCTTCATTCAATTGAAATTTAATGGTTCTTACATTAGTTCTTAAGTTCTTACAATAATCATGGTTTGTACTAGAACTTTACCCTTAATATGCCAACTTAAAGTTTAAAAAATCTTGATTTTATGATGCATTTTTTGAAAAAATAATAACATGTGAAATTTTTTAAAGCGTTTATATATATATATATATATATATATATATATATATATATTTGGAAAACTGAAAAACTGTTAAAACTCCGACTATGTTGCATATATATATGCAACATGGTGTGTAAACATAAGAACTATGTGTAAACGTGTTAAATTGATGAAACAAAAATTACACAAACCTTTGAATGAATGTAATACATATGTGAAAATGTTTAAATCATACATTTGAACCTGTTCGAAAAAAATATGTTAACATTTGTATAAATCAACATTTACACATGTAAATCAAACATTTACATGTAGTGTGAATGTTCATTAAATGTATGTTTAACTTTTTGTTATCGCATTTTATGTAAAATCAAATATAATATAATATATATTCTGAAATGATGTAACATAATATGATGTAACATGATATGATATGCCATACAATGTGATACAATCTAATAATATAGTGTAATTTAAAGTAATGTAGTGTAAAGTAGCAAAATGTAACGTAGTCTAATTTAAGGATGTGTGTAGTACAAGTGCCACACATTGTGGGGGTGATGATTTCGTAATGTCATGTCCGCGACCATACCACGACACCCCCGCACAAACAACCCCCCCCCCCCCCAAGCCTCAACGACTACTTTTGGAAAAATAAAAATATATATACACATATATAATATATAATAATAGTATTTTTATTCTCCCTACTTTCATACAAACACACAATTTTTCATCAAACTTTCTCTCCATTCCAAACAAAATATTACCATTTTATTTTATTTTATTTGAAAAAGTGTCATCTTTATTAACTTCAAATGAGACCATATGTGACTGTCTTTACAACTTCTGTAAGTATGTTGGTCAAATATTTGAGAAACATTACTTGCGTAAACCGACATGAAGTGATAATACAACTATATAAGGCACATGAAAATATACATGAATTTCCTAGCATGCTTGGTTGTGTTGATTGAATACTTCGAGAGTGGTTAAGTTCCCCTATAGATTGGCGGGGGGAAATTCATGTGTGACGATCATGCATGAAGTACTAGCGTCTCAAGACTTGTGGTTTTGGCTAGGTAAGGGTGTCGCATAAATCCCCGTTGAGGACCTGACACACTTACATGTGAATTCCTAGAGTGAGCGTTTACTTATCATTAATCATTATTTTAAAAGGGTAAAATGGCCATTTTGACAATAAAACCCAACTCTCTCCAAAATTCCTTGTGTCCTTAGAACTTTAATTATTACGAGTAAATGACCCGCGCGTTGCCGCGGGTCATGTTCATTTTCACTCTAATTTGCATTTTTTGTGTCGCCCTCTTTAGTTAACATGATAATATAGTTATGCAGTTGTCATATTCATATTCGCTTGTAGTTATAGCTAATAAAAAAATACTTCTATCCCGTAACTAATAAGTTTAGTTCTCCCCTTACTAATATTATAACTTGTGTTTTTTCAACCTACCTCTTAATTCCTAATAAATAATATTAATTGGTATTTATTAAGTATTAAATTGCAATAAAATCATTTACTAATTATGCATGTATATGTGTAAAGATAACAAAAAAATGTGTCTAAACAGAGGTAAAATTTTGACTTTTTTACAATTATTACAATTATATCATAGCATTTAATTTTTTTTTTCTTTTTCTTTTTACAATTTAACAAGAATAGTTTTTTTTTATTTACCTTTCATTCTTTTAATGTTTCACCAAAAGTCTAAAACAACCATAAAAACTTTCCGCTTTTTTCTTTCCTTTTTCTTTCAATCATATCATAACATATAAACCTTCCTACTATTTTTGATAGCTTTTTTTAATATGATATTTTATAAAATTTTAAATATATTGCTTCTATGCTTAAAATAATGGAACCAAAGTGAAGCAAAAGAACTTATGAATAACACAATAGTGTAAGTGTAGGCTCAGATCATCATAGAGGTTATGGTCCTATATTGCTGCAAAACGTATTGTTACGCCAAAATAAACCAAATTTTACTTTGAACCCCTACTCAGATTAATCGTCATAGCCTTAAAATGTATTGACACGTAAAGTGATACTCGACGTTACCGGAGCATCAACGTAGTCTTTTGGTGTGTTATAAGGAGCAGAGCCACGTTAATGATTTGATAAGCCACCACCAACCAATCCAATAAAAAAAATGCCAAAATGCATAGATGGAAACCAAACAGTAACAATGCAGTGTACACATCAGTTAAAATAATTGATATATAAGGTAATAGTATCCAAAAAAATGGCAAATCAGTGTGCCGGAACAAACCATCGGAAGGCTCAACAGCAATGCATATGTTGGCGGCGAGAGACACATTGTCACCACCAAGCCTGAACATAAGCTGCCTGAACATCATAGCCATAGCTTATATGATAAGCAACCAAACCAAACCAAGGGAGGGACATCTATAAGTACATCGATTATGGCTCAAAGCCAAAGGCTCTGGCAAGTAAACCATCATTTCCATATTAAAGAATCAAAGGCAACATAATGAGCACCAAGCGATAAAACCACCACTGTGACATCATACATACGCCGACAAAGACAAATGTTCATTCACAAAAAAAATGAATCTTCATAGGTAAAAGCTCAAATGAACCGTCATAAACATCCATCAACATTCAAAA
>JBCNJP010000027.1:34550367-34566495 GCA_039602395.1 Deinandra increscens subsp. villosa
TTTCGTAATATTAGTCGTATATTTAGTTTTTGTCTTTTTGGTGAGAATTAGTTTACACAAAGATAACAATTTTGACGTTTTATTAATTTTAGCGCAGGCATATTAAATGGAGATAAGCCATATATTAGCATCACTTAAAATATAAAAGCTCTTTATACAAACTTTGAAGGTCTAAATGTAAGTTGAAAAATGAAATACGGAGGCCTGTTTGTATATTGATGAGTATTGTTGATTACATTATTTTGTTTTTAAACAAAGAGAATTGATATTCACAATAGTTGAGTTGATGTTAAGAAAAATTAAAACTTATGTAAAATTATATATAAGACGAAGAATATAGAAAATATACTTGATTGTATTAATGTAATTCTAAATATGGAAGTGATTTACTTAAATTACGGGATTTCTAATCAAAATAATAATAATTAGAGATGAGTGAAAGTTTGCTTCCTTTTCTTTTTTGTATTGATTTTTTGTTCATACGCAATATCTATTTTTTTTTTCTTGGTGCTGATTTTCAGGATCAACATAAATAGATCACTCTTCAAGATTATTCTTGATGCAAATTATCCTTTCTTGGTTAGTATTTTTATGTTGTCAGTTTCTTAATTTAATTATTTAATTCCTATTTCAAATATCAGGTTCGGGTATGTTTAACGAAATGTCCAGGATACCTGTTTGCAAAGGCTCCACTTTTGTTGATTTTTAGTTTGAGAAGGAGGCAAACAGGCACTTCAAAATACAATTTTACAAGTAGATAATTTAAACAGGTACTCCATTCAAGTTGATTCCATTTTTCCAAGTTGATTCCATTTTCAATGTTAATATATCCTGTTTGTGTTGCTGCTTAAATTCTTCTATTTATTTCTTTATTGTCTCTTTCTTTATGTTTGCATGTGTTATCTGCTACATCATTAGAAACTGAGGTACATGGTCATCAGTTGTTGTGAATCATATATATTCATATTTGTAATTTGTTTCAGACACCAAAACTGATGTATGATGTGATACATCTTGATTAGGTATCAAAAGGCGTTTGGAAGTTGGTGTTCAGACAAACGGAGGTGATTTATGGCATACATGGTTTGACCATGATTTTACTATCGCTGGAGAGTGATTATTAAAGAAGGAAAAGGTGACTGTGCATCTTTCTCACACCGGATTGTTAGAATTCAAGCGCCTATAATGTGAATTCCAACCCCGATAATCCACCTCGACAAGTAATTTCGGATATGGATTGAAATGGGTCGGGTTGGTTGACTAGAAAGTACAAACAATTCTTGATCTTAAAATATAAATAATTAGTGGGTCAAATCCTTTTAATCTATTTCCTCTGTTTGGGTCTATGTATTATAAATGTTCAGTTTGGTTTGGGTCTATGTATGCCTCTTATGGTTTCATGTTCATTAGTATTCTATTATTTTTGTTCTTGATGAGTGCAACTTTACATGTCAATGTGCAAAATACACAATAATGTGACATATATCAAGTTGTATATTGTGTTTTTTATACTTTAATAATTCATCAGGAAGTAAAAGGATTTACTATTTGTGACTATTTGTTACTTTAAATTGTTTACAACTCTATGTTTTATGCATTTTTATTTTTCTTTGGTTTTTAAGTTGTTTTTGTAATTGAGGCACGAGAAGTATTTGAGTAGATGCTTTTAGTGATTTCATCCTTAGATACACACATGGACAATGGGTTACAAAGGTAAGCTACTTCAATTTCAAAATTTATACCTTCTATATCATTAGTTCAGCTTTAATGGTTCGGTTTCGTTAAATTTACAAAATGCAGATTTTGCAAGGGTACTTTTGACATTTGGATCAGCTTCGCAAAGAGAGCTTCTTTAGGTATGCTCTTGGTGGATAATTTGATAGCACTTTGTTATTGTGCATGCATAGTGATTTTTAAAGTTGTTTTGTCATAGATATGTTGATATGAAACTAGATGTGCTCCATAGATGAGAGCATTTGTAATTGAGGAACACAAAGTATGTTAGTAAATCTAAAATGGGTAAATTGTGTCATTAAAAGGTTAAATTTGTATGCAAGGAGCAGTAGTTGTTTGTACTCACCACACATGTTATCAACTTATACAAATTGACACCAGATTAAATCTTGCTTCTTTTTTTCTTCTAAATAAAGGGTTAAATTGGTAATGTTAAATCTTGCTTCTTCTTCTTCTTCTTCTTCTTTTTTTTTTTTTCTAAATAAAGGGTTAAATTGGTAATGTTTGCTTATTATGAGTTAGGACCATATTCTTGATTTAATTATCTCCTTTGATTCATCTTTCAATTTATGTTTCATTTAAGAAATTCCGGTTTGTGTTTGTTTGATTTTATAATTTTATACTTCAAGAAACTTCCATCAGCATCATCATTTTCGTCAGGTTATGTACTATGTCCAATTTTTTTGCAACAGTTTGTAAGATTCCAAAATATTATAAATATTATAGAATGATATTTTAGTTGAAGCTTATAGATATGAAGTTGTAGTTTTTTTTAATGATGAGGAACGGAACCAGATTTGTTAGATGGTACCCTCTTGGTTCGATTTTTATTTTGGTGGTGTGTGTATGCGGTGGAGGTGGGAGATAAAGCTGAATCACTATTGAGACGTTTGGTTAGAAGTAAACTTATTCTTTATTCTTTTAACTTGAATCACTGTTGAGCCTGGGGTTTAGCAGGCTAATAGAAAGTGCCATTGTCGTTCATTTTAGTGGGAACATAGAGCCATGGCTAAATATTGGGATTAGGAGGTATAAGTCTTTATGGCGAAGGTATGTCAACTGATATTTGTTCGCCATGTCCATTTTTTATTCCTTTATCTTGAACAAATATATCTGGAAGTAGGGTTTCTATATAACAACTATGTCCAAATGATATGAATTCAATAGATACTACGATTTTTTTTATATCACAGCCTCGGGTATTTACCCGGGTCACTGACTAGTTCTAAATATGGAAGTGATTTACTTAAATTACGGGATTTCTAATCAAAATAATAATAATTAGAGATTTTTAGAGATTAATTCATTTTTGACCTTTCTTTTTGCCTTCAATATAAACATCTGACTTTCCATAAAACTGAAATTTTTGATTTAAAAGATTTTGAATTTTAATTTTCAGTTTCTTTTTACCTCCTAATTATTCAAGACATTAAAATATTACTTTAATTTTCATGATTTTGTTTCCTTTTCATTTTATTTTATGTGTTCATCGATCTAGCTTTATGCTGTGTAACCATTTTTAGATTTGCATTTTTGTTTATTATCTGCATCCTATTTGACCAACTTCTTTTTAGGTATTTAATTATTTGATCCATGAAAGATATAACATAACTTCAACCCATATGTTTTTGAAAAAATAGGGACCAAATTGGCACCTCTACTAATTGAGGATTATTATTTATTGTGGATTATTTCAGGATAAGATACATACAAAAAAACTTTGATGTTATCATGATGTCAGCACATGGAGAGGTGATGGGTTATGCAGATACTTGGTTTACTTTTTTGAAATAATTCTACATTTGAAGGTATTAGCGACTATGTCTATTCTACATTAAATTGCTATGTATTGTTTAAACAGAATGATTTAATCATTTTATCAATATAACCAGAATGATTTAATCTATACTTAATTCAAGAAGTGTTGGAATTTCATTTAGCTTAGCATCACGCATTAATAAAATACAAACTCTATTGTTTGCAACTAAAAGTCTCGAACCACAATTTATTTGCATCAGTAAGAACATAATTTAATAGCATAATTTCGATGACTGCTCAATTAGGTGGATCAAATGCTAATTCACAATCAGGTAAGAAAAAGAAAGCGTTGCGCAAAGAAGCGAGCAAACGGAACCTTGTAAACATACATTTAGGTAGATGTAATAAAAAGTTAGGTAGCGAAGACATTCTTCAAGTCCATCAAAAAAATAAGTATATTATACTTATTTACACATATGCACTGTAAAAACATGGAATAAATTAAGATGTGTAGGAAAGCAATGTACCTTTTATATTTATATACTCTTCTGAGTTTTTAGTTCTTGAATCAACCTCCAATAATGTACTGCAGGCAAAAATAAAGAAAACGAATGATGATTGATTGGGAGAGGAAATCGATGTAGGAGACCAAAGTCCTACAATGTATAAATAGGATTTTACGTAGGTAAAATATGGAAACAATATAATTAATTATGTACTCAATTAATACAAATTAATTATTAACTTTGGATTATATGGAAAGTTTTCTAAATTAGGATGGAGATTGGTATTTTAAAATTTCGGAATTTTTAAATTTAATTTAAAATTTAAATTAGTGGCGCCTAAAACATTGTTATATTTTTGAAGAGCCATTATAAAATATGGAAATACTATAGTTAATTATGTACTAAAATTACAAATTAATTATTAATTACGTAATACTTAGAAATAACTGTAAATTAGTTTCAAAATTAATTATTAATTTTAAAAAGCAAATCAATTTAAATTAGTGTCGCCTAAAACATTGTTATATTTTTAAAGAGCCATTATAAAATATGGAAATACTATAGTTAATTATGTACTAAATTTACAAATTAATTATTAATTCGTAATAATTAGAATACTTAACATATTTAAAAAGCAAATCAAAATGATATATTTGTTTAAACGAAATCTGTAATTAAGATATTTAGTATTTTCTAAAAATGATTCTTGTAATATCTTCTTATAATTTCAATTAATTAAGTGAATAATTTAATCAAACATTAGATTTTGATGTAATAACAACTTTAATAGGACAAAACCTCATTATACCAAAACCTCATCTTACGAAAATCTTGAACGAAACCAAGTCGTAACACAATCAATTATAGTTAATAATACCTTATATAAAGCAAGCATCAATGTATCTCACAAAATTGTCTACTTGTCAAACAGTGACAAGATGAACTTATTGGCGAAAATGAAAGTATCTTTCAATGGTGAACACACCATAAAACCAAACGAAATAAAGAAGTTATTTAAATACTAAAACGGATGAAATTATGATGAACGATCTCATGGGATTACTTCTCCAATTTCGGTACGATAAGCTTCACCTGCAGCTCCTTCTCGTCATCACATCCAGACAATGTGCATTTCCCTTTTTCAGCCGATCTCGTCTTAGAAGAGGATGTGATGGACAAATCATCACCATCATAGACTTCAGAGAGGTTGCGCTTCAAACCATCAGCTTCTGTTTGACAATCTAGAACTTTTTGTGCCATGTTAACAGAGTCGGGAGTGACTTGGATTGCTGAAACTCCTAAACAATCCTGCAATATGTCAATCAAATGTAATGAGTTGTTGTACCCCTAAACAATTTTTGGTTAAATGATTGAACTATACAGCATTTATAAGTATGTAAATAATTCTGATCTCCCACAAAACCGCTAAAAGTGCCCTGATCTAGCCTACCAAGCTATCAAACACACATTACACAGAGAAACATCTGTTGCATGAGCTCTAAGTCTAAGTAAAAACCTCAAACCGACAGATCACTTGCTGGAATTAGAGATCTGAACATACACTATCGCATGCTTTAAGAATAATCAGAACTGCTGCATTGGAACAGCTGGAAAATCAAAAGTATATGTAGTGGAGATTTGAAAATGTCAACAATTTAAGTTCTGTTAAAGGTAACAGTCACAGATCTAACGCAAACACTTCCGATTTACAACAGACAACATAAATTGCTAAACACTGTTAATTCCAAATCAAAATACTGTGAATAAACAAACAACCCAATTAGAATCAATGGCTAATAGTGGGACCAACACAAATGGGAGCCAGATCTTCATTACTAATGTTAAACAACCGCATCTCCATGGATTATATACTATCTTTTGCAAAGTAATTCATGGATTTGAAGTTCTTGATCTCATGGAAAAGGTAAATTAACTATAGTTATACATGCATAATCAGTTACCTCCTACAGATCAATGCTATTGCCACACTTTCTATTTGGGATGTTCAATTAACGTATGCTTTCTTTTATTTTGTGGAAATCTGAAAGGTAAAGTTTTGTGTATTTTTACACAAATAGCTATTTGACTAAGTTATAAAAACATATCCGTCTGACTTTAGAGATGATTACATGAAAGTACAACCCAATGAGAAAGTGGATCAATAAACTTGTAAATCATCTTTTATTGATAAAAACTATCAATCATTAAGGTGATAAAAACTAACAAAGACAAACTATCAATCATTAAGGTGATTAAAAATAACAAAGACAAACTTGTAAGTTGATGTTTAAAGTTAGATGAATACCTTACTGACATCAGTTTCTATGCTACCACAAACTTGAGACGAAAAGTTTATCGACTGCAAGAAAACATACGTTTGGTTTAGATTGTGTGAAACGGCTGATAACATACTAAGATATATAACTGAAATAGTAGTAAAGGGTATAAGGGAACCTGATCCTTGTTATGTTTTTCATCGAGCGCAGATATTATTGATTCTTTGTCTGTAAGCTTTTCAATTGTGAAATATCTGTACTCATGTTTGATGTTGAAACTACTTATGTCAATCTTCATAGCCACTCTCTTCCCAAATAGACTCTCAACTTCAACGGGAGGTTTCCCTTGCTGAAAATCATTAAAAAAATAAAATAAATAAAAATAATATAACAAATCTGAAAAATTTAATTGGCTTATAAATCACCTCTACAATCCGCGCAACCAACTCAGCGGCAGTAACCTTCAACAACCTTCTCACCTCTTTATCAAAAAGAGTGAGTATGACAGATCCGGTGCCGTCTTGCACTTTAATTAACATCATAAACCTGTGGAAAAAAAAAACAATTAATTATTTGTACCTTATATTATGTATGCTTATAATAATAGTAAATAAAGTAATTTAAAAGTACAACTTGATAGTGGGTTCAATTTTTGAATTGTCGCATTTGCCTTCAACTTTGTGCTCATAATACCACATATCATCGCTTGTAATGGTAGCATCAGCTTTGAGAAACCTCTCAATAGCTTTGTTGCACAATTTGCAAGAACGATACCACCATTCAGTACCTTCCATTAGGCACTTAAACGTGCCTAAGATAACAACCTTTTTCACCTATAAAATTTAAACATTCAACTTCCTGATTTTTTAAATGGTAGTATTTAAAAAGAGACAAAGTTTAAAAGTTATACAAAGTATAATGTTCTTACCTTATTTATGACATTGAGTTCGGCAATCTGATTAAACTCCGTATCGATTAAGAAATCCTTCTCCAAACTATATGATACCCTAGAAGACAATCGGCTCACATTTGAGGATCGAACGTCACCTTGATTTTCATTATAACTGGAGGGAATAAAATTCAAAAATACTTTTCATCAATCATTGATTGTATTATTAACTACATTTAGTGATATAAGTTTATAAAAATATGAACATATCACCTCCTTTTGAATGCAGAAAACTCATCAAAGTCACCGTTAATAAATAACTTGGATTGTTCAAAATAATTAGAAACTGAATGACGATCTGCAAAGTTTAAAGAACAAATTCAAATAACAACCAGATTTAGTAAGAATACTCTAAATGAAGATATATAAAATATTTGTGTAGATCAGGAACGTACTTCTGTAAACTCTGAACATGGCAAATTGAACTATAATGACCACTTCAGTACCATCCGGCTGACTTTTGATATAATCAATCAACCTCTCCGCATATTCTTGAAACAATGTGATCCAAATCTTACAACCCCTTCAAAAAATATTTGAAAATTAAGGAAGTTATAAATAAATGATATGATAATAATATATAGTTTTGTAAAAAAAATATAAGAACTAACTTAGCATCCTCCAATTCAAAGTTAATCCTGATCTTAGGCGACCCATCATCGTTTATCGCATAAGTTTCCGGAGGGTTGGAATCGATAATCATGCCTATGATATCTGCAAAAAATAATGGTTATGTTAAAATAATGTAATTAACAAAAAAAATAGAAAAAAAAAATCAAATTAGCGACTTAAATAAAGGCTATGTTACCAATAGAGACTGTCTTCTCAACCTCAAGAGCAACGATTTTTTGAAAATCAGCAAATACAAAACGATTCAGAGGGCCGTTCCAAGTGTCCGAACGCTGAATTTCAGTTTTGAAATTCATACCAACCTTTATCGGATTATCTATGAACTTGAATTTCCCTTTGTTTTCACCAAGAGTAGGTTTGGAGATGATCAAAACCTCACCATCCTTGAAAAAATGTTCAAACCGACTCCACCATTTCACCAAGCAATTAGATTGAATCCTATCACCCTGAAAATAAAAAAACATGACAGAATCAATTTACTATTAAATAAAGAAATAAAAGTTGACAAAGCCATATGATGGTTTAACAATACCTCCTCATCGATCATTATCATTTCTAGGGAAAAGGGCTTAGTCTTATTGTTCCACTCGTTCCATCTCCAGACATTGATAACACGTACTTTAAGCACAAAATGTTCTCTACGAACGTTCAAATCTCTTATGAGGTTGAAGGTTTGACCTGCCATTGAAACTTCATGCAAAACAAACGTTAAAGGAAGAAATGAGAGAAGTAAAGAACATGGAAATTATTCAATAGTTGAGAAAGATACTTACAGAGTAGCTTCGAGATGAGGACTGTAAAATTGTATACTGATGGAATGGTATGGAGATGTGAAGAATGAGGAATGAAACCAGAAATATATATAGGGTGATGTTGGCTATTATCGAGTTGGTTTAAAATTGAGTTTCCTAAACCAATTCAAGTTATTTTTGACTATATATTTAACATTAATTATAAATTTTAGAACAATGGAAACTTTAAACCGAATTAATCTACTAATTGGAGTTATTTTTGGTTACTTGAATAAACGTTTAAATTTTATAATTGCTGCTGATATACTTTACATCTTTTTACGAAATCATTTAAAATAAGATCAATTAACAATTATAAGCTTCTAAAAATATAAAAAATTAAATAAGAGAAGACTTACCAAAGATAAAAGGATTACCTTTATTTTAAATCAGTTACCAATAATAAAAAGTAATTAGCCAATTTCTGGATTTTCTTTATGCTTATTGATACAACTATAGGTATTAGAATATATTAGAATTAGAATATATATAGAGAATAAGTTCGAGATTACTAAAATATATAATTGCCAATTTAAATTTCATAGGGTAAAAAGTTAACATTGATTGAGGGAAAAAATTACCAAAAATAATAATAACAGTTACCAAAAAAAGAATATATAAAAAGCTAATTTCTTGTTAACATTCAAAATTGTAGTTATTTTTAATTAACCTAGTAACATTCTGGAAGTTATTGATTTATCAGTTAGTATTTGGTATTGTGTATGGTAAGATCATTCAAATAATATTAAACATGACAAACTATTCATTGAACATATTGACTATGACACATAAACATTTGTTTTACCATAGTAAGATAATAACATAATAATAATAACTGCTTCAAAAGACAACGTCTTAAACGTCAAAACAAAAGGAGTCATAAGATACCATAAACCACCAACCATAAAATACTAACAAAATGAAAACAGTCACATACCAAATACGCAGCATAAGTTCTAATCCAGGACGGCTGAAATGTGTAGAGACTTATTTTCAAAATCATACCTCAGACGGATCTTGGAACCAATTTCAATTTCATGCCGAGACGCAAACGCTTCCCACTTGTACACATTGAACCTGTCATTTAACATAATTGAAATATGAAAGATGTTAATGTTACATAAAGATGTTACATTTTTTTTAAAAATTCACTTTAAAAGGCTTTACCTTGTGTAGCCCATGTTCCATTCAGCATGCACCTCATAAAGTTCACCATCCTCATCCCCATACACGAGGTTGAGCATCATATAATTGTAGAAGCCAGCCAACTTTGATAGTCTCTGTGGAATTCGCTGCATGGCATATACAACTTTATGTAAGTATTCAAAAAGTATGAAGTAAATAAATAAATAAAAAAACTCTTTGAATAAGATGACTTACAAACTTTTCTCGAGCAACGACAACTTTGTCATATTGGGGATGAGGTGGTGCCTGAACAGGTATGGGTTTCGGAACCGGATTCTGAGTGTCCGAACCATCAATCTCCATAAAGTCTTCCTCATCAGATTGATCAGGCTCAATCTTTACTTCTGGAAGCAACATCTTTATGCAACAACCATTTGCATTGTAAACATCTAAGCGAAAGGTGAGCTCATCTTCTGGTTGGAAATAAAGTAAGTAGGTTGGTTGTATAGGAACGTCACGCACAACATCTGTCCACCCATCACATATAGACATAACCCCTTCAACATTCCTAAATACAACATCCCATTGTTTTTTTTTTGTAAAAATAATCTTGATAGGCAAATTGTTGTAGTGATCAGCTGGAAAACCGGTTGGCAACGGCTATATCGACAAAAAATTAATAGAAAAGGGTAAAAAATTCAAAATAAGATTAAAAGAAAAGTAAACCGTTATAACAAAGAAAAAAGAGGAGACTATAAATATCAAACCAGATATTCAAGTGTGGGATTCAGGAAAATAACGTAGAATGATCCTACCATTGTTAATCTGGACAAGTGAGAACAACAGAGTTATTCATGAAAAGATTACAGCAGCATATACTTGAAATGTAAACATTACAGCAGCATATAAATGTGTTAAAACATTTTTATTAGAAATTGTATACAGTTAAAATACACTATGATTACAGCAGCATAGAATAGTTATAGTTAGTAGTTATTATATTGTTGAAATATAAATATTCCAGCAGCATAGATGAAAGTTAAACACTATTTTACGAAACAGTACAATAATCTCGAATGACTTGAAGCATAATTAGATAAGAAAACATGAAATGTAATATAACATGAAGCTAAATTGGTGTAACAAAGAAGCAAGTCACTTGGTAAAAACTGTTGATTAGTATTCAATCAATGATCCATCCAAGATAAAGTAATACAAAACAAAGTTACCAAACAGTCAACAAAATAGGACACAAAGTTTCATAAGGCACAAAGACAAAACAGGCAACATTTAGAAGCAAAACCTTACAACAGATTCAAATATAAATGGAACACAGAACCATATCAGTGTATAAATTAACACTATAAGCATGTCACATATATTCTATCCATAATCACTAAAGACATACATAATATGTGCATATTCTTTCCAATCAAATATGTATATGCGATCCAAAGACCATTCAAATAGTTACTTTACGAAGTTAGGGTTTTATCTTAGATAAAAAATCATGATCTAAGGGCAATCGAAGACTGTAGGTGTAGATTCTCTTTGATCTATGAAAAGCCCTAAAATTTTACAATCGATAAAAAAACCTAAGTTAATAATGTTGTGTGCCTTACATTTGCAATGTAATCAATGACTGATTCAAAGTAAAAAAAAAGCTATGATGAACAGGATCAATGGATGAAGTACGCGATTCAATGATCAAAACAAAGTGAAGGTATCCGATCACAGATTCGATGTTAAAAAAAGAAAAATCTAACTTTCGAGATCAAAAACCCTAAGTTACACTGATGTTAAGAGAAGTTAAAATCGAATCCGTGATCGGAAGTTACTGAAAAGCAAACCAAAAAGAGAAGTTAAAATCGAATCCGTGATCGGAAGTTACTGAAAAGCAAACCAAAAATCTCGATCGGAACTTACGTCTAGAAGAAGGTATACGGTGAAGGAGACGCGGAGAGAGAGACTTCTTCAAACCCTAAAAAAACTTTGATTGAAAGGAAAATCGCGTCTTTTAAGGGTTATACAACAGAGAGATGGGTAATGGATACTTACTTTAAGGGATCCGAAATATTAAATGGATTGTTCCATAACCGCGAGATTTTTGAGAGAAAAATACGGAAATTATGTAATTTTGTTAATTTTGTTAATGTAAAATTTAAAAAAATGACACCTCATCCTGATTAATATTTGTAGATTGACACATCAGCTTGCTATAAATAACTACACACCCAATGGGTGCCAACTGGGATCGAAAACCTTTATTTAATATATAGGTAGATTTTGGATTGAGGATGTATATAATTAATAAAATTTGTATCATGTTAAGTGAAGGTGGTAAGGCTTTGTCTTACCTGGAGGTTATGGGTTCAATCTCTGATAATGGTGTTTCAGGTGTAATTAGGAGTAGATTAGATAGTGTGTGTTAGCCGTTCAAAAAAAAATTTGTATCAGAATATATGAAATTCTCCTTATAATTAATAAGGTTAATACAAAATGTAATTTAACTAGATTCGGTATCTGTGCGTTACCGTTGTATGTTGACACACAAAATCGTCATGTTGTATAATGATACGTAAAGAAAATAAAAATAAAAAAAATCTTATTTTACTATTTTACTGAAGCGAATTCAAGAAATTGACAAAATTGTAAAATTTCATAAAAAACGACGACGACAACAACACCAACAACAACCATGCCCAGTAAAGTCCCATCAAAAGCAAAAACTATTGGTAGTCTGGGGAGAGTGGGATGTAGACAGCGTTACCTACATCGTAAACAATAGAGAGGCTGATTCCAAGGAGACCCTCGACTCCGAAACACCAGAGGAAGCAAAATCGAAAAGAAAGTGACGAACAAGTAAAAGACAGGGACGAAAAGGATAATCATAAGTAAAAATCCAAGAAAACATAGAGCCAAACCCAAATACAAAAGAAAAATAATAATAAATAAAATACATAGAAATAAATAACTAAAAAGAATCGAATAAATAAATAAAAAGGATAAAAAAATACAAGGATAAAAGCCAATCCCAAAAAAATACCTAAATAAATACAAAAAGAAAAAAATAATAATAGTAAATAAATAAATACAAAACACCGCGCTAGATCCTACCCTATCTCCTCTAGGTCTCCTTCGTTTTAATCCTACGCCTTCACGACGGCCTATTCTCGACAATATCCTCAGAGAGATGCAAGTCTAACAAATAATGCCTAATGCACAAAATAGAAGTTTGAAATTATTTATCATTGTCTTTTATGAATAATTCCAACCTTCTATTTTGTGAATAATTATTATAGTTTAGTTTCTTAACCGAATATATATCTATTATATATATCTATTATACATTCAAGTTCCCAAGAGTTTACTGCCACAAGTCTACAACTCATTGGAAGATTTAATAGTTAAATATGAAGATAATCTGGCTTTAAAATCTGCAATTAAACTTCACAAACATATTAAAAAAATGAAAATTAAATTACACATTTGCACCTGTTGTATATTTGTATAAAAGCCCAAGTAACATCCATGAGAAGGAGTGAAGGCCAAACAAGTAAAATCACAGAACCAGAGAGGATGAAATCTATACAAGTTATAATATAAGAGACCTATAATAATACAGTTTATTATAACTTCACATTAATAAAACACAGAGCATAATGATAGCCCACAAAACCGATGGTGATAACTACAATGAGTATCTGAATTCTTCATGCTTTGCATCAAGTTGATGTTTTCATGAGTCACTCCAACTATCATCGTCATCTTCATCATCATCACTTCCCGCAAATGCCTGACGAATTGCATTTGCTTTCTCTAAAATCGCAGCTACCCGTAAATTTGTTGTGGGACCCTGAATGATGGGCCTACTTGGGACCGCAGGCTTCAAGTTGAAGGACTAGTATAAACAAAGAAAAACCGTTACTAAAAGTCGGATACTCATGTTGTGAAACGTGTTATTTCAGGTAAGATGGGTTGTCTGGTGTGTGAAAACAAGTCATATTTGGAACGACCCGAAACACATTTTGCTCAAATTTTATATATATATTTTTTTAAATAGTTAAGTGTGGCAAATATGATGACAGAAATTATATTTTTATACAGAAAGCAATTCAAATTTATACCTTGGCCCGTATCTGTTCAAGAAAAGTGTCTTTTTCCTCTTCCTTCGGGAAGAGAGGTGTTGCTCGTTCTGCCACCTTCCTCAACTGCACCAGGAAAAAGGACACCATATTATTCATTTTCATGCATTTTTTGTTCTATATTTTGTGGGTCAGATCTTCAAATGAGACCCAACCCTCCAATATCATATAAACAGGAGTACACATTTGAAAGAATCAAAACAAATAAAAACCAGATATTCTACATATAGGTGGCAAAATGGCCGACGGGTCAAACAATAATGGGTACCGCTAGGCTAAAGGGAAGGCTTTGTCTTTCCAAGTGGTGAGGGGCCAATCCCTTATGGTGGAAAAAATTGCCATTCAAAAAAAAAAAACAAACAATAACAGAGTCAAAACTCGAAACAGCTATTGCGCGAATATATACTTTTTAATAATGATATAATTAATTGAATAAAATGATTTAGGAAGTTTTGTCCTTTACCCGTCTGTAGATAAAACATAAAGTTTAGCTTAAAATTTAAATAATAAAATTAACGTTACCTTGTTTTTGTCATGAGCAGCAACTGCATCAATGAGAGGAGTACGAGGTCTCTGAATTTTCATTGGCCGAATACCATTTGGCAATTCATTATCACCGGCTGGAAGTGAAGATGAGCCTGATAACCTAATAATTTCCGGTTCAGAAATTGAAACATTTTGAGATTCGTCCCTGTTAATCGGCAGTTGTGGGGCCTTTTCTGGAAGTGAAGATGAGCCTGATAACCTAATAATTTCCGGTTCAGAAATTGAACCATTTTGAGATTCGTCCCTGTTAATCGGCAGTTGTGGGGCCTTCTCTTCTGCAAATTTTACTTTTTTCACTACATAATCATGTTCAGATTTCTCGTTTCTTGAAATTTTATTATGATTTAGTGATGGGTGGGCCTCAATTTGTGGTTCAGAAATTGAATCATCTTGAGATTCATCCCTGTTAATCGACAGTTGTGGGGCCATTTCTTCTGCAAATTTCACTTCATAATCAAGTTCGGATTTCTCGTTTCTTGAAATTGCATTCTGATTTAGTGATGGGTGGGCTTCAATTTGTGGAAAAGGTGGCGGGAAGTGGCTTATTATGCCATCTTGACTGCCACCTGGGACTGGAATCACAGAAGAATTCTGTAACTTCCCAATCCTCCATTGCAAAGGTGGAAGTGGCGGCAATGGCGGCATCTCCTCCAAGTTAATTGGAGCTGATTTGGGAAGCAATAAATCCAGCACTAATGGTTTTACCAGATCCTCATTTACATGATTATGAGACACTATTGTTTCCAATTGAGCAGCCTTTTCTTCTGTAGAAAGAGGGAGATTTGGCATAAATGAAGCCGCTTCAAGTTTGTCGATTTGACCATCTTGGTCAACAGATGATGCTTTAGATTCTTGGGCTTCTGCTAACTCAGCCAAATCAGGTCCATAGTCAAGAAACTGGGTATTCGATTCAAAGTCAAAATCTAATGAAACATCTTGCAATCCATTTTGACCTGTTTTTTCAGCAACAAAAGCAGCTTCATGTTGTTCGTGGGAATGCTCATTAGATTCTGGAATGGAATCTGATTCCAGAAAATTAACTGTTGCGTCACTTGATCCCTTCTTTTCAACAGATTCAATCAATTCAGTATCATTTTCATCCCAGCTGTTGTGAAGAAACTGTATGTCTGGGTGATCATAAGATGCAGAAGCAACGGAACCTGATTCCAGAGAAATGACTGGTTCCCTCTTTTCACAGGATTCAACTGATTCTTTGTCAAGGTTATCACCATTATTTTCATTCCCATTTTTATGAATGCTATCAAGAAATTGTATGTTTGGGTGATCATTATATGTAGAAGGAAGGGAATCTGATCCTGGAGCAATAACTGATGCCTCACTTGGTTCCTTCTTTCCACCAGATTCAATAGATTCCTTCTCTGGGTTACTGACATCATTTTCATCCCCATTTTTATGAATGCCATCAAGAAATTGTATGTTTGGGTGATGATCATCACACACGGAAGGAATAGTATCTGATTCCAGAGAAATAATTGATTCCACACTCGATTCCTTCATTTCACCAGATTCAAGTGATTCCTTCTCCGGGTTATCGACTTCGTTTTCATTCCTGTCACAGATGTTATCAAGAATTTGATTGTTCGAGTGATCATTAGATGCAGAAGGAATAGAACTTAATTCTGGAGAGAGAACTAATTCCTCACTCGA
>JBCNJP010000027.1:34566995-34597071 GCA_039602395.1 Deinandra increscens subsp. villosa
CGAAGGTGATGAGAATATTGTGATGCCGGATTACGCCCACTGTGGCAGGATCATCTCAAAGGCTCCAAGTTTCCACGAAAACTGGTTCAAGGAGTTTTTCCAAGGACCAGCTCCCACACAGTACACCATTGATGTTGGTGAAAGCTCGATTGATAGACGTGGGAGTCGTGAGACTATCTTATGCTGGCATTACGATATGGAGAAGAAAATCTTTGCCGTGATCCGTGACGGTTATAGTCCAGTGGAGTACTACTCTACACGTGCTCAATTCCACTCCTGGACTGAGCCTGAGATCAGGAGCCTTCTGAGAGCTCCATTTATTAACAGGTGGAACGGACCAGAAGGTAATCAGATCAGAGATAATCTGCTAGGCCACATGGAGAATGATTTCAGAGATTTCGAGCTGAAGGAGGTCAGGTGGAGAGAGACCGGGACTGAGACTGTGACATGGGAGTCTATTGGAGAAGCACGGAGGCCACCAACTAAGCGCACAAGGGTGATTAATATGTTGGATGAGATCGAGGATGAAACATTGGTAAGAAACTTTGATTGCTGGTATTACGATCCAACAACACATGAGGTGGTGGTTCTCTGCAAGCCGATGCGTCAATTCAGATTTTATGACCCGGTGGATTTGCTTAGATTTGGTGAGAGAGATATCAAGCTTCTGGCCACCCAACCCATCCTTGGAGACGAGAATGATATGGCAAATGCTATAAGGGTTGGGATATTTGATGGAGCAGCGAAGAAGATTGTAGAGAAGGGATGGTGGTTTAACAACGTTCAAACCTCATTCAGATTTGACTTGCTGCTGCCGTAAAGTGGTCTAATGGTTCATGCCTAGGGGAAGATTGTAGGGCTATATTATGTAAGGCATGAACATTAGTTGGGCTTTTGTTTTTGGGATTGTTCTATTTAATGTAATTGGGCTTCTAGTTTACGATTTGGGCCTCTTGGGCCAGTTTAGGTTTACGATTCATATGGGTACTATATAAACCCATTTGTCTTTGTTTGTAGGTAAGCTTTTCAACCTATTCAAAGCAGTTTACGATTTTCATCATATTTTGCTATTTACGATCAGCTTCTAGTAGAGATTTATCATTCAAGACTTCATCTTTATCATAGATCTAGTCTATTCTTCTACTATTTCTCTTGAATCAATCTTATACAAGGATTCCGCACTTGTATTAGATTAGATATCGTGTGTTTGGGAGATTTTCGGACCTACAGTACTCTTCATGTCTCCCGGAATATCACATCGGGAGCCCTCATAACAAGGAACACGTTTTTTTTTTCAGAGTTGGGGTACTCTTCATGTCTCCCGGAATATCACATCGGGAGCCCTCATAATCAGAATTAGTGCAGTAATATGACTACGAGTAAAAATCGAAAACATACGGAATTCTAAACGAATCCTATCATGTAGGCAAATGCTTAGACTCCTAACTTTCCTCGATCTAGGTACATCATAAAAATCGTACACAAATAAACATGGAAAACGATGTGACAAAGGGAAGAATTCCAAGAGAAATGAAATCAACACAAATCACATGAACGGACATATCAAGATGAAGAATTGGCATAGAATTCAAACACAATAATACCGATGCACACTTAGGGTACCGTACCCTATTTCACACAAAGGACGATGTGTCCTATTACACTTTCGCACACAAAAGAAAAATGGAATACTTGGACACTAATTGGGAAGACTATCAGCATCCATGTGTCTGCTAGGGTTCGTCAAGTCTCGGTGTACCTGTGGGTAGCAATGGCAGTCTGCAGCCTGTAACTACTACCGACCTTACACTTTACCTTTGATATCTCCCTAACACACAAACTTCCGCTTAAGCCAGACACTTGAACAAAATAAGATGACTATCAGCATTCATATGTCTACTAGGGTTCGCCGAGTCTTAGTGCACCTGTGGGTGGGAATGACAGTTTGCAAGGCTGTAACTACCACCGACCTTACACTAAACCTCGGCTACTCCCTAATACACAGACTTCCGCCTATGTCCTAGACTTAGCACCGTGCTTAGTCCCAGAGTCCTTACAGGCTCAAGCTTAGGGGTTCTAAGAGACACCAATCTGCTGGAACCTTTGGCTCTGATACCAACCTGTAACACCCCCCTCCGCCGCCCCCTGCCAGGTGCGGGGGAGGGTGCGGGACCGGCTGTCCGTATCAGTTTACTCGGCACCAACAACAGAATAAAACATACAACAACACGGACGTCCAATCCTCATATTGAAACCTTAGGCCGGCTCTTGATGGAGGATGTACAATGCACCTCTTGCCGACCTAATAGAATCGGGAGCCCCGGATAGACCCAGGACTGAACAAACAAATGATACATACATCAAGGAATTGTAGTCATAACATGCACTGAACAACATACATTCATTAATTTCATACAGGCTCTATCAGATAGCCACAACTAGTACCCCAATGTTCCTGTACAGATACATCATCACCTGCACACACTTGCCTGCAACATAAGTCAACACAATGTCAACAACAAACGTTGTTGGTGAGTCGTAACTACCATCATCACATTAACAGTTATTAACACATTCAGTTCATAAATCTATCATGTCGCACCCAAGTTCAAACTTCATGTACTCTACGGGCACGTCGCAATCAGCCGTAATCCCTCTACGAGTAGAAATTTAGTTTCATCATATAAGGACATATTCCCCCTAGTTACCTAATACTAGAGGATCCGGATGAATATGGATAATTCAACTATAATGGCCGTTATAATCCCTTATGTGCCTAGTGGCTCAATCTTAATGACCGTGTTCGACATGATAATCATAACAGATATAACAAATACATCATAGCATAAATGTAATCTCAAACAGTTAACTAATGAGGGAAGTCAGAGGACTCACAGATCTTCGAAGTACCAAGTCATACGGATAGGATTGCGTACAATCCACCGATGTCACAGATGCAATTGCCTAGACAAGGCTTAACGTCATGTTAAGCTTGGAGAATCCAATAACCTAAACAAGTATAGGTACACTTAATTTTAACACAGTAATAATACTGGTTAGGCTCGGTTGTGCTCCGTGCCTTAAACGATACGATACGTCTACAAGTTGAGGTCCCAATACAACCGGATGTCCCAATACAGTCGTATGGCCTAAACCTGGTTACGATCGTAAATTATCTGTCAATCTCTAATTAAACAGTTCCTGCCGAACACGGTCGTATGTCTTTAATGGCAATACGGCCATGTGGACTGTTTGACAGATTATCTAAACTAAACCAAACGATGTCGCTCGAGTCTCGATCGTGTTATGTTTTATAATACTTCAAATGTTACATAAAATCATATCTTATGTATATACATCAATCTATTTATGATTTACATAAAATCATAGCTTTTACATAAAATCATATCTTATGTATACTTCAAATGTTATATCTGTTTCACATAAAATCATAGTTTTTATGTACAAGTTTATTCGTTCATACTTCACATAAAATCATGATATTTATTTACATGAAATCATAGATTTTGTATATATTTCTATCCATCTTATAGTTCACATGAATTCATGAATTGTTAATAATAATTCATAATATTACTTCACATAAAATCATAGGTTTTATATATATTTATCCGTTTTGTAGTTTACATGAAATCATAACTTCTATTAACATAAAACATACCTTCATTTATTTAAACTTACATAAAATGATAAGTTTTCCTCACATGAAATCATAGTATTATATAGCATAAAATCATAGTTTTTATTACATAAAATCATAGTTTATGTATATAATCTCTAAAACCGGTTAATATATATATATTTACAGAATATCCCGTTTTTGTTTGATCTTGATTTATATAAAATCATACCTTTCATAAAATCAAAGCTTTGTCATCGTAAGATCATAACCTTGTTAATCATGAAATCATAAGTTTATTACATAAAATCATAATAACGCTTTATATATATTTTTCTTGTTATCAATGTTTTATAAACATAATACTTCTGTTTGACAGAACGTTCCTCACACGACGTATACAATAGTACTAAATCAATAACAAGATAGCGAACATGGTTATACCTCCGGTCGGTACGCAGACTCGAACCCGGTTAACTGAAAACGCTAAACACATCCGAATTCGACGAGCGAATAGTCCATTCCAAGTAGAATTTCGCCACGAACAATAATCCATGCTCGGTTTCCAGATTTGACCGCGTTTGACTCGAGATATATGTTGACCAGCCTTGACGGGTTTGACTTTTGTTGACCAAAAGTCAAAATTAAGCAAAAATAGTCCCAAACACTTCTATGACCAAAACAAGCACCATCATCCCTTTACCATCGTCCAAACAACCATCATTCCTCCTCAAACATAAAGAAACACCTTCTAGTTTTCTTAGAGAATAAAAATGGAACCAAAATGAATAACCACCAACACTGTAATCTGACCGGCGGCCGGAGGCCATGGCCGCCGCCGGTCGATTTACCACCGCCGCGAAACCGCCACCACCATCATCCAAACATCATCATAGCATAGTCTAATCCCTAGATCTGTAACATGCAGGTAAGGAATCGGGTTCATAAAGAGAAAAACGAGATGAAATAATAGTAAACCCAAGTTCCAGTCCCGATTACTTACCGATTGGCAATTAGTAGCCGGAAATGGCGACCTCGAGTCGCCGGATTTGCGGCTGGGGAGAACCCCCATTCGAACCCGTCACCTGTAAGCGAGAAAAGAGAGGGGAAATCATGGCTGGGAGATCTCAGGTGCGCACAAAACTCGCCGCCGCCGTCTGACAGGGCGGAACCCTAGCCGCCGCCGCCGCTGGGCTGCCGAGTCGCGGCTGTCACCGCTTCTGCTGCGCCGGAGATGGATGCAGATGGGAGAGCAGAAGGTCGCCGAGCGCCGGCCATGGTCGGAGACCGGCCGGACGCTGCCTGGGGGTCGCCGGAAGTCGCGACTGCCGCCGCTCTGGTTGCTACGCCGGTCTCGATACAAACAGGAAAGAGAGAGAGAGAGTGTCGGGGAGGGAGAACAGCGGGAGGTGAGGGAGGTCGCCATCGGACCGCCGCGGTTGGCCGGAGATGGCCGCCACTGGGTGCGCCGCCGCCGTGGCCGGAAAAACGGGGAGAAGGGAGGAAGGGGAGAGAGCCTCACGGCTCTTTCTCTCTCTTTCTTTCTTTCATTCTAATCTCTACACACAATTGTGTGTGTATATGTTTTTACAAAAGAAAAGCAAAGTACTACACTTGTACTTGGTCAAACACTAGGTCAATTGTAGTACACTTCTAATAAAACCAGTATTATACAGTATTATACCGCGATATCCGAACATGTTAAATACTGAATGCTTCGTAAATAATTCACACTAAATCCCGAACGACTGGAATATTATATAAGCCTCTTAAATAGTCTCAGAATACTTGAAATGACGGATTTATCCATAACCTGTTAATTATTCGATCAACGGGCGGTGTAGAGCGCGTATCCGACGCGAATCCCGTCTAACTCCGTTTTTCGAACCGAACATATTTCCACGATTGTAATTCCCTGTAAACACTTAGAAAAATATGTATAACTTCACAGGGTCGGTTAAGCCATCTTAAATAATTATATATGTCCATTTCGGTTTATATCGCGTAACAGTCCCATTTACCGATTTCATCGTTTCTCGTTCCGCAACACCTTGTATTTTATAACGAATCGTTAGAATACTTATAGCGAATTATCCGGCCCTCGATTATATGGATTGGGCCTTTGATGGGCCACAATTCTCTTAATGGGCCTAACGGGCCTAACTGGGCTTACCAAGTCCAGTTTATTAATTGGAAAAATTTCCCCCAGATTTACCGGAATTAACAAGGTGTTACAAATACATAGGCTATTTTAACCCAAAAAAAAAAATTATACTGAAAGTGTTTGGATACGGAGAGCTTAATTGAAACGACAGGTTGACTTTAAATATGGGATGTAATACAGATATTAAGTGCATTGACATGAACAATTAAAGGTTAACGATATGGAATATAACATCTTGAATTTATGAGCGCTGTGTTTATACAAAAGTTATATAACCCTTATAAATCTATATTTTATCTATTGGAAAATTGGATTTAAATAATCCCAACTTTTACCTATTGGCCAATAATAATCCCACATTTAAAAATCATTTCCACCAGTCCCAACTTTCACTCATATTTTTCTTATTGGACCCACCGTTAACTTTTTTAACACCGTTAGTTGAGTGGTGACATGGCAAGCTGACATGTAATAATCTTTTTATTTTTTTAATCTAATTTTCCACATCACATATTCCAAGTCATCTCCCTCCATAAAATCCCTAAATCTCTAGTGGGCTTGCCTAATCATTCTTCCTTTTCTTTAAACTCCCCCAGTCGACGCAAATATAAATTCAGACCGACGACTATGGAAAAGCAACTCGATTGGGAATTTTCTTGCATACCAATTAACTCACTCTGGAAAAGAAAGAGTGCACTTTGGAAAAGCACGAAAATATCTTCTTTCTAACGCTTACCGGCGACGGCGTCGACGGCATCGACGGCATCCTCTCAATCCCACTCTTCGAAGTCAAGTCCCAGTCAACCCGCTTAATCTCCTTCCGAAGCAATTAACCTCCTCCGTCACATGGTAACACTCTTCAAGGACGTCGTCTCCGACTTAATCTCGCTCCCGATGCCGACAATCGCCGCCGTCACCGGCCACGCCGCGACGGCGGGGCTGTTGCGCACGATGAGCCACGATTACGTTCTGATGCGACGGGATCGGGGGGTTTTGTACATAAGTAAGGTGGATATGGGGATGACGTTTCCAGAATACTTCCGCGGTGGTGAGATCGAAGGTGTCGAAGCTTGACGTCGTGCGTGACGTGTTGTTGCGTGGGATGAAAGTGAAGGCGGATGAGGCGGTGGTGAAGGGTTTGATCGATTCGGCGCATGATAACGGGGAGAATGCGTGAGGCTGTTGTGCGCCTGGGGGAAGGAGTTGACCAAACGGAAATTAAGAATTCCCGACATAAGGGGGTGACCGGACTAAGCACCAAAGACGGGAAATTAAGAATTCGCGACAGAATCTCCGGCGTGCCTGATCTTGGGATTTTACGGAGGGAGATGACTTGGAATGTGTGATGTGGAAAAAGAGATTAAAAAAATAAAAAGATTATTACATGTCAGCTTGCCATGTCACCACCTAACTAACGGTGTTAAAAAAGTTAACGGTAGGTCCACTAAGAAAAATATGAGTGAAAGTTGGGACTGGTGGAAATGATTTTTAAATGTGGGATTATTACTGGCCAATAGATAAAAGTTGGGATTATTTAAATCCAATTTTCCTTATCTATATTATTCACTTTTTCAGATATTTTTCTAGATTACCGCAGCAACGCGCGGTCGATCTTTAGTTGATTAAAAATCCAAACTAGCATTTTCTACAAAATAACCCCTAACTTTAATGCACAATTATTTCAATATTTAATGCAATACTATATTTTTTTGAACGGCTAATTTTATTTTTACATCAATTCTTATTATGCTAAAGTTTGAATCTTGGTCTCTTTTCAAAGAGACTTTACCTCTTACCACTTACAAATTTTAATGAAATTAAACAATTTAGAATTCAGGATGTTACAGCCGAACGTGCACCTCCACATCGGACGAACGAATGGGATATAGACTAGTTGTTAAGTACATTAGAAGATAGCATCTTAAAAATTGTAAGAACCATGAATTTAACATGATCATTGATTTTTAATATGATTATTAAACAGGGTTGTTATTTTTATATACAACTAGATTATTATAAAGATGCGTATTATATAACAATTTTAATTGTAAAGATTGTAATTGATTTAGGGGTTGGTTGGTTGAATCTGTTTTATTAGGTGCTGGATGAATAAGTGTCTGGATGAATAAGAGATTCTGAACCAGTAAGTAATGAAGTTGTTAATGACCTGTTTGGTTGGATCTCTGAATGAGATGTCTGATTCTATTTTTTATTTTTATTTTAACTTGTCCCACATTGGTGTGGGAACAAAAAATGGTTAGTTTATATATGCAATCCTTTATGACTTATTAAGTTCTAATGTTATGTTTTACTCCAGTATCTACCCGTGCGCAGGGGGGGGGGGGGGTGCAAGTTTGGTTGAAATCTCTTGAATTCAATGCGGTGCCTGTGCGGCCTGCGGACACAAATGCAGCTCCGAAAACCCAGGTCTCGCGCAAGCAAGTTTTTGACGTTGTCCCTCGATCGTTCTTGTCCCAGTCATTCCCTGGTTCATCCAACAAGTTTCGAGCACCTGGATCGGCCAGACCCAATTCACTTTTTCACTCAAATCTTTTCTCCTTCAAACGACGAACCAAACATCTCTGGACCACCCATTCGTCTGGTTCGGTCAGATCCAGACCCTCCTTCAGCCCAACCAAACAGCCCCTTAGATTTTAGAGACTATATTTAATTCTCAACTCTTCAAGCATGTTGGGCACTAAGGTAGCGTTTGGTATGCAGGAATGGAGGATGGAATGGAATGAGTCATTACATCGGAATGAAAAATGACATGTTTGGTAACATATTTAAATGGAATTGACCATTACATGAGGAATGTGATTCCTTCCATTTTAAAAAAATTTATTCCATAGGGGATGAGTGTTTTTTTCAATTCCTTCAAGGAATGGAATAAAAGTTTTTTTTTTTAATTAGATTTTTTCTTAAAATTATATAGAAAAAAATAAATAGTAAAAAAGGGAAAAAAAAATAGAAAAATAAAAAGATAAAAATATGAAAATAAACAAAATAATAAAATAAAATAATAAGTAAAAATAAAAAAAGATAAAATTAAATTAGAAAATAAAAAAAAACAAATAATTAAAATAAAAAATAGAAGTTAAATTATTTAATAAAAAAAGTTAATAATAAAAAAAATAAAAATTAAAACATTGAAAAATATAAATATAAAACAAATATATTAATTTTAAATAGATATATTAGTAAATTATATTTGATTACTTAGCTTTTACTAACCATCAAAGAATACGAAGCAATGATTTATTTCATTATCACATGCATGGTAACCAAACAGGACGACAGAATGGTAATGATCCATTTCATTCCCTCGACCATTCCATTCCCCATTCCCTAGCCCATTCCATTTTCTCATTCATTCCATTACCTCATATCAAACACACCCTAACTCCGTAAGTAGCCCGCCCAACCTAATACACATTGAAACCCACCTTAGCGGAGCATAATATATTCTCAAAGTCAACATTCATCTTAATTTGGAGATCAAAGTCAACATTCATAAGTTACTTCCTGGGAGACGTTGAAAAAAGTTTCAAATCTTACAAAGTGAAGATGTAGTGATTAGCCGTTAGAAAATGAGACGTTAAAAAGAGAAGTATATGTTTCAATGATGCTTGTAATTAAAAATAAATAAATAAATTATTGTCATCTAGGTGTAGAAATGCTCTCTCACGTGCTTATTTAGTTAACCGGGGGGGGGGGGGGTGTTGAGGTTTGGGTGTATTTTGTCTTGGCGTAAAGCTCCTATGACGATGGCTTTAAGTTTGGGTCATGAAACAGTAATTTGGATCATATTTCTCACCACTCTATGGTGCTTATGAAAAGCTTGTAATGAGTCTTAACGTTTCCATTGTTGAGGTAGTTGGGGAGATAAAATCTATGTTATTCATTTGGATTAAATATAGGAGTTGATGTGATATAGTTGTCTGGAAAAACTGGTCTAGCTTTTGTATTTAACTGGATTTTACTACATGTGCATTACCGTATGGATAACGCGAGCACACAAAACAATTGCATAACTAAAACGTAACGTAAAAATGGAAATACAAAAGGACTACACAACGATGTTAAGATTATAAGTCTAGTTAAATATAAAACTATAAAAATTACATACGTACCTAAAGACAACGATGTAAAACTAAAACCAATGAAACGCTTAATTTTTTTTAAATGATATGCTTGACTGTTTACTCATAAGCGGGCATAGACAAATTGTTAACATTCACATTTTCACCTTCCTAATATGATTAACGAGATGGTGACCTGCCCGCGCTTTGCGGCGGGCCACCCAAATACCTGTCAGTCCAAGTAAGAAACGTTTTAACGTGGTTAACGTATAAATCTACAAAAACTACATGGCTAAAGTCGAAAACTCTAAAAGAATACTAAAAGACGAAAGTAGAAAATTTAAGGGGTATAAAGTCTAAAAATTTCGTAGTCAAAGTATTAAATTATAAAAAGTATACTAAAAAAACGAAAGTAGAAAAACTGAGGGGTATAAAACATAGAAGTTTAGAAGTTCCGTGGTCAATGTATAAAACTATAAAAAGTTGTGACCAAAGACGAAAACTCTAACAATATACTAAAACAAAAGTACAAAAGTTAAGAGGTATAAAAGTTAAGTCTAAAAGTTTCCTGGTGAAATATAAAACTATAAAAATATACGAAAACTTTAAAAGAATACTAAAAGACGAAAGTAAAAAAGTTAAGGGGTATAAAGTCTAAAAATGTGTGCTCAAAATATTAAACTATAAAAAGTATATAAAAAAAACGAAAGTAGAAAAGCTGAGGACTATAAAACATAGAAGTTTAAAAGTTTCATGGTCAAATTATAAAACTATATAAAAGTTGTGGCCAAAGTTGAAAACTCTAAAAATATACTAAAACAAAAGTACATACGTTAAGAGGTATAAAAGGTAAAAGTCTAAAAGTTTCGTTGTCAAAATATAAAACTATAAAATATACTAAAATACGAAAGTAGAAAAAAATATAAAACATATGAGTATAAAAGTTTCATTATCAAAATACATAAACTAAAAAAACTTAGTGGCTAAAGTCTAAAAACTAAAACTTGCAAAGATCAAAGATGAAAACTAACTAAAAACTTAAGTGCCCACATGGCATCATGCGAGTGGACACAACGATGATGTGCACACATTTTATTGGGTGAAACCAAATAGTAAACCTTGACTAAAAAAACTTTACAAATTGTATATATATATTATTACATATTTTCTCAACCCAAAAAATCAATTACCTATTTTTTCTTCTATAATATTTTCCTTTTTAAAATTTGGGTTATAAATAATACGAGTAAAGCAACCCGCGCGTTGCGCGGGGTTGTCTCTTTTGTAAACTGTATTTGTATAGTTTTTACTGATATTATGTTGTAGCGGTTTCATATGTGTTCGCTTAGTTTTGTGATAGTGTATAACGTGCAGCCTACTTTATTAGCATGCGTAGCGAGAATGAATATACCATATGGAAGATTACTAAAAATTCGTCATACGTCTAAAAGAAATATGAACCAAAGGATTTGTTGATTATCACAAAGACATTAGAGTCTAGACTATTAATAATCTACAGATTCAACACTTAAAAACCTACGTTGCACGGGGACGCCTCGGGACCGGCGGTACCCGTATGGGGACGCCTTGTGGCGGGGACGGCTGGGGACGTTTCAGAAAATCTGGAAACGGCTGGGAAACGGATGTAGATCGGGTACGGCGCTAGGGACGGCGGTGGAGACGTATGGGTACGTTTCTGACTATAAAATTGAAGTATGGCCTAACTGATCGACTATTAATTAGAATTTTATATTAATAATTAAGCCCAGCCCATTAAATATTAATTAACTCTTCGACTTACTCTTCAATTCATCGACAATAAACCCTACTCAAAATTCAATCGACTACCTCTGCTGATCATTCATCGACTAACAGTAACGTATATCATCAATCATCATCGACCCACAATTAATGGCTTCTTCTCAAGGAACACAAGGATCATCATCATCATTACCAAACGACGAACCTCCATTATGGGGGTATGTGAAAAAGATAGAAAAAGTAGGCGCGGGAGGAACTTGGAGATTTAAATGTAGTTATTGTACTGATATTCGACAAGGATCATATTCAAGAGTTAAAGCACACTTGCTCGGTATAAAAGGTAATATATATATATATACGGCTGATGTTAATATTTTTGTTGATTTTTGTTAATTTTTGTTAATACTGTATTAACAGTTAGTAGTTAATATTTTTGTTGATGTTAATGATTTTTGTTGATTTATGCGGCTATTGGCAGTTAGTAGTTAATGATTTATGTTATGTTCATTGTCGGCAATGCATACTGATTTCCGAATCATTAGTAGTTAATGATTTATGTTTTAGTTAATGATTTATGTTAGGAATTGATATTAGTTATGTTGATTAATATTTGCAACCAGGTCAAGGAATTGCTATCTGCAAGAATACAACAATGGGTGATAGAGTTGCAATGAAAAAGATAGAAGACGCTTATGAAGAAAAGAAAAGCGAATCAAAACCGAAAGAAGTTCGGTTAGCATGTGAAGCTGGGGTTGATTTAAAGAAGAGAAAAACTAGCTTCAATCCTATTCAAAAATCTTTTGGTGTGGAAATAAGAGACCAACTTGACCAAGAGATTGCTAGGATGTTCTATACGTCGGGTCTACCTTTCAACCTTGCTAGAAATCCGCATTATTATAGAGCTTTTCAGTTTGCGGCTGACAACAAAATTGATGGTTATGTGCCTCCGGGATATAACAAGCTAAGAACAACATTATTACAAAAGGAAAAAGAGCATGTTCATAAGTTACTGGAACCGGTTAGGTTTTCGTGGAAAGAAAACGGTGTGAGTATTGTGACCGATGGTTGGAGTGATCCCACAAGAAAGCCACTTATTAATTTCATGGCTACCTCAGGCAGTGGTCCTATGTTTCTAAAAGCTGTAAACTGTTTTGGAGTAGAAAAAAATAGATTTTTTATTTCCGATTTGATGGAAGAAGTTATAAATCAAATTGGGCATGAAAATGTTGTTCAGATTATTACGGACAATGCAGCAAATTGCAAGGCTGCTGGTGAGATTATTCACAGTAAGTTTCCTCACATTTATTGGACACCATGTGTTATTCATACGCTAAACCTTGCATTGAAGAACATTTGTCAACCAAGGAATTGTGAAACCAATGAGATGACGTACAGTGAGTGCAACTGGATAAATGAAGTTCAAATAGATGCCTTTGCAATCAAAAATTTCATCATGAACCACAACATGAGACTCTCCATTTTTACCAAGTTTGTTCCTCTAAAACTCCTTTCGGTAGCCGAGACTCGTTTTGCCTCCATCATAATAATGCTTAAGCGGTTGAAACTAATCAGGAGGAGTCTTCAAGAGATGGTCATAAGAGACCAATGGTCTTATTATAGAGATCATGACACCGTGAAAGCAAGCTTTGTGAAAGATAAAATTTTGGATGATGATTGGTGGGATCAAGTGTCGTATATTCTTAGTTTTACGGGACCGATATATGACATGATCAGAGCTTGTGATACGGACAAGCCATGTTTACACTTGGTCTATGAAATGTGGGACTCTATGATTGAGAAAGTGAAGGCTGAAATATTCAAGAAAGAAAACCGTGACTTATCTGATCCGACTCAACGTAGCATCTTCTTTAATGTTGTGAACAAAATTTTACAGGATCGATGGGCGAAGAATAACACTCCACTACATTGTTTAGCTCACTCGTTAAATCCAAGGTATATCATTTTAACTTTTAAGTAATTATACTTTTTATGCTATATTTTTTGTTATGTAGTTATTGTTTTACTTTTGAATGTTGTAGATACTATAGTGAGTCATGGTTAAGTGAGAATAAAGAAAGAGTTGCTCCTCATAAAGATGGTGAAATTTCAGAGGAAAGAGGGAAATGCTTTCTAGAATTGTTTCCTGATGATGATGATCATACCAAAGTCTTGAATGAGTATGCATGGTTTTCAATGAAGAGTGGTCCTTTTGGGGATTTAACAAGCATTACAAAGATGGATACAATGGAACCTAAGAATTGGTGGGTTAACTTTGGTGCTCAAGCTCCTCTTCTTCAAACTTTGGCATTAAGATTACTTGGACAGCCTACTTCTTCATCATGTGCTGAGCGTAATTGGAGCACATATGCATTTATTCACTCTCTTAGGAGGAGCAATTTGACTACATCTCGCGCTGAAGATTTGGTCTACATTCATAATAATCTACGACTTTTATCGAGGGCTCCAAGTGATGATGTAAAGATGTGGGATTTGGGTGGAGATGCACATGACTCAATGGAAGATGTGGGCTATTTGGAGTTTGCCGAGCTTTCACTAGATGACCCGGATCTTGAAAATGAATTGATTAGTGAAGTTTAAACATATCTCTTTGGGTTTTTTGGTTTTTTTGGTTAAGTTCGTAACAACTAAATTGATTAATGCAGGATTTTGAAGTTTAAACATATCTATTTGGGTTTTTTGGTTAAATTATCTTTAATATATATTTATTTTTTATATTTTATATTGCCGTACCCTAGCCGTACCCGTTTCTAATTTTTTTTAGTTTTGGCGTTTCCCGTACCCGTACCCGTTTCCGTACCCGTTCCCGTGCCCGTTCCCGTGCAACGTAGTTTAAAACAAAACTAAAAGCATGATGGTCTAACAAAAATGCAGTCCAAATCTGCCCCTTAAAGGCCACGCAGAACAACAACCATTAGCATACCTTTATCACTTGATCCACACTTAAATCCCTTGCAATCAATTAACTGTCAGGAGCCAAACATAACAAAAAATATAAAACAACTTACGGAAACAGTATCCTCAGTGAAAGTAGCGACGGAGAAGCAACTTAGGAAGGAAAACCAAAGGCATAAAGAAACATTTAGAAGCAATACTTATAAGGTATAAAAAAAGGAAGCAAAGGCATATCAACTGTTTAGTCAGGGAAATTATAAAAAAATATACAACTATCACAGTGACTAAAACTTTAGTAAGACAAAACAAAATTCTTTCACTTAGCACTCTCAAAGACGTCACTGAACCGCTAACATGGCTATTATGACTCAATTCTAATACAATTAGGAAAACAAATATAAGGAGATTATAAATAATTTACTAGGTAATTAAAAAGGGTGCAAAACTTAAATTTTAGAGTCCCAGAATAAACCAATATTTACCTTAAACCTCTACTCAGAATAATCGTCACAGCCTTATAATCGAACCATCATAGCAACATGAAAGCAATCTGAAAACTGCAGCAGCCTCAAAATAACAGAATTCAACCATCATAGGAGCAGGTAATCCAACTAATTTATACAATGTAAAAAATATACACATCAAAACCAAGTTAATGATTTGATATGCGTATAAATGACTTGCTAGGCTCAGATCATCATAGAGGTTCATAGGAGATGTTTATGGTTCAATGGCTGCAAAACTTATTGCCACGCCATAATAAACCAAGTATCACCTTTAAACCCAACTTAGAATAATCATCATAGCCTTATAATCGAACCGTCATAGCAACATAAAAGCAAGCAGAATCGAACCATCATAGCAACATGAAAACAGTCTGAAAACTGCAGCAGCCTCAAAATAATGGAATCAACCATCATAGGAGTAGGTAGTCGAAGCAACCAATACAATGAAAAAAATATACACATCAAAACCAAGTTAATGATTCGATATGCGATGGAGTACAAACCAGGTCTTTAAGTGAGGATAGAGAGGAGTGCAGGGAAAGAGTAGTGTTTCACGTGTCCCCCACCACTCAACGTAACAAACAGGAAAATAACGCGTGCAGGGAATAGTAGGTGTTGTGAGGCTGACACCTTGGAAGATTTGATATATAAAGAAATATAAATAACCTGCTAGGCTCAGATCATCATAGAGGTTCATAAGAGATGTTTATAGTTCAATAGCTGCAAAACTTATTGCCACACCAAAATAAACCAAAAATCATCTTGAACCCCAACTCAGAACAATCATGATAGCCTTATATTTGAACCATCATAGCAACATAAAAGCAATCAGAAAACTGAAGCTACCTCAAAGCAATAGGTCCATATGCAACATACTCAGATAACTGTTAACTTACATAGTAACAATTATGTGAGATGAACGTGTTTTTCGAGAGCTGCAGACTTAATAAGATCAGAACCCGTGTCTACAAAGTAAAACACAACACACAAACCATCCAGCCAGACACACATGTTGAATCCTCTGTCGAAAAATTATAACAAAACGTTAGATCGATATGGTAAGAGACAAAAATATATAACAAAGGTCAACAGCGACGTGACATTCAAGTAAATGTCCACCATAAGCATGAATTTAATAATGGTCTCTAAATCATGGTCTTGCTATATGTTTACAACTATATATAGACAGCATTATGGCCTTCAACATGTCAACCTTGACTATGCTTAGGTTTTTTTATTTTTCATATTTACTTATTGGTTAAAGAAAAGAACATGATTTTTTGCATATGTAATCCTACAGGACAACAAGAAATGAATACATAGTTTATCATGCATATAAATAAATCTTTCAATTCCTTTTGGAGTTGTAGCTGAAGATGTGATTATTAGGGTTTGAAAACAAAGGATAACATGTTGATTACCTAACATACTCATGACCCCATGAACCAATATCACCTTCAGAACCCAGCATAAACCGAATTAATTTTGTTCTCTCCAAAAATAACAGATATAATCAATTTGTAAAGTTCTCCCATAAATTCACAGCATTTTCCCCCTTTTGAAGGAAGGAATCTAAGTGGTGATAGGAGAACTATTGTGCTCAATTGTATCACTTAATAACATTTCGTTTCTCAAAAATTGGAGCCATTCTCAATACTACAATTTCACAATGTTGAACCCTAATCAAAAGCCCAATCGTAATGTTACTTTTAAGTTCTCGTGATAAAGTTTCCATCGGAGCAACAAACAGGAAACCCTAAAATCCAAATTGGCTATTATCGGATGCTTTCATATAACTGTAAGAATTAGTTTGTGAACAGGAGAGTAGAAATCGAACCTCAACGGAACTTTATATTACGAACTAAATTAGCTTTTAGTAGTGGTGGTGCGCCTACAATGTAGTTGGAGCAGAGAAACCCTAAAACAAAGTAATAGCGTACCTGGCTAGATTTTGGAGGGGAGGGAAGGACGGTTGAAGAAGGCTGAAATCGAAGAAGGGGCTGACCCTGGGGTGGGCAATCGGAGAGGAAAGCGGCGCTGGGGTGGGCAATAGGAGAGGAAAGGGTCCGTCGATGACGACTGTGGATGGGGGAGAGGGGCGGCGATGGATGGCGATCTCCGTTGAGAACCTGGTTTTGTGAGATGTGAAATTTGAAGAGAGAGAGATGAACCTGGTCTTTAAGTGGGGAGAGAGAGAAGCACAGGGAAAGAGTAGCGTTTCACGTGTCCCCCACCGCCTAATGCAACAAACAAGAAAAAAACGCGTGTAGGAAATAGTGGGTGTAGTGAGGCTAATACATTTTAAGATTTGATATATAAGGTAACATAAAATGCTAGCTCACCATGTTCCCATCCAGATTTACACATTGAAACAATCTATGACTCAAGTTTATTTTAATTATTTTAATCCCTTTTTGTATATTTTCTGCGTTTTACGTTGTTCGTAGTTTTATCTTTTTGTTATACATTTTTTTAATATTCGCTTTTATGTTTCTTAATGCTTAGTTTTGCTCCGACATAACTTTTAATGACTTTTAAATATACCATGACCTTGACAATTTTTTTTTTCAACGTTTCACTCTTCAAAACCGAACCATCAATGTTTCTAATTTTACCAAATGACACTATATTAGGGTTTTGCCACAAAGCACAAGTCTAATTTTTCTAGTTAGCCATTAAAATACACAAGATTTTAACTCCAAACTCTAAAGTATTGAATATCCATAAATGCCGAGTCATAGCAAAAGTAGAAGTAGATGGTATATATTCTAAAAACTCCTTATATGACCTTTAAAGGCCCCAACTTTATATCCTCCTTCGCTTTGGAATCACTCATCCTTCTTCCGATCAACCTCTTAACATCTACACAAATCAATCTATAATTAATTAAATAAACCAAAAGCCAAGTAAAAATAAAGATTTTAGTTCCTAATAGCATGCTATCACAATGCCAAGAAGATAATGGAATTTTGTGTTTGGTTGAGAAGATTTGCTTGAAGATTGTAACTAGAAGTTTCTTTTGGATTAAAGAAAGATCAAGGCTTCAAGACCCCGAGTGGACTAAATGGTGTACCTATCCTTAGTTCGATGTAATGGAACTTCTGTTTTATCAGGGTGATTAGTACGCATATATAGCTCCTCGCTAACCTCTTTAAAAATCTTTTGGTGCTTTAAAACTATGAATTAATGTTATGAACTTTATATGTCAACTTTGCCAGCACCAACACAGCCACATACACCAACAGCAAAGACACCTCGCAAGCAAAACACATCGTCACCAGGTAATAAACATCTTAACGAACTACGCCAACTCTAATGTAAATTATTATGAAGTTATTTCTCCACAAACACCAAGTTCAGATTTAAGTAAATTATATACCCAAAAAGAAACCTCTTAGTTTAAAAAAAATGAAAACATCAAGTACAGGTGCGTCCATGACCCGTTTTTACACAGCTCAAATCAACTAAATTTGAACTATTGAACTGACCCGTTGTCTGAACTAAATCTGTATTTGTTTGGCTCATTAAGTTAAAACACAGCCAAATCAACTAATTATGAAGCCGTTGTCGTTTTAGGTAAATTTGTTTTTGTTTGTCTCATTTAAGTTAAACACAACCCTATCAACTAAATATGGCCTATTAACACATGTTATTCTTAATGATGTTTATGCAGGTTGCATCGCTACCAAGGAACTTGGAACCATTATGAGGTCTATTGGACAAAACCTAACAGAAGCTGAACTTAGGATATGATGAATAAGGTGGATGCTGATGGGATGCTGGAAGGAATAGTGATGAATTGAAAGCACCAAAAAGATGAAAAGATCATTAAGATTACTGGTATGTCTTATGTATTTCATCATGGTTTTTTATTAGGATTTTATGTTCTCTTTTAGTTGGATATTGAGAGAAGCCACAAATTGTCATGTAAGTATAGTATGTTAAATAAACAAGGATTTTTTTATCCATTTAGTTAGTTGATAAATGTTGGTATCATATATATGAATCCATTTGTAAACTCATTGTAACTTTGTAATGTTGTTATATATATGAAATACATTATATTGCTATAACTGTAGTTTATTTTGTATTGTCGGGTTTATTTTCATTTAATGTAGAAATTAGTGATTCTACTAAAAAATATTTTTTTAAAATTGTTTTTTACATTTTTGACGCGCAAAAATGCGTGTCATCTCCCTTTATGACGGTGGCTTCCTTGACACACATTTTATGACGCGCATTGCGCGTCATCGTTCACGCGTCATAAATGGGATGACGCGTATTTTGCGCGTCAAGAGGCTTCTTGACCCTACCTTCCTTGACGTTTTTTTGCGCGTCATCTGGGCCCTTTCTTGACGCGCAAAAAGCGTCAAGAAAAGCCATTTTTGTAGTAGCGAGCTTTTGTATTTAATTAGATTTTGTTACATGTGTATTACCGTATGGATAACGCGAAGACACAAAACAATTACATAACTAAAATGTAACGTAAAAATGGAAATACAAAAGGACTACGCAACGACGTTAAGATTAGAAGTCTAGTTAAATATAAAACTCTAAAAATTAGATACCTAAAGACAACGATGTAAAACTAAAACCAATAAAACGCTTAATTTTTTTTTTCAAATGATAGGCTTGACTGTTTACTCATAAGCGCGCATAGACAAATTGTTAACATTCACATTTTCACCTTCTTAATATGGTTAATCACATATTTTCTCAACCCAAAAAATCAATTACCTATTTCCTCTTCTATAATATTTTTGTTTTTTAAATTTGGGTTATAAATAATATATAAAATGCTAGCTCACCATGTTCCCATCCAGATTTACACCATTGAAACAAATTATGACTCAAGTTTATTTTAATTATTTCAATCCCTTTTTGTATATTTTCTGCGTTTTACGTCGTTCGTAGTTTTATCTTTTTGTTATACATTTTTTTTAATATTCGCTTTTATGTTAATTTCTTAATGCTTAGTTTTGCTCCGACATAACTTTTAATGATTTTCAAATATACCATGACGTGGACAAGTTTTTTTTTTTCAACATTTCACTCTTCAAAACCGAACCATCAATGTTTCTAATTTTACAAATGACACTATATTAGGGTTTTGCCACAAAGCACAAGTCTGATTTTTCTAGTTAGCCATTAAAATACACAAGATTTTTAACTCCAAACTCTAAAGTATTGAATATCCATAAATGCCTAGTCATAGCAAAAGTAGAAGTAGATGATATTCTAAAAACTCCTTATATGACCTTTAAAGGCCCCAACTTTATATCCTTCTTCGCTTTGGAATCACTCAACCTTCTTCCGATCAACCTCTTAACGTACATCTACACAAATCAATCCATAATTAATTAAATAAACCAAAAGCCAAGTAAAAATAAAGATTTTAGTTCCTAATAACATGCTATCACAATGCCAAGAAGATAATGGAATTTTGTGTTTGGTTGAGAAGATTTGCTTGAAGATTGTAACTAGAAGTTTCTTTTGGATTAAAGAAATATCAAGGCTTCAAGACCCCGAGTGGACTAAATGGTGTACTTATCCTTAGTTCGATATAATGGAACTTTTGTTTTATCGGGGCTATATAGCTCCTCGCTAACCTCTTTAAAGATCTTTTGGTGCTTTAAAACTATGAATTAACCTAGCTAGGAAATAGAACTAAATGAGTGGGTGATTTTGTTGTTAAAAAAAAATGCAAACAATTGGTTTGTAGTACAATACTCCAATGGTATCTTATCTTGATGCCCATCTCAACTAGTCAGAGGCATGTTGGCCAGTGATAGAAAACCTGAGGAGACTTAGGTTCGATCCTCGAGGCAGCCGAGTTTTACCGTTAATTTGTTGTCGTGTCTATAAGCGGGTGGGTTAGCGGGTTTTCCTCGAAGCTGTGCAAGTGTGTAACATTGGGCGCTTAAGGGCTTCGTACGACTGGGTTGGGCCAGCTGACAGTGGTCTTTTGTCATTGGGTCACCCCGCATAGAGTACGTAAGTAGTTTTCATTTGTTGGCCGTTTAAAAAAGATAAATTGTACTGTAAAATTTGTTGTTAAAAAAATTAGATAACGAATAGCTAGAACTAAGAAACACATAATGACCTATCAATTATGTTTATGTTTACCGAAAGTTTGACTTCACACAGGCGGTATAGGCAAAAATAAATGGTGTATGAGTGGTGGAGCGGGACCATTGATCGATCCAATCATCTCATCCAATCCATTGCGATGCATATAATAACTATATCCGCCTCTACTTGGTATTTTAATTATTAGGGTTTTTTATAAATCTCAAAAGGTAAAAAAAAAGGTACTTAATTAATTATGATCGTCTTCATTAACGAATAAATTCAATTTTTAAGAAATATTGTGAGGCATGACAACTTTATTTCAAGTCAAAACATTGAAACAGGTAAATTAAGCACCATAAAGTACAGATAAATTAGCTGGAAGCTAAGTTACATGCAATGATGTTAAATAGTAAACTTTGGCCGGCCGGTTTGAACCGGCCAGTTGATGATCATGTCTTTTGCCCTATATTTGGTCCCCATTTCCATTCACCATGTTTCCCAATAAAGAATGATAACCACTTTATATCCTAGCTATTTAATTTCTGTGTCATTTGAGATTTCATCTATTGATCTGTCGTTGATCTAGGGGACCAGATGACCCGAATAAGGGTTTATAACTGTCCAGATTAATGTAGTTAAAAAAAAACCAATTAATTACAGATTGGTGAAACTGTTCTATCAAAATTTACAGTTTTCAAAGTGATGCATTAGGAAGTTTAAAAAGGGAAATTTAGATGAAGTTGACTTGCATGATTTTTGCAGCGGATATGATGAGGCGTGTGTTGGGTGAAGGGGGCAACAATCATAGCTCATAAGCAATGTTGCTTGTATAAAGACACCACTTTGAGGTGAGCCTCTCTTTCTTTTCCTTTTTCTAATTTTAGATTCATATTGTTCTCTACTTTTTCTAAGTCCAAATAAAGTCTTCTAAAAGTTGGCATGTAAGATTTCGTTGTTCCACATTTTGTTGCTGATTCTATATTATTAATTCCATTATTGTATAACTGAATTTATTTAAGATCAAATTAGAAGTCAAATTAATACATATTGATAGGAGTTAGGAGATGTACGAAATACACACCAGATCAAGACTATGTTAGCTTCTATTTATATACATCGATGAGGATAGGTAAAGATCGAATATGCAAGTGTGGTCAGAAAGAAGTATGACAAAGGAGATGCAGTTGCGACCAGCAAGGGAGCATGTGTATCCGCTTAAGTAGCAAGGAAGATGCCATTCTACAATTAGTATAAAAAGACATGTTTCAATTATGAGAAAGACTTCTACGTGAGTTGATATTCTACACTCTTAACTATGTGTTTTGGGATTGATTCACATTGTATGTTCTAAAGTCTATTAAATCAATAATACAGATCAAGTCATCATTCATTGTCCATTACAAACTAGATTCAATAGTGAACTATCATTGTTTCGTTCACCACGAGCGAGATTTTGTGGTTCATCATACATATATACATATACACACACAGACACTCTAGAATTAGGTTCAAATTAGAACTTTTTATTTTGAAAACTTTTGAGAATGAGATCTCAACCACTAATATCAGGTGGAGACCACTGTAATTCATGGGGGGTTATCCATATATATAAACTAGTGACTTAGAATGGTTCTCAAAACCAATTGGTTCTCAAATGATCATCTCCCTATATATGTATGTATGTATGGGTTGAGGTTCATTGTAAACACTTTCCCATGTGAAATAGCTTTTTTCATATGTGAAATTTCCTGAATAATTAAAAAGAGAAAAAGAAAAAAGGAAATTAATCACAACCATTAGATCAAGAGATCTAATTGTGATAAAGGTATCTACATGTCTACCCTTATGGAGTGTCTACAATGAACTTTTCACTGTATGTATATATGTATGTATGTATAAAACATCTAATGTGGATCCAATGTGCTACTAATCGATCATATGTGGGATTTGCTCGAATTTGATGATCAAAATTAACAAAATGATAAAACAGTGGATCCATTGTGCTACTGATCATATGTGGCAACTGAAGGATAGGTAGCAAATGATGATTTGTAGCAAATTTTTCTTGAGCAAGCTCGAGCAACTATATATTCAAAACATAAAGGTGGATCTAAACTCTCAAGCATACGAAGTTTAAAATGCGCCATCAAAACATCATATTGCTCATCTCCCATTCTATATGCATACGCTATCAAAACGTTACATTGAGCTCATCTCGCATTCCATATGCATGAGTGAGTGTGAGTTAGGGTGTTTTGCACACTTAGGGTCTTCACATGAATTTACCTTAAATGAAACAATATTTAACAATGAGTGTTCCTGTTTATATAACTTCAAGTATTCATTCGAGCACTAATTTGGGGCAAATTCTCAAATTTTCATTCAATTTCCGTAACTCTTAATATATATAGCTTCATCAACCCAACTTGGATCATCAATATCTCATTCTTCTCTTTTCATTGCGGACGTAGTTTGGTTTGTTAGAATTGCGGACGTAGTTTGGTTTGTTAGAAAACTCTTACATATATAGTATAACATAGAACCAGTAAATAACACTTGTATTAAATACAGTTGCATACAGTTATTGTATTAAAAGTTGATTAAACACCATTTTTCCATCATCGTATATATAGTACAGATGTCACCTTCTTCATAAATATATTTCCAACAATCTCTAATTTTCAAAATTATGCCTTAGATGACGAAGTTAGTGTAACCTCTAAATTTTTAGGATCGTTTTTTCTTTTCTTAATATTAATGCATAAAGCTTTTAAACATAATATAGAAACTTGTTTACATCACAAGAGATTCAAAATGTAACATATTTAATGTTCGGTTGTTACATTTATTAGAATATTATTATTTTTGAACGGCAAAGAAGATGTTTTAAAACAAACGGAGGATAGAAAAAGTTAATCAGCCATCAACAAAATAACGTTACATGAAAAGAAGAGGGTTTTGAAGCTACTCGTTTCAAGAGATACTAATTTTTTATACCTAGCTACAATCCATTGAAAGGAAAAATAAACAATGGAGTCAAATATAATAGTCGTCTTCAAATCATTCTTTTTATAGATAGCATCGTTCCGAGCCTTCCAAATAACCCACAAGAGACAAAAATAATACCTTCCACCACATTCATTCATCTTATTATTGGAAATGCCACAATGATCCAACCAATCATATATATCTTTGGGAAAAACAAACGTATGGCAAGTGAGAGAAAACCAAGACTGAATCGAAGCCCAAGCTTTAAGTGCACCATCACACGACCCAAAAATATGATCCCTGGATTCTAACTCCTTTCCGCAAAAAGGACAAAGAATGAAGGGAATATCAATACCTTTATTACAAAGATTTACTCGAGTAGCGAACCTATCAAGAAACATACGTCATATGAAAATATTAATCTTCTTTGGGCACTTGCATTCCATCTAGTATGCCAATCTATATGTGGGAGAGACTTTCTTTCGATTGATTCTAATTTAACCATGTAATCTTTTTGGCTTTCAAAATCCCATTTCCAACCATCCGAGCCTGGAGACCAATTCGCTAGATTAAGCAAATGAACTAAATCTTGAGTTAGTTTAGTATATCGCCATCCGTTCGATTTGGTATAAAAACACTTAATTTTATTTATTCAAATAACCTTTTAGGCTCATATTAACGTTCATTTAGTCGTGTTTATCCCATAATATATTATATTGTCATTTATATATGTCACATTTTCAAATGCAAAGGCATAGTATACTTTTACACTTTTAAACTTCGGTCATCAACTCTTTTTAGTTTTATACTTTGATCACTAGAGTTTTATAATTTGTTTTTTTATTGGTTTTAAGTGTTGTAGTCTTCTACTTTGGTCACAAAACTTTCACAATTTTACGTTTTAAACTTTGTGTGGCCATACGTTTAGGGTTTCATAGTTTGGCCACATATGTTTCACACTTTTACGTTTTCTACCCTCTAACTTTTAAACTTTGTTTTTTGTTTTGTTTTAAGTTTTGTGGTATTCTACTTTCGTCACGAATTTCACAATTTTACGTTTTAAGACATAGTGATATTTTATAGTTTCATACTTTGGCCACATAAGTTTCACACTTTTACGCTTTCTACCCTTTAACTTTTGAACATTGTTTTTTTTGTTTTAAGTTTTGTGGTCTTTTACTTTAGCCACGAAACTTTCACAATTTCACATTTTATACCCCTTAAGTTTTTAACTTTTGTTTTCTTTTTTGTTTCCTACGTACTTTAGCCACTAAAGTTTTATATATTTATGTTTTTTTACCCCTAAAGTTTTATACTTTATTTTTACTAACTTTATGGTTTCTTACTTTGGCCACCAATTTTTTATACATTTACGTTTGTACCCTTCAAGTATTCTACTTTATTTTTATTGTTTCCTACTTTGGTCACAAATGTTTTACATGTTTACCTTTTTTACCCCTTAAGTTTTCTACTTTGGGGTTTTTTGACGTTTCCTATTTTGGCCATTGTTATACATATTTATGGTTTTTTGCCTCTGAAGTTTCCTAATTATATGTAATGACTAAACTTTTGTAATAAAATCAACTTAGTTAACTGCAATCTATGTATTAAAAATTCACATACTATAGTTTAGTCATTCTAAAGCAAATAACAAGGGTGGCCCACTACAACACACGGGCAGGTCACCAACTCGTATACGACAAAAAGCAATTTGCTATTCTTCTCACAATCACAATATATAATAAGCAAATGATACCACTTCTATAGTTCTATTCATAATTAGGGCTGTGAACGAGTCGAGCCGAGTCATGGTGAGCTTGGGCTTGGCTCGTTTAGAAACAGAGTCGAGCCGAGCCAGCTCGTTTATTTTAACGAGCTAAAATATTGAGCTCGTCGGCTCGTTACAAATCGAGCCAAGCCGAGCAAGCTCGTCGAGCCAACTAGTTTATTTTTTAAAATTTATATTATTTACACATATTGATGTATAACGTGACTAAAACATAGTTTTTGACATACTCGTAATGGAAATTTTAAAATTCGACGTTTGTTTATTTATTTTTTAATAAAAATAAATATATTTATTACTGAAAAGTATCGTATTCTAATTTAATAACTTTAAGTAAAATACTACAGGAAACTTAGTAATTAACTTAGAATTATATTATAAATAATAAACTCATAATTTTTGGGTTATATATATATATAATAAAATTTGAGCTTAAATTTAAACGAGCTAAGCGAGCGAACCAACGAGCTAACTAACGAGCGAGCCACGAGCCGAGCTGACCTTGGCTTGGGCTCGACTCGTTTACAAACCGCCCACTTAAGCCAATAGCAAAAAAAGAAGGTGATGAGTTGAAGGGGAATAGTGACTTTCAGTGTACAGATCAGCAAACCAAATTGTTATATAATTAATATATTGTAAGAGAAATTTTATTTAAGGGTATAAGTATCATTAGACTAAAATTTATTAAGAATGGCTGAATGGGTATATATGCAATTAATTTTATAGATTGGGTAAATATGCAATTATGATTTAAAATAAGGAGAAATATGCAATTTTCCTAATTATTTCAGTTACACAAGAACTGCAAAGGAACGTCTAAATTAATAAGTCAAAACTCAAATAACAAACATATCTGTAAAATGTAAAACAAGTTCATCACCAATCATGAAAAGGGGCGCAGGTCTCTAAGCAATTGAACAAAAAAAGACACAAACTATGGCTTCAAACCAATTACCTCGCCAAGATGAATGGTATCACATTCATACTCCAACCGATTCAGACATAACTCCATCATATCTCGTAGTAAGATGATCAAAAGATGGGGAAGAAAACATGTCAATATCAAAACGAAAATCACCGGCCACGCACAGATGAGACTTCATCTCGTAAAACAAAAAACTAACATATGGGTTCTTTAATTTTAAAGCCACCAATACCTTAGATGTAAACCAGGACCATAATCGCTACAAGCAAACCCTAATTTTTGGGCCCAGAAAACAACAGAAACGACAACTCAGCAAGCATAAGCAGAAAAGGCGTTTCAGCAGTCGCTAGATACATCGGAAACCGTCACAAAGAACGGAAGCAAAGGTGACAACATCGAAGAGTGAGCACCTCACCCGTAGACAAATCCCAAAACTGTCGCAACCAACCTTAACTTGTGGGTGTAACCGTCATAGAAGATGGTAGCAACGACAACGAAATCACAATCCAAGAGACACCCAATGATTGTATGAGAGAGAGAGAGAGACGGGTATCTTCCTCAACAAGTACCGAAAATGAATGAGATAGTATAAAACATATGAGAGAGAAAGGGAACGAGACATGAACATAAGCAACCGTGTGTGGCACCCATGCACACATACGCCTCAAAACCAAAATTAATATGAACAGTAGCGAAAGTGAGGAGAAAAGCAAATTGCTTTATGTTATATATAACAATTTACTCATAATAACCGAATCCATCAAATCCTGCATACTGTAGACTTGAACCCTCGCCGTTCAATTAGGATAGTATATCAATTATCATCAGGACGTTCTTTAAAGACTTTAGTAATTACATAGTATAAGTTTAAAAAAGAGAGAATTGTTCAAATCATAGAACCTATTATAAGATCAAATGTAAAAGCATCTCCATCGCAAGGGAGACAGACAAGACTCATGACGATGCATAGCGCCTCCATTTTGCGAGCGATGTGTTAGAGGAGAATGAGTTGCTCGTTATTCGAAGGTGCATTCGAAATTCTAAATGAGGCACAAACGGAAAAACAAGACCCATCTCTTTTTCACACGTAACTTTAATTAAAAAAATTATATATTTAAATTAATGGGCATATATATATATATATATATATATATATATATATATATATAATTTTAATTTAAATTATAACAACTAGTTTTCTGCTCCTATAAATATAATATATTTCATCACACCTTCAAACTTTTACCTTCAACTCTCTACCCACATCATAAGCTCTAGTGATAATTAAAACCCGTAATTAATGGATAATTTTCTTCAATACACAAAATAACATATATGTTTTTATATATAATGTACATCCACCAACCTCCAAATCTTAAGAGTGGGGATCCTAAGATCCCTAAATTAAGACACACCTCAAGAAATCCAATGCTAGCTAACAACCACACAAACTAATCAAATTTCTTAAAATGACCCTCGCTATGGTTAACTTTCTTTATATGATGAAAGTTGAGATCTCATTGGTATTGGTAATTAAAAATATATGTTGTTAAAGAAAATCACATGAATCTTAATTCTTTCACAAAGATAAATTGAATTAATTAGCAATTATATATAGTGTAAAATCATACATTTATAAAAAAAAGTGTTTGATAATTAATGGATAATTTTCTTCAATACACAAAATAACATATATGTTTTTATATATAATGTACATCCACCAACCTCCAAATCTTAAGAGTGGGGATCCTAAGATCCCTAAATTAAGACACACCTCAAGAAATCCAATGCTAGCTAACAACCACACAAACTAATCAAATTTCTTAAAATGACCCTCGCTATTTTGTCAAGACCCTAATTTAATCATTTAGTAGCCATGAGTATGCTCTATATCTAATGAATGAATGTTCATTAAAGTAGAAATTTCTTTAGTTTGTTGATGGTGGGTTATGATCAGTGAATCCTTTACGATGAGATATATGCAATTGCTATATATTATGAGCCAAATTAAAGTAGTTATCAAATTTAAAAGGAGTGAAAGTGGAAAAATCATTATTTCGAAGGGTGTCGATCTAAATGTGACCAAAGTCAATATTCTCATACCGAGACATAAAGATTTGGGTTTAGCCAAACGGGTCCCCGTATCCAGTGGAGAAAGAAATATCGATCATACCAAATAATGGGTGTTCCTTTAGGTTTTCTAGAGTTTCAACTTTCTTACCCCACACATTCACTACAGCTTAAGTTATAATTAACTTGATCCACCTTTATATCATCTTCTAAGTGAACCCTCTATTAATGCTTAACAACTATATAAAAATGTGAACTTTACAAAAGGAGTGATTTTCGACCGAAAACGCAAATTGTGATTGATGATTATTTTTGTACTCGTTAATCTTATGTGAAATGTATATAATTTTTAGAAACTTATAATACCGTTTTTTTTTAAAAAAGAAATTAAGAATGGATGTAAGAGAAATAACTATTAAAAGACACGATCTCGTAAGCATAAACCTAATTTCAAACAAGATTATGATGTTTCTTCCTCTCTATTATGTGTCTAATGCGACATCAGCACGAACATAAGTTTAATATATATATGTAAGCGTGGTTTTTTTTTTAATAAATTTTGTTTTGTTTTAATTATACCAGACAATGACGCAAGAAACTTGACCTAACAAATGATTTTCTAGTATATATTTTCAACCAATTTAATATATTTATATGTATATGTATATAGATAGATAGACAGACTAATATAAAATAAACATCATCAGTTACTTTGAATTTTAAAATCAAGATGATTTTTTAACATATATTAGGTTAATGGCAATTGTTTCCCCATTTCCCCAATCCCCCACTCTATTTTTGGTGCCACCTCATCATTCCCCACCCCTTCCCATTTTTCCCCATTTTGTGGGTAATGGTTTCTCCACTCTCCCACTCTCCCAAACACCCCATAAAAACCTTCCCCACTCTCCCACTCTCTCTTGAAAAAATCGGGGTCCCAACCCCAATTTTGTGTTCCCGACCCCGATTTCCCGATTTCCCGATCACGCGGCAATGGTTCTCCCGACCTCCCACTTAATCCCGATTTCCCATTTTCACCTTCCCGATTGGATCGGGAAGGATATTACTTTCACCCTTAATTAGATATATATTTCTATTTATGGGTTTTAATCTATATGAGATACTCAGATACCAATGTTAAATTTACGGTTACCTGCAAAAAGGATATT
>JBCNJP010000027.1:34597571-34636143 GCA_039602395.1 Deinandra increscens subsp. villosa
GTTTCAAATGAGAACTTTTTCTTTTGAGAACTTTTGAGAACCAATTTGGGCCACTAATTTTCAAGGGGGGAGCATTCAAATTCATGGGGGGGGGGGGGGGTTTCCATATATATAAACTAGTGGCTAAGATTAGTTCTTTTTAGTTCTCAAACCCAACTAGTTCTTAAATGATCATCTCCCTATATATATATATATATATATATATATATATATATATAGGGGAAAGGATAATTATTAACCAATGCTTAAGGGAATAACCCATTAACCACCATCTAGTGGTTTAAAAAAATCAGATGCTATATGATGATGCCATGTGTCATTTCTCTTTTTTCTAATTATAAAGGGTAAAAAAGTCATTGTACATACCATATAAAAACACCCCCTTCATTTTAAAAAGTCCATAACTTTTTTACATTTTGTCGGATTTTTATAAAAGTTGCACCATTAAACTCGTCACATTTTTATCATTAATTCAAGTATAGTCTCGACGTTTTTTATTATCGTTTTCTCAGACGTGCGATGTAGCACTAGTGTTACAACTACTAACATTACTGTCATAACTATCATCCATGTTTCTACTTAGGTACAACTGCATATGCATGTATTACAACTTACAAATGCATGATTATTCATATAAACACTAATGCTATAACCATTAATAGTGTTGTGATTATCAGTAACATCGATGCTATCAAGATTCAACAAAAACATAATCAAAATATACAACTGCACATGCATATATTACAACCAACAAATGCATCAATATGCATATAAACACTGATGCTATAACTATTAACAGTGTTGTGATTATCAGTAACACCGATGATATCAAAATTCAACAAGAACATAATCAAAATGTATAACTAAGTATACATAGATTACAAACTATTAAAACATCAAGATTCAACAAAAAGAAGACATAGTTGGGTAACATATTACCAAATACCGAAATAAAATTTATCAAATACCTAAGAAAATTACCAAAATACAAGTCTTGTTGTTCAAAAAAAATAAATAAATTTAACAAATACCAAAATAAAAACATACCTGATAAACAAATTTATCAAAAAGAACATACAGATTTTTTTTTTAAAATCAAAACACCTTTAAATCGTTGGCAGAGATTTTCTACCCAACTAATTTCTTCATTATTTTATAATAGTTTTAATATATATATATATATATATATATATATATATATATATGACAGAATCATTGGCATCGACAGATCGAAAATCGGCCGACAAATCGAAAATCGGAAATCATCACCTTTAAATATCTCATACCTCCGGCGACAAAATCAGAAATCGAGGATAATTGCAAAAAAATCATCGATGGCGGCGGAAAAAAAAAGCTTTGATGGCGGCGGCGAGTGGGTAGTTGCAGATAACGGAAATCGGAAAATGACGGAGGTGGCCTGATGCTACCTGATGCTTTTCTCAAGAAACTCAATCCTCCATCTTCTGAAGATCACGGATGTTCCTCGATCTTTATCTTCTATACGTCGTCGTTTTCCTACATCCGTCGGTCTTGCCGGATTTTTCGCTCATTCTCACCAACCAATTTCGTCAAATACTACGCAGTTTACCTAGGCGGCTGAGATACAAAAATAGTCTTTGCGTGGGTTTGCTGTCGGGAAATCGAACGGAGAAGAAGAAGGGGGGTTGTGTCGCCGACCAAAGTATGGTGTGTCGCCGGCGGAAGAAGGACAGATATTGGGGTAGCAGATTCGTTAAAACGAACGGAAGCCATGAGGGGGTTGAGTTCAGATTTTGTGATGTAGGTAGGGTAAAGAAAATGATATGTTTTTTTTACCATCATACCCCTGAAACAATCTTAGCCACACAATATGCTTTTAAATATAGGCCATTGGATCAAAAAGGTAAACCCACAAGATTGAGTTAATTGGTTAGTTCACTAAGAAGGGGTTAATAATTGCTCCCAATCCTATATATATATATATATATATATATATATATATATATATATATATATATATATATAGGGAATGGAATAAATAATAACCTTAGTTATAAGGAATAACCAATTAACTCAATCTCTATGGTTTGGTGATAATTGAAGAATCTAATCCTACGGTTGAGGGAAACCAAGAATAAAATAAGAGCTCTTTTTGTACTGATTTGGTATCCAAGGGTATTATAGTAACTTTGGCTCCTCCTGACATCTATCACATCTCTCTCTTGTCCCTGCAAAAGATAAAAGCAACACTCATATAACATTTCCCCAAACATAATCTCTTTAGTTTTCAAGAACATTTAAAAGTGAAATTCAAAGAGTTTTCTCTCGGATGAATCGTGATTTTCATATGCCGTTCACGGAATCGCAAAAAGGTTAGTCACCTCTCTAGTGAAACTAGTATGTTATCGACATGGTGGGTGAAGTTGGATCTGCTTCTTCTTTTCAATCGTAGTTAAGGAGGGTAGCTATCGGGCTCAAGTTTCGTGTCGGTTTCTCCGATGCATAAGGTGGAAGAGTTTTCTGATCTCCTTTTACGGTTTTCCGATGGGCGATGGAGTGGTGGTTGGTAGCGGCGAACTTGGTTGGTTATCGGAGGCGGTGGCTGATCCACCTGCGGTGGCCGGATTGGTGGTGGTAGTCGCTGATCAGGGGAAGGATGTTTATGGTTTGCGGTTGGGATGATATGATGGGTTGGACCAAGTTTTTTGTTGATTTATTTTTTTAATTTTTTGATAATACGATTATTGATTGGGTTTGAATCAATTATATAATTGTTTGATTACCGGTGGAAAATGGATTATGCTTGAAAACTAAAGATGGCACATTATTATCTTTGGAAACTATTAATTAGTGCACTTTCTTTATAATATTTATAATATTTTGCTATTTTCTTGAGAGCAATTATAAAATTTGGCATGAGAAAGAGATTAAATCAGTGTTACAAGATATTACATCAGTGTTATTACTCTGAATACTACTGTTAACTCCTATAGCATCAGTGTTGCAAAAATATTTACTTAGAAAAGATGGAATGGAATGTCATAAAGGTACTTCAGAAATTTATCAAAATAATTAAAGTACTACATGGTTTAAAGATCATAACGTAAAAACTTTTAGCACTGGTGTTACACCCAGAGGACCTTAATGTTAACACATCAAACACTAGGGTAAAATGTATAGTGAACTAATGAATAAGGTTTATCAGTGTTAAAATTTTTGAATAAGGTATCTCATGTATAGTGCACTGATGAATAAGGTATCTCGGTGTTAAAATTTATGAATAAGGTATTTCAAGGAACATACATATATTGGACACTACCTTGAACATTAATAGTGATAAAAGATAAAAAAAAATACACTACCTTGAACATTAAAAAAATAGTAGAGATAAAATTGTCTAAAATGTGCTTCAAATTAAAAATAAATATCACTGGTAAACTAGAAAAAAATAAATTATTAATAAAAGTATTATTATATGATAAATTGTAGCATACGTATTAATGTTAAAATTATTATTAGTGTTAAAAATTATGAATAAGGCACATCGGCTACAATTATTTTTTAGTAATCAAAAGTTGTTTATTTTTCTACTTTATTTTTTATATAGGCTAGTTAATTTACTTTTGATACTACATTAGTGTTCAAACTTGAATATTACATTTTATTTGAAAAACAATTGTATTAAGATGACAAAAGAAAAGATGTCAGATGACAAAAGAAGAGTCTAGAGTCGTGAAAATACCGAAATGCCCTTCTGTGTAAATATGGGACCTAGTACACTTGTAATGATTTTAGTGGTGGATGAGAGTTATTTGGTTAATGCTATAAGGATGGGTTAATATTGGTTCCCATCCCTATATATATATATATATATATATATATATATATATATATATATATATATATATAGGAAGGGTAATATGCAAACCATCTTGAGATGGGAAAACTTTAGAAACTAATTATTGGCCTTTGATTTTGATGATCCTATGGTTGACATTTTTTCACTCTTTTTCATTTAATTTAATTACATCATAATCTTTGTCTTTTACCTCAAAAGGGCATTATTGACCAAAAAAATTATGCATCTCCCAAGAACCACATGCAACATCACATCATTCTCTTTCCTCACCAACCATTAATATGCATTTACCCATTTCTTCTTCTTCTTCATTTCAAAATCACCCTAGAATCACCTGCAACTCCATTTCTTCTTCTTCTTCATTTCAAAATCCCCCAAGAACCACATCCCTCATCTCGACCACCTCACCATCTCGCCCACCTCCGCGTCTTCGTCACCACCTACCACATTCACCTTCCCCATCCTTCCTGCACACCACCACATATGCTCCTCCACACGACCACCGTACTTCACCACCGTATTAGGGTTTCAAAATTTGGAGATGACGACTCAAAATCAAAGGTACGTGAGATCCTTTTTTCTTCTAGATCTGAACAATTCGATTATTAGCGTAAGATCTCTTTTTTCCATATATCCTTTTCTAGCTCGCCTTTTTTAGATCTCGTTTTTTTATTAGTAGCGTAAGATCTTGTTTTCGTGTTCATAAAATCATTTTCTAGATCTCCCTTTTTAGAACTCGTTTTCTAGATTAAGATTTCTTGGTATCGTGAAGTCGCCGGAAGTCAACACTCAATGGATTTGTGAACGCAAAATCATGTATCATTAAAACCCCAATGCAATTTTAGTGTTAATATTTGTATTTTGTTACATTCTGTGTAAAGAACTTCTTAAATATATAATAACAATACAATTTCTAGTTAACTTTTATCTATTTTCTTGCAATTCTGTTTTTTAGTATTTTAAATTTACACCAAACTTAAGTGTTAATAGATGGATAATATTGTAAACATTTTTCTTTTAGTGTATATTTCAAATGAATTGATAATTATAATTATTCTTGTTTTTTAATTTTTATTCTTGTTTAAAATTTAATAATAAAAGTTGTTTATAATTATTTTTCTTTTAGTTTATATTTCAGAATCTTGATGTCTCTACTCACCCTTCACATTACTAATGTAACTTTGTTTGATGTTACATGTGTAAATTCTGTATGTAATTTTTTTTAATTCATTACTAGTCTTTATTTTTTATGTTACATATGTAACTTGTTTAGCTTAATACAATATGCGTTTTTAATCATGTTATGTATGTAAATTTACATATGTGTCATTCCCTTGATATTTCTGTTTAGTTTAATGTTACACGCATGTTACATATGTTTTTTTAATAATGTTATGTATGTAAATCTACATATGTGTTACATATATAATGTTACATCTAATGTTACATCTTATTCTACATGTATCATATTGTGTAAAGTTACAAATTTTAATACAATATTCATATAAAAATAGTGCTTTAAGAAAATGGTAAGTGGTCTAACATTTGACATGGATACGCTAGACTTTTGATTTAATATAATATGTGTTTTTAATCATGTTACGTACGTAAATTCACATATGTATCATTCTCTTGGATATTTCCTTTCAGTTTAATGTTACACGCGTGTTACATAAGTTTTTTTAAATCATGTTACGTATGTAAATTTTCACATGTGTTACATATGTAATGTTACATATAATGGTACATCTAACGTTACATCTTATGGTTCCTATGTAAATTTTATGTGTAGCATATTAACATTTGTTAAATATGTCTTTTTAAAGATGTTGTATATGCAATTTTACTTATCTAACATGTTACACATCATTATCTATTTATAGTTACATATTTAATGTCTGATGTTACGTATGTAAATTTACTTATGTAACATGTGTAGCTCACAATTAAATGCATGTGTAAATAATGATGATACATATGTAACTATATGTTACTTACGTAATGACGTTACTTGTGTTAATTCACTTATGTAATATGTTGCATCTCATTTATCTATTTTTTTACATAATGACGTTACTTATGTTAATTTACTTACGTAATATATTACATCTCATTTATCTATGTAAGTTTACATGTGTAAACTCGTCCTCCATATGTAAATTTACGTATGTTTCATGTTTAAACTAATGAACATTTTTTTTGTAGGTGAATGGATTTTTTTTGTCAGAGATGAAGATAGTTATAAAGGAGTAAAACATAACTAGCTTTTATATATTTTTTTTGTTAGCTTATTATATTTATTGTAACCTTGTTATTCTTTTGATTATTTAAAAAATGTCGGTTCGTATGAAACATTTTTGTTATGTTACATTTTGTTACACGTGCCCAGATGATTTACCTATGTAACGTGCTGTGAGCAAAATGCTTAATATTGATTTTAATGATTTCTTATAATACTGATTGTTAATTCGGTTGTTAATTCTAATTAATCCATCTCTTTTTTAGGAGTTTTAATTCCGACCGTTTATGTAGTATATGTAACTTGTTTGATGTTACATATGTAACTTTCTTTGATGTTACATTCGTAACTTGTTTTTAATGATATTACATATGTAATTTTGTTGTATCTATTATTAACTTGTCATATTTTTCGATTATTTAAAATATTTAAGTTCGTATGAAACATTTTTGTTACGTTTCATTTTGTTACACATGTCCAGATGATTTACATGTGTAACATGCTGTGAAATTTAATAGGTATTTGGTCAAGTGAAATATAATATGAGGTATTTTATTTATGACTGATTTCGATATAAGTGAATAAGATTTAAAAGTATTTTATTTTTTAGTTAAATATATTTTATTTATAGCTTCTTTACAAGTGGGCAAATAATATAGAAAATAATTACAATTTATATATAAAAGTGAGAAAGAAAAAAATTATGAGATATGACAGGATTCGTTCAAAAAAAAAGAAGAGAAAATGGAGGAGAGAGGAGAGAGAAAAAAGAAAGAGAAAAGAGGAGAGAGGTGAGATGTGATAGGAAAGAGGAGAGAGGTGAGAGGAGAGATGTGATATGGATAAAGTCTTTATATGATGAATTGTCATATTTGCCCTTGTAGTGATAAAGTCATTAGGTGATGTGGAGCAATTCTGGCCACCCATTGAGTTTCTAAAGTTTTCTCAACTGGAGGTGGTTTTCATGATATATATATTAGTTTAAGTATTTATATTAAACGTATGGAAGTAGTTCAACATATAGCTCACAGCGCAACCGGTTTAATGATTGCTTATTAATTCGGAGGTCGCAGGTTCTAAACCTGCCGTCGTTGTTTTTTTTTCCTCATTAAAAGGTCCGGTTTTGTCAGTTTTTAAAGGTGAGGGACCTTTATTGTAAACTTTTAAAACTTTTTTTTTTGGTTTAATCCCGAACGGGATTCGCAGTTCGCACATCACAACACAGATCAAATTAGGGTTCCACCTTCTCATCTCAGGGGCGACCTCCGACTTCGACCCCTCTCCCTCTCGGCTCTCCGACGCCCTGTTCCGGCGACCTCTGTCTGACCTGGACGCCGACCGCCGACGCCCTGTTTCGACGTCCGACCATTCTCATCTCAGGGGCGACCTCCGACTTCGACCCCTCGGCCCTCTCCCTCTCGGCTCTCCGACGCCCTGTTCCGGCGACCTCTGTCCGACCAGCGACCAGGAATCCGACGACCAGTCTAGCACTAATTGAGGTATTTTGATTTAGGGGTTACTTGTTTTTTTTTTCTTTCCAAATTCGAATTTTTCAGGGTAAGTAGATAGATATATAGTTTAGTTTTTATGATTCTATCAATGATTTATGCCTTATGAATTATTGAAAAGTGATTTAGGGTTGAATTTTGTGGTTATGAGTTATGATCTTGGTGTAAATTTGTGTTTTAGTGAATTAAAGTTTAATTTTGGTGAAATTAGGTATGATATTGGGTTTAATTTTGATTTTTTATGTATTAGATTATGCCTCCCAAATCCTTATATAAACACAAAAGCGGGAGTATGAAGCGGAAAAAGAAGAAAGTGGAAAATGCGTTAGTAAAATCTCAAGCGGGGGCTATATTTGGTTATTTCTCAAAACAACCTACAACTTCTAATGTTGATGTTAATGTGGATGGAGATGATGTTGATGCCAATGTGGATGAAGAGGATGTTGATGCTAATGTGGATGTAGAGGTTATTAATGCTAATCACTAATACGTTGCAATTATATGAATGTCTTTGTTGTTAAAGATGGTAATTACTTTTGTTTGAATAACTGACCACCCGGTTTTGAAAGCAGTAGGAGTTACTTAGGGCGCGTTTAGTTATGGAAAACATGGGGTGTTTTCCATTTCCGTTTTCCAAGAAAACAAGGAAAACAGAAAACGCGTTCAAATTGTATTTTTTTAGAAAACGTTTTCCAGGAAAACAGAAAATAGTGTTTTCAAAATTTTAACTAAAGATGGAAAACACATTTTTTATGGTTTTCTGATTTCTATTTTCGTTTTCCATATATATACAAAAGAAAGGGGCGTTCATTTTCTAGGGTTTATACGCATCGTCGCCGTCTGCTCCACCGCTCGACCTCTCCTCCGTTACCTTCGTCGCCGTCTGCTCCACCGCATCTTTCGAATTTTGAACATGTTTTCTAGTTTTCTAATTTTGAAAATGAAAATTCCATCTTTCAAATTTGAACGCGTTTTCAAAAAATTTCATGTGTTTTCTAGAGATGGAAAACTCGTTTCATTTTCTAAAAAACTAGAAATGGAAAACTAGAAAACATTTTCCACAACTAAACGCACCCTTATTGTTTTTCTGGCACAAAACTTTGTTTTGTTTATTTTTTTTCTTTTTAAACCTTTTAGTATAATTTAATTACATCTATAAAAGTTCAGTTAGGGGGAGGTTCAAATGAGAAGTTTGTTTTGGGTAAGAAGGATAAGAAGGATTTTCAGCCATTGGATCTTGATCTAATAAAAAAGGAAGGAGGGGTATTTTAGTCTTAGCCACTTTTGTTGACTTTTTATCTATTTCCCCAAATTTCTTTAAACATTCATAACTTTCACATACGACATTATTTTTTTTAAAAAAAATGACACCATAAAAACGAGCATTTTTTAATCTTTAAAACACATATAGTGTTGCTATATAAAAAATGAAATTTTTTTTTACTCTTTCGATTTTTGACACAGGTCATTGTGTCGAAATGTTCAGATCATTGTGTCGTCGTGTCAAAAGTATATATAGTGTTGCTATATATAAAATTAAATACTTTTTCGGTTTTTGGCACAATATGAAACAATGATCTGAACATTTTGACACATCATTGTGTCATTGTGTCAAAATATTCAGATCATTGTGTCATTGTGTCGTCGTGTCAAAAGTATATATAGTGTTGCTATATATAAAATTAATTACTCTTTCGGTTTTTGTCATCATATGAAACAATGATCTGAACATTTTGACACATCATTATGTCATTGTGTTAAAATGTTCAGATCATTGTGTCTTCGTGTCAAAAGTATATATATTGTACTGCTATATATAAAATTAAAAAAAAATTATTTTTTCGGTTTTTAACACCATATGACACAATGATCTGAACATTTTGACACAATATGACACAATGATCTGAATATTTTGACACAATGACACAACGACACAATGACACAATGATCTGAACATTTTGATACAATCGAAAGAGTAAAAAAAATTTTGATTTTTTATATAACAACACTATACGCGTTTTAAAGATAAAAAAACGCTCGTTTTTATGGTGTAATTTTAAAAAAAAAATAATGTCGTATCTAAAAGTTATGAAGGTTTAAAAAATGGGGGGAATTTGATAAAATGTCAAAAATACCCTTCCATCTTTGATTTTCTTTAGTTTTTCTCTCTAATTTACCCAGGAAAATTTTAAGCCATAGATCTTCATTTAATTGAAGATCTAATGGCTATGATTCCTTCTTATCCTTATCCAAACCAAACTTCTCACAATAACCTCACCCAGTTAAGTTATATTTTTTGAACCAAAATCCTTTTTTAGCATATAAAAATTATACTAGTTGATTTACGGTACATGACTCTAGGTTTGAAACGTTTTTATATATAAGATAGGGTTTAGCCAATAGCATTTAGAGTTTGAAGTTGTCTTATAGAGTTGATGTTTTAGGGTTAATGATTTAGATTGGACATTGTTTAGCCTTGACATTTAAGATTAAAAGTTACAAATTTAGGTTTATGGATTGTCACCAGTTATGGACGGATGTTCGGTTTAAATTTTAGACTTATGGTCTATAGATTACGGTTTGGATCTGATGAACACTTATCCTGCCGCAACGCTCAGGGATTAATTTCTAAGTTATTCATATAACACAAAAATAAATAAAAGTAGTTATATTATTCAACTTTTGCCGCAACGCTCAGGGATTGATTTCTAAGTTATTCATATAACACAAAAATAGATAAAAGTAGTTATATTATTCAACTTTTTCTATGAATTAACATGTTTGGGCCTAAAGACACAAGTGGGCCGAAGGTTAACTAGGGTTTCATTCTATTACTATCCTTTATAAATAGATATCAGAATTCAGTAGTGTTCTCCATCCAACCTTTTAATCTCATTTTCCATCTCATCTTTTGTATTTTCGTATTTGAAACAGCTTCCATCTCATCTTCTACTTTTATTTGTTAGTTTGTAAAAGAACTATTAGTTTGGGTAAAATTGTATTTTCGTAGATGAAATAAAATGAAAAAACCGCCAAGTATATATATATACTTCTTCTATCAACTTCGTTTCTTTTGTCATCTTCATTTCTTTATTTATTTCATTAATCTCTTAAAATTGTGCGCGCCAAATCTCTACATATCTTCTTCGTTTCTTCATTTCTTTCCTCAATCTGTCAAAATTGTGCGCGCCAAATCTCTTCATATCTTCTTCGTTTGTAAGTAAGTTTCTGTAAACTTGGTAGCAAATTAGTTATGATCTTATTTTGATTAATTATTTGTAATTATCGTTGCTTTATTATCAGATTATGATCTCGATTCAAGTGCATTAAGTTTTTGAAGTGTTTATTTGTCATCTGAACCGTAAATCTGTAGCGATTTAGTTAGATGATCTTCGTATTTTGATCGATAGATTATGTTTCTTTATTTTTATTTTATGATTTGATTTTTATCTCGATTTGCATTAGGTTTTCGTTCGTTAATCTATTATATTAGCGATTTAGTTAGATGATTCGATTTAGTTAATGTGTGTTTTGTTATTTTATGATTCGATTTTTATATCGATTTGCATTAGGTTTTCACAAAGCTCGTTAATCTGTATTCGATTTAGTTAATCTGTTATCGACTGTGTGTTTTGTTATTTTAAGATTCGATTTTGATATCGATTTGCATTAGGTTTTCACAGAGCACGTTAAAATGTTATATACACAGTCATATTTTCAATTACATTTTTGTTAGACTTTGTCCCCGTCTCACTTGTGTAATTGTTCGATCTGTGTGAATTTGTATTCGATTTGTCTCAATGTTAGCATTGGTGCTTTAAAAACATGTTTTGGTTTGTCAGAAATATGGGAAGCTTTCCCATATTTATTATGCAATTCAATTATTATGAAATTAAACTAACAAATGATGTTTTTATTAGTGATAGGGAAGCTTTCCTTCAAGGTATGACCATGTACTGTTTGATACACGCTTATAATTGTAAGCATTAAGCCCCTGACGCTGTTGTTGAATAAACTGTTCCTGCTGCACATGCCCCTAGCGCCTTTGTCAAAGCCCTCACAACTCCAATTCAATCTATCACGTATGTTGTTCAAGCTGTTGCCGTTTCAGTTCAAGATCATGAGGTTATTGTTAAAGCCCTCAATGATGCTAGTCAATGCCTCGTTGTTGTTGTTGAATCGTTTACTTTGGCTGATGTTGATGAGGCTGCTGGTCCTCCCGTTAAGGATATCAATGACTATATTAGTCATTAGAAAAACAACGTTAGTTTTATGATTTATATATTTGTGCCAGCAAGTCTTGTGATTTATATATTTTTAAATTTTGTTTAAAAGCTTGATTATTAACTTTTTTTTTAGATTTCTAAGTAGGGGTGAACAAAAAATCGAAAAAACCGAACCGGAACCGAAAATCGCAAAAACCAAACCGAAGTAAAAACCATAAAAAAGCGAACCGTAACTTATGGTTCGGTTTCGGTTCAGGATTAAGAAAAAACCGAAAAAACCGAACTGAACCGAATGAAAACTTTATATAAGTTTTTAAGTTTATATAGATATGTAACTGTGTTTTAATTAACTTAATTGTAGTTATTTACAATTCTTGTATAACTCAGTTGATACTTACCTTTGCAAACCACCAAAATGTCTCAAGTTCGAGTGTCCTCTCAATCTGTTATTTCATTTTTAAGCATCGACTCCTCTTCTTTCCTCTTCTTACCATCGAAGACGATGAAGATTGGGGTCAAGATCGTTAGTGTTAAAAACTTTTGAATTTAAAACCAAGTTTTATTTTGTATGTTACACGTGTTTTTGTTTTTTTAGTTTAATGGTTATAACGATACTTGTTTAAGACTATTAATAACTTATCTTCTAAGACTAGACATTTAAAGTTTAAAACTATTTTAACCACATCTTAAAAAAAAACCCGAATCCGAACCGAAACCAAAAAAACCAAACAAAAAAAACCGAACCGAAAAAAAACCGAAACCGAATGGTTTTTTTTCTAGGAACCAAACCATTCGGTTTTCGGTTCGGTTTGAGCCAAAAACCGAACCGAACCGAACCATGCTCACCCCTATTTTTAAGTATGTTACTACCCCTCTGAAAGGAAGCGATGAAGAGAGTATTCAATGGATTAGTGAAAAACAACACAAACTGACTCTAATGATGGTTGCATTATGTCACGTAGTTATCTTTCTTGACTCACGAACGACACTTAGATTCGATCTAAGTTTAGCCTTTGACCCAAACTAACGATTTAAAACGACTATAGGGGAAATTGCAAGTTTTTGTTACAAATATGACTTTCTATTACTACGAAGAGACGATTACAAGAGTGTGTTACAAGTTTGTGTACAAACTTGTAAGAGTGTTTGGGTGGTTACAAATGTGCCATCCATCACCTATTTATATTACTTGGATGGACTCTAGATTCTTCTAGATAATTCTTCCATAATATCTTAGATTTTTCTATGGAAATATCTTAGATATTTCAATGGACCTTCTAGAAATTTCCATGGCTTTAAAGATTGTTTTAAAACCTTCATTGTAGCCAATTATGTAGCGTGTTCTACAGATTCCCGAAGCTTTGATTATTCAAGTCTTGGATAGAAACTTTTATTTCCCGGTGATTGCGATTCAGGTTAAGGTGAGATGTGACATCCTCCCCCACCTAAATCCATGACGTCCTCGTTGTGCTTTCTTGTGCCGTCTATAAATTTTTCTTCCAATGTATCCAAGCGTTGACAAGTATCACCGCTTTGATTTTCTCTCAAAGCATCCAATCGTTGGAGACACATGTCGACTTGACACTTATTCTGACATCTATGACACGTGTCTCTCTCATAGGCTTTCTCACATGAGTTTTCCCGACTAAAACATCCCTATTTGTTTTTGGAACTTCACGTGGATTTTAAGGGATCCATTTAACCCAAAACAAATCGCATATATGTTCTTATAACCTGGAAAAAGGATAACTATAAAACCCAAAATTTCTCATCGCTTAAAACATCCGATCGTTGGTGAAGTTTTCTTGATTTTTCGACTAATGTGTGTATGTATATCCATCTTACTAGTTAACCACCCGCGTGTTAGATGGTTGTGGAAATTTAAATATAATTGCAGGAGATATTTTTTAGCACAATTTTTAGTAGATGATACAAATAATAATGAAATTAAACAAAACTTAAAATGGTCAACTTAGAAATATCTAAAACCTTATTTGTATACAAACACAGTATTGAATACTATATTAGAAACGTTATCATCTTTATGTTTAACTAACATCTTCAAGCCGTCTCTACTATCATGTTCAAATACTGTCTCTACTATCATGTTCAAATACATAATTCTAATACATTGACGGATTGAAAGCTATGTATAATGAGCTATGCTTTTTATATATTTTATAATGGATATCACAAGTAATAATAAGAACGAAAATCAACTTACTAACTTTAATTAAACCGGAAAATTTTACAAAGACTCCCGAAACGCTATTTATAATAATCCTAAATCTAATAAACCTAATCAGACACAAACTAGGAAACTAAATATAATAATTAATGAATCAATATCCAAAACAAAAAAACTAATTAAATACTTAAATCTAATCTAGTTAATCCTAACTCAATTAAATAACTAATAAAACATTGACAACCAATCCTTAACTATTGACTAATTACTAGATTAGTCCAACAATCACCTCCTAATCTTGTAATGTTCCTCCAAGGTCTTGAATACGAAGTAAGACACAAAGTTTTTTCACATTAATCAACTGTCTTCTGTGTTCTCTTTGAATCAACACCTTTGTTGCAACCAACACAAAATTTAAAATATATATTGAGTCGTAGCCCTAACGGAACCAATGGTGGACCTGTAATAGGCCCAGGGGGGTCCCCGGGGACCCCTCAACTTCTACGTAAAGTGGAAATTATGTGAACGGTTTTTAATTTTTTTTTTCTTGTTCAGGAATTATTAAAATAAAATGTTTGGTAAAATAAGGCAAGTTCATCCACTAGAGCCTAGTGGTAATACCCTTCGTCAAATTTTGAGAAGGCGCCGGTTCAATTCCAGTGGTCTTTTGATCCCTTTTCATTTTCCCAACCTTTTTCTTTTCATTTTCCCTAACCTTTTTTTCATTTACTGTTGTATTAATATTGTCACCACTTTTTTTTTCCAATTACTGTTTTATAAATGGGGTAATTCCTCACTTTTTTTTCCAATAAATTTACTAGGTAAAGCATTTTTTTCTCACTTTTATTTTTATTAATTTTAGTGAGGAGAATAAATGAGGGGTAAAGCATGGTGGGTTTCAGACAAATCTGTAAATCTATTGACCATTATTTTTATTTTCATCTTTGATTTACTTTCATTCTATACCCCTTCTTTTCAACTACATTCATCCTAGACCCCCTTTATAATGAACTATTATAATATATAGAAATATAGATTTTTTTTAATCGGCTCCATTCGAAACAAAATTGTTGATCATCCTTATTTGTAGGAAGACCGTTCGCGAATTTAAATAAAAAATAAATACTTTTATTTAAGTACGATTATAACAAAAGGAAATCTAGTCTATTACAATACACGGAAAGGGAATTCTACTCCTATTACAATTACAGGGAAAATAAAATGATTACAATACAGGGAATTATAGGAAAGTAACTAACAGTACGATTACAAATGAAGTGAAATAATACTTATAAAAGAAAACAAAGGAAAGAAAATGTAAACAATATTTAATTTGAGAAAGATGAACAGAAGGTTTTGATAATGGTTTTGAGAAATAATTATTCAACAGCTTGATAAAAAAGTTATGGAAAAATTTTGAGAAATTCTATGAAATTGGTTTAAGAAAAGAAGAAGGTTCCAAGGAACCTTGGCGAAGGCTTTGGGTCAAAACCCGGGTCCCTTAAAACAAATTCCGGGTCTACCGAAGATCTGTTTTGTTTCCTAGGGTACAATCGCCTAAACCGTATTGTACGGCCGGGATAACTCTAAGCTTGAAGTTTACCTTCGAGTTCTTGAAGTCTTGACGAACAAGATGAAGATTGAGAGAGTGAGAGAAGAGGAAGAAGAGAGAATAAGAATTCTGTGAATTCTGATGTGTTTTGCCTCAACTAATGAGGCTGTATTTATAGTGGTGGGAATTCTTGTTGAGCACTCAAAAGTTAATTCGTAGTCAAACTTTGCATTAAACGTCTTTAATGCAAATTGATTTCTAATTAACACGGAATTACCTTAATTAGCTCAAAACGCGTTTACAGCTGTCATTCCGGAGGAATCTCCGCGTAACAGCTGTTTTCCGGAAGAACTGATCTTCCGGTTCAACTCCAAGCGGAGCTCCTTTTCCACTTGAACTTCAACCGGAACTACTGTTCAGGTTGAACTCAGTTCCGCCCGGACCACCAGGTCCGCTTGAACCTATCCGCCTGGTCTTCAACCGGACCAACTTCCGGTTGAACTTAAAAACAACAATAAAGCGGCTCTTAAGCGGCGATGCGAAGTGCAAAGTGCAAAGTGCGCCATCAAAGCGCCACATTGCGCCTCATACGCCCACGCCACGCACGCGTGCGTGTGCGAGTGCGAGTTAGGGGTGCTTCGCACCCCTTAGGGTCCAAGGGATGTGTCTTACTAAAGAAAACAATAGTTGGTAAGGTTCCCACCTTATAAACCACTTTTGGTTTCAATCCTCAACCAATGTGGGATGAGTTAACATGCTATACTTAGCATTTTTCTCTCTAATTTTCGCAGCTTCACTAGTTGCGAGACCTCAACTTTGAGCTTCGATATCTCATTCATACGAGCTCGGATTTGGACGTGGTTTGATGCGTTGGAAAGCCCTCACAACGTACTACACAAACCTATAAAATACATAGGCAACAACCTATGTTATCTGTATTTTATTTTAGTCCAAAGTTGGTGAAAAACTCATTTTCACACTTAGTGAAAAAAACTCATTTTCCACTAGTTTTTCTCCCAAAATTCCAACATTATTTTCGTCCATGATGTTTTTTTATTGAAATCTTGCATCATCCTCATTTTTTCTATATTATTTAAATTCTAACGACGATATTTCTTTTGTTTTTGTGTCGTATTTATCTTATGTGACCAACCCGATCCGGACCAAATTTCTTTATGTATGTTTCTATGAAACTGAATATCTAAAAATAGTAACTCCGTAATAAAATTTGGGGACCTCCTAAAAAACTTTCATAGTTCTGCCCCTAAATGGAACCTATGGGTTTCTTATTAGTTTAAGTCGTAGCAGAAATTTATACACCAACATAAATATGGTTTGATTACATTATCAAGTGCCAGAGTTTAAAGCAAGTCAAAACCTCATTTATGGTTTGATTAGATTATCATGTTTCATCTAAACATTTACTTGTGGTCAGGGGAGAAACTTGACTGAGAATTCCGTTAGAGCCAAAAGTCAAGGGTTAAACTCTCGTTAGGGCCGAACTAAGTATATAAAAAAATTCGGACTGAATAGGTATAAACTTCCACTTCTGAGCGAAAAATTGGGTAGGGTCCGGGCCCGATCGGGCCCACACAAACCTTCGCCCCTACTTTTGGTTAATCAAAGTGTATATCTGTCAAAAGGTTAAGGCTTTAAATCCTAAAGTATAAACCTTATAATAAACCCTCTCGGGCTGCTTCGATATTTCCAACTTCAAATCCTCTGAATCCATCAACGCCAAAAGAAGTATCTACTATATAGTGGGAGGTTCATTGTAGACACCCCTTAAAAGTGTAAACTCATAGACACATTTTTTCACTATTAGATCTCTTAATCTAATGGTTGTGATTAATTTCCTTTTTTCTTTTTTCTCATTATATAGAAAATTTCACATGTGAAAAATAGCTATTTCACATGCGAAATTGTCTACAATGAACATCACCCATCTATAATAATAAGAAGTAACTCTAGGTAACAAGTAAACTCATTTATGGTTTGATTACATTATCAAGTGCTAGAGTTTAAATCAAGTCAAAACCTCATTTATGGTTTGATTACATTATCATGTTTCATCTGAACAAACAAGTTGCTGCCCGGATGGTGCCGTCTAGGGGGTCTGTACTGTATCCCTTGCGCTCCTTTCATTGCTGCCTCGATGGTGCGTTTGGGTCCAAAGGGGTTTCCCGGCTAATCTCGTATCTCAAGACCTTTCATCTCTCCTCTGATGAGCGTCGAAGCACCATCCGGGAAGTGTTGGCTTCTGATGTTGGTGTGTTTTCAGCTGCGGAAGGGGCTTTAAAAGCCCGTGGATATTTGATGTGCGGGCGTTGCATGAAGATTAATGCCTTGAGCCGCGGCTGCCACCACCTCGACAGCGTCGTCCGGTGGGCCGCTTCTGCTGATGGCACTGATATTCATATCATTGGGGTTCCTAAACCGTCCTCCCCCCCCCCCGTCGTCGAGCCCAATGTCAGATGTTCATTCCTATTAGACGGGGGGCTTTTAGACCGGGTCTTTAAGGTCCGCATTACTACTATTAAGAGTATACCTCATAGCTGCCGGTTGGCCTTCTCCCAAGCCTTTAAATCTGCCCTCCTTAGGGTGGTAGCCCAACCTGGTTCTGATGACGCCTGGGTGAGGCTGCTTCTTCTCCCTCGGTGCACTATGCAGGTTTTTCGACCCCAGAATCGTCACGATTATCGTTCTGGAAACTGGAAAGATTTGCAGTGCCGGTCCATCATGACTTCCTTAGCTGCTTGGGGAAGGGGGGATGGTTTTGAACGGCTGGTCAGTGGTATTTTGGATGGTTCTAGGGAGGGGGCTATGGGTCCTCCGGACGTTTCTTCCATCAAAGATGATCGCACAGCGCCCAAAACCAGGCGATGCCTCCGGAAGATCGCGGACGGCCATTTCACAGCCGTCGTGAAGGTGGTCTTCTTCTGGGGTTGCACCGTACAATGCCGAAACCTCACGCGCCCTCGAAGCTAAGCATTCGCGCCTTCCGCCCCCGTCATTGCCATCCGCCCCCTTCTCTGAACCCTCGCTTGTTACGACCGTTGACCGCGTTCTTGACTATATTAAATCCTTTCCCAAAGGGACGTCGTGTGGGAGAGATGGGCTGAGGGCCCATCACATCATGGATAGTCTATGTGAGGAGGGGTCTGCTATTGCCAAAGACCTTTTGGGTGCCATCACATTGGTTGTTAATCTTTGGCTGGGGGGGGGGGGGGGAGGTGCCCGACCGGTTTGGTGGAATTTGTGGCTTCGGCCCCCCATCATGCCTCTTCTTAAGCCTGATAATGGAATTCGACCTATTGATGTCGGCACCATTTGGAGGCGGTTGGTATCTAAGGTTGCTATGCAAGGGGTTTGTAATGATATGACCAAGTACCTTAATGATTTCCAGTTTGGGGTTGGTGTGTCGAGTGGTGCTGAGGCTATCCTTCATAGTGTTAATCGCCTTGTTGGGGAGCGGCAACTTGATGGTTCCCTTGCTATGCTCACGGTTGACTTTTCCGATGCTTTTAACTTGGTTGACCGTTCGCCCTTACTCCGCGAGGTCCGACTAAGGTGCCCGTCTATTTCGCCGTGGGTTGATTTCCTTTATGGGCAGCCGACCCGCTTATACCTCGGGGATGACCATATCCGGGCCACTATCGGGGTTCAACAGGGGGACCCTTTGGGGCCCCTCTTGTTTGCCCTTGTCCTACACCCTCTCGTGCATCATATTCGGGACAATTATCACCTGCTGCTCCATGCATGGTATCTCGATGATGGCACGATTATCGGGGACGCCGTGGAGGTCGCTAAGGCTCTCGGGATCATTAACGAAAAGGGCCCGCCTTTAGGTTTGACCCTTAACATCAAGAAGACTGAGCTCTTTTGGCCGTCCTGTGATGGTGGGAAGGTCCGGTCGGGCCTCTTCCCCGCAGGTATTAGCAGACCGACCAGGGGGGTAAAACTACTTGGGGGGTGTGTTAGCCGTGACGACCAGTTTATTCAGGAGTTGGCCGCGAGGAGGGCAACTACCGCGGCCGATCTTATGCGCCTCCTCCCTAAGCTTGGTGACCCACAATGTGAACTCCTCCTGCTGCGTTCGTGTATGGGTATTGCCAAGCTTCTCTTCGGCCTACGAACCTGCCCTCCTGCTCATATGAGGGCTTTCGCGGTTGGCTTCGACAAAGACTTGCGGTCGGTTATAGAAGATATTGTTGTGTGTGGTGGTCCCTTCTTTGGGGACCTTCAATGGCGCCTTGCCTCTTTACCGATTCGGCACAGGGGTCTCGGGGTTTCTTTGGCTGTCGAGGCGTCGTCATACGCCTTTGTGGCCTCGCGAGCCCAATCCTGGGCGTTGCAAGACCATATCCTACGGGGGAGTGAGGTTTGTGGTATGGGCCCTGATTACGAGGATGCTCTGGCTGGTCTCCATGACACAATTCCGGGTTTTGATCTAAGCGGTTTCACTAACAAGGACACCGCCCCTCTAAAAGCCCAACACGTTTTGGCGAGTGCCCTATTTAGTAAAAATATGCTTGAGATGGAATCTACCTACGAGATGACAGTCAAACAAAAGGTTGTTTGGGACTGCCTGCGACAACCGCATGCGCAAGATTTCCTCCACGCTCTCCCAACCGAAGGGCTGGGGCAGCACATGTCGCCCGTTGAGTACAGGGCAATCCTCAAATACAGGCTCATGATCCCCATGTTTCCCAGGGACGAAAAATGTCCCGTCTGCCACAAGGCGTGTTTGGATTCGTTCGGAGAACATGCCATCCACCACAAAGAACTCCCCGGGTTTAAATATAGACATGACACGGTTCGGGACGTTCTTTTTGACATTTTCATACGGGCTAGGATCTCGGCCAAGAAGGAAGCCCCTGTTAATTTTTTGTCTGATCCCTCGGATGGTCGTTCAACTCTCAGGCCAGCTGACGTCCTCGTTTTTGGGTGGCAGAATGGGAAGCATGCTTGCGTCGATCTTACAGGGGTTTCTCCTTTTGTGGGTCTGAGAGCCAGTACTTTCAAGGCTGGGCAAGCGGCTTCCAGAGCGGCTGCTGGCAAGGTGAATAAGCACAAGAAAGCGTGTATTGAAAATCAACATGTGTTTGTTCCCTTCGCGTTTGAAACTTTCGATCACCTTGAACCGGAGGCGGTGACCACGCTGAATCGGATCCAAAGAGTCATACACGGGAATAGTGCAAACTCTCGAATGAAGAACTTTGTATTTACACGTCTTGGTTTTGCGATTCAAAAAGGGTTGGCGGCGCAGCTTGTTGCCCGCCTCCCCGGCATGACGTCTTGATGTCATGTGTGTTTCCCTTTGGAGTTGTATGGTTTGTTGTTTTTTAATGAAATATCATAAACAAGTTCATCTATTTGTGGTATATCTATCTAATAGCCAAAAGGTTAAGGGTTTAAATCCTAAATTGAAAACCTTGTAATAATAACAAGTAACTCTAGGTAGCAAGTAAACTCATTACAAAAAAAGTCTACAAAGCATAAGCAATCGAATTTTTGAGTAATTTTCAACAAAGTTCATGCATAAGTTCGTCGAAACCACAAAAGCATTTGAGAGCATAAAACATTCATTTGTACAAACGATACTATTTTGGCATAAAACATTCTGCATGATTTGATTTTGAATGGTATCACACACAAAATCAATCTTAAGTCATGAAGATCTAAAAGATATCCACATGATTCAATAATAATAACAATTAATAAAGTACAACTTTAGAGTTTCATGTCCTAAGTTCCACAAAAAGACTGGCTTGTGGGCACAGTCCAAGTACTTCATGTGTTGAAGAGAGATCATCTTCACCATAAAGAACGCGTGGAAAGAAGTTCACAAGCGTGTAACTTCCGACCTCTAAGCATCCTGAAGAATCAACAAAATCGTATACAGATTGCAGTGTTGCGCTACAATGGAACCTTCTTCCTTTGCGCTCTCCATTTGGTAATCTCACCAACACCTTCATGTAATACCAAATAATTAGTTGCAGGATTTATTTCTGAAGCTAAATAACTCTAGAACAATGTGTGTTATATTAATTATCAATTTATCATACTTGAGTAACATCAGTCCCTTTTTCAGGTTCAGGACCCAGGATAATGCTTTCTTCTCAAACAACCTAGCTGATTCAGCATCTTTTTCTACTTGGTTTTGATCTTGCTTAGCCTGAAATGACATGAAAATTTTAAAAATTTAGTTCATGTTCTTGATATCTTGGATACAAAATCATTTTTGGATCGCGAAAACACACTTGATCTGCTTCAGTCAAACTGAATCAAATATTAATTAAAGGCATTGGGATTAGGCCCATTCATGAGCTGAGCCAGAGCGAGCTCAAGTTGTGATCGAATTGTAAACCGAGCTGGCTCGGATCAGTTTTAATATCCGAGATGAAAACTTTAGTTCGAGCCCGGCTTGTTTTTTGTTTTTTTAATAACTCAGCTTGCTTTTCTCGGTTATATTATTAGAATTTAAAATAAAAAAAAAAGTCTCAAAACAAAAGAGACCGAATAATAATTGAGTACAAAATGTAAAAATTTGTGATTAATTTAAATGAGCTAACGAGTGAGCCAACCTTTGCTCGGTTATAAATCAAGCCAATTTCCAGCCATCATTTTTCAAGAGTTTCAGGCGAGTTATAAGCCACGAGTTTTTTGAACCCTTTCTAACTAAGGGTAACAAACAAGAAAATTTGAATCTGTTGGAATTTTGGGAAAAAAACTAGTGTAAAATGTGTTTTTTTTCACTAAGTGTGAAAATGAGTTTTTCACCAACTTTGGACTACAATAAAATATAGATAACATAGGTTGTTGCCTCTGTATTTAATGGGTTTGTGTAGTACGTTGTGACGGCTTTCCAACGCATCAAACCACGTCCAAATCCGAGCTCGTATGAATGAGATATCGAAGCTCAAAGTTGAGGTCTCGCAGTAGTGAAAGTTGCGAAAATAAGAGAGAAAATACTACGTATAGCATGTGAACTCATCCCACATTAGTTGGGGGATGAAACCAAAAGTGGTTTATAAGGTGGGAACCTTACCAACTATTGTTTCCTTTAGTAGGACACATCCCTTGGACCCTGAGGGGTGCGAAACACCCCTAACTCGCACTCGCACACGCGCGCGCGCGTGGCGTGGGCATATGAGGCGCAATACGGCGCTTTGATGACGCACTTTGCACTTCGCATCGCCGCGAGCCGCTTGAGAGCCGCCTTATTCGTTAGTCCTGGTTAGTTCAACCGGAAGGTTGGTCCGGTTGAAGTCCAGGCGGAACAGTGCGTGAGTTCAGCCGGATACTATTCCGGTTGAGTTAAGCGGAAAAGAGTTCGGTTGAAGTTCAAGCGGAGTTGAACCGGAAGATCAGTTCTTCCGGAAAAACAGCTGTTACGCGGTGTACTTTCGGATTGACAGCCTTTCACACGTTTTTTGAGCTAATTAAGGTAATTCCACGTTAATTAGAAATCAATTTGCATTAAAGACGTTTAAAATAAAGTTTGACTACGAATTATTGTAGAGTGCTCTCCAAGACTCCCACCACTATATATACATCCTCATTAGTTGAGGCTAGACACACCATAATTCACACAGAATTCTTTCTCTTTTCTCTGCTCTCTCTATTCTTCCAATCTTCATCTCGTTCGTCGAGAACTTCAAGAATTCGAAGGTATTTTCTAGCTTAGAGTTATCCCGACCGTACAATACGGTTTAGGCGATTGTACCCTAGGAAATAAAACGGATCTTCGGTAGACCCGAAAATTGTTTTAAGGGACCCGGGTTTTGACCCGAAGCCTTCGCCAAGATTCCTTTGAATCTTCATCATTTTCTTAACTAATATCAAAAGTGTTTTTCTCAAATCTTTTTCTTGGTCATTCAAAACTTTTTCTATAACTCTCTGTCTTGTTTTCTTTCACTCAAACCAATACTATTTTATTTACAAGCATTTGTTAAGCTTTGCATTTCATTTCACTTGTATTGTAATTTCATTTCATTGTAATCTTTATTTATTTCTTTGTACTATATTTCATTTCCGTGTAATCTTTGTTATTTCCTTGTAATTGTTGCTAGGAGTAGATCCGTTATTTCCATTGTATTGTATTATTACTTTTGTTGTAATCGTATCATAAAAATAATTATTTATTTTTATTTAAATTCACGAACGGTTCTCCTACAAACTTAAAACAAATTTTTAAAACACCGATCGTTGTATACAAACTTCATTGCCTCGAGTCTCAAAGTTGGACTTAGATTTCTCGAGGTGATTTAGTGTTTAAAAAATAAATATTTTTCAACTCGTTTTGACTCAAAGTTTGTCTTAGAATCAAACGAGTTGTCGGTTACGACAAAACTTTAACATCCATTTGTTGGACGTTAATTTTTCTTTATAACTTTAACATCCATCAGTTGGACGTTATAAATTTTCTTTAAAACCATCTAACCTACGTAAGTTGGAAGTTATAAAAAAATACTACACTCTAAAATCCGTCCATTTGTTGGACTTTAATCTTTTTAAATGTGTGCGTTTAGAGATTAAAAGCTCTCTTCTACTCCTCGAAAACCACCCATTAGTTGGAGGTTTTTTCTTACACTTTAAGCGTGTGCGTTTAAACAACTTTATGAATATTAACTTGTGTAGTTTTCTATCTTAGAAAAAATGACCGACAAAGTTGTAAAGAAGGCCGAAAAGCCTAAGGAAACACCAACGGTTTGTACCTCCAGTGGCATAACGGCCAATACCATCGTGAGTCATGCCGAAAAACCTGAGAAGTTCTCGGGTTTGCACTTCAAAAGGTGGCAATAAAAGATTTTGTTCTATTTGACCACCTTAAACCTTGCGAGGTGTCTCACGGAGTCCACTCCCCAACTCGGTGAAGGGGAAGCCAACGCTGAAACCATTAGTGCGGTGGAAGTTTGGAAACATTCGGACTATTGATGTCGTAACTATGTGTTGAACGGCCTCATGGACTCATTGTATAATGTCTACTCGGTGTATAAGACTTCCAAAGAATTATGGGAGTCTTTAGACAAGAAGTATAGAACGGAGGATGTTGGCACGAAGAAGTTCGTGGTAGCCCGTTTCTTGGACTACAAAATGGTTGATAATAAAACTGTGATGAGTCAAGTCCAAGAACTTCAAATTATACTACATGAGGTCCATGCAGAGGGTATGTCCCTTTGTGAGACATTTCAAGTGGCGGCTATGATTGAAAAGCTTCCGCCTTCGTGGCTTGAGTTTAAGAACTATCTTAAACACAAACGTTCATCAACCTGCAAGAACACATGTGCTTCTGTATTTTCATCGTTTGGGACTTCAGTTTCAGGTGTAGAGACCTCATAAACGTGTCGGGCTTTTGTCTTGACAACCGCAATACATCTTTGGTATCCCTTTTCACAGCAGGGTATGATGTGTAAAACACTTGTTCTGCTTGTGACGCTAAGATAAACGGGTCATCACTTTGAAGTCGGGACTTGGGTTTGACGTCGACCAACTTATTTTTGTGAAATACTACACCATTTTTGTTATCAAACCATGTACATTTAAACATTACAACAGTTTGAGGCATGTTGCAATCATATTGGAGCTCTAGTACTTCGTCTAATAAGCCATAGTAGTCAGACTCTTCAGCGTTATACGTCTCCCCTCTCACGCATACACCAGAATTTGAGGTCACAAGTCCTTTACCATGCTTCTGTGTGTGGAACTTATAACCATTTACAAAGTATCCATTGTGAGATTGAGCGAAAATTGATGGTTTACTTGCTAAAATTTCCAAATGTCGAGTACTTCCATCAATTGAGCTAATCCTTACCTACAATGAAGAACACACACATGTGGTTATTCATGCACTAACATCAATCATTATTATTTAACGGGCTTTACTTACATGATTTTCAAGCCATTCAGCAAAGTGGTTATCTTGAAGAAATGATATCGGCTTGTCTGGATACAGTTGTGGCGCCACATCATCAAACTCATCTATGTAAGGGTAAACTACTACACAATTTAGAAGAACATATGTTTGCGCCTTTTTAAGTTCTTCAATACTCATTCTTCTCCGCCTTCCACCTTTTTATATAACCTTCTAGATGAAACAACAAACACACTTAGTTGAGAGCCTCCACTAAAGAGATGGGAAGTTGCGGTGCAAAATTCCGTGGCTCTCGATTATGGCGTGTCTCAATCGTCGAGTCAAAGTATAAAGAACAATAAGTAGCCATTTCATTCACCAAGTGTTCCCTCGCGATTGAACCCTCAACTCTTGATTTGTTTCTAATTCTTCTTTTTATCAAGCCAAGCTTTCTACAATTTTAAATTGTTAAGAATGTGTTAGAAATGTTGAAAGGAGTTTTAAAATACATTAAACTCATAAGATTAGAATAAGTGTGAGTACCTCTCATATTGATACATCCATCTGTATTGCACTGGACCACCAAGAAGTGCTTCATCAACTAGATGTATGACTAAGTGCTCCATGGAATAATAAAAACTAGGAGGAAATATTTTCTCCAACTTGCATATCGTTTGAACGACATTGATTTTCATGTTAACCAAGTCATCTACATGCAATGTTTATGAGCATAGGACCCGAAAGAACATGCACAACTCTGTTACAGCCTCATATTTCTCTTTTGAAACAAAACCTCTAATAGCAAGTGGAAGCAACCGCTGCATAAACACATGACAATCATGACTTTTGAAACCATGAAAAGTGTTATCTTTGATGTTTACTAAACTCCCTACGTTTGATGCATACTCGTTAGGAAATTTAAGCTTTTTCAACCAAGCACAAACTTTTTTAACGTCATCTTTTTGCAAAGTATAATCTCCCTTATACATAGTCATCTTCCCATTGTTATCACAAATAGGGTTTAAAAGAGGTCGATCAAAAATATGCTCAATGTCTTGCCTTGCCTTCATGTTGTCTTTAGAGTATTTAGTGCCCATAATTGTCTGAAAGAGATTGTCAAATACATTCTTCTCGATATGCATCACATCGAGGTTATTTCGAATCAATAACTTACCTCAATACGAAAGTTCCCAAAAGATGCTTTTCTTAACCCAATTATGTCTAATCCCATAACCAGGTGGTTTTCTGTATCTCTCAGTACCATGAGGTTTACCGTCATAAACAATGGTTAAGTCTTTTATAGCCTGCCATATTTCCTCTCTAGATGGCTCTGGAATATGTTTGGTTCCTGAAACCATTTTGTTTTTTCAAAAGTTAGTCTTATCTTTTCGGAAGCAATGACCCTTGGGAAGATGTTATCTATGGCAGTAAAACCAATATGCTTTCCCTCCAAACTGAAGCTGGAATGATCCCGATTCATTCGAACAATATGGGCAAGCTAATTTACCATGTGTGCTCCATCCGGACAACATCGCATAAGCAGGGAAGTCACTGACTGTCCATAGCAGTACGACCCTCATTTGGAAGTTGTTGCTTTGGTGGGCATCATAAGTTTCAATGCCATGCGTGAACAACATTTTCAGCTCTTCTACTAATGGTTGTAGAAAAACGTCAATGTCTTGATTGGGACTTTTTGGACCAGGAACGGTCAAAGGAATTAGTATGTATTTCTCTTTCAAGTTCAACCAAGGAGGTAAGTTGTACACCGTGATAAACACTGGCCAACATGAATACGGGTTCCGGTTTGAATTATTTGGACTAAACCCATTAGTACACAACCTGAGACGAACATTGCGTGTCTCTTTTGCAAAATTAGGAAAGACTGAGTTAAAATGGTACCATGCTCGACCATCACAAGGATGACTCATCTTTTCTGATAGACTACGATCTGCATGCCAAGTCAAATGTCGAGAAGTCTTCTTTGAATAGAACAACCTTTGAAGTCTTGGACCTATAGGCATGTAGGTCATCACTAACTTAGGCACCTTCTTCCCTCTTTCCTTGTATCTATCATCTTTACATACTATACAACGATCAAGGTCAGAATATTGTCCATAGAATAGCATGCAATGGTTTGGGCAGGCATGAATTTGTTGTGATAGCAACTCTAGTGGCTTCATCGTCTTCTTGGTCTCATAAAAGTTTTTAGGTAACTTGTTACCATCAGGTAGGATGTCTTTGATGATCAAAAGTTGTTTATCAAATGTTGAATCAGAAACATTACAATCTGATTTTCAACTCAACACGTGTTTATTCCCTTTGCTTTTGATACATTTGGGTTCCTTGCTCCCGAAGCGGTTGAATTTCTGCGTAGGGTTCAACGGGTCGTACATAGTAATGTGTCGTCCCCTACGGCTCAAAACTTTATTTTCAGTAGGATTGAGTTCGCTATCCAAAAGGGGGTTGCGGCGCAACTTGTTGTCCGATTACCCCCCACCTCTTTGTAATTGTTGTTTTTATCGTATCTTTACATTCTAATAAACGATTACATTTAAGGACATGTGTTGCTCTCATATTGACTCTCATCTTGGTTTTCCCGCTTCTCTCTCTTATTAAATATCAATATATATTCTCTCTTCTAAAATATATCTCGTATTTATATAATTAAATATAATAATTAATAAATCTTTTTATAGCAATAATTTATTAAAAGTTAATAAATTAGAGTAAGATTTTAATTATATCTTATCTTAAATTATTTATAAGCTTGAATCTTTATTATTTTATAATTATAATATTTATTATTTCTTATTTTATAAATAGCCGATGACATTTAACAGAAAAATACTTATAAAAATTGTTGTTCTAATATGATTTATTTGTTTAGCCCATGTATTACATGGGTTCTAACCTAGTTAATAAAAATGAGTTCCATTATTACAAATATATATATATATATATATATATATATATATATCAATAACATGGTGGTGATAGAGAGTGTGCATTAGCTTGATTTAACATGTTATAAAATGCTTGTGCTCTTTGATTTGGATCTTGTGGTCCTTGTTGATAATAAGGATCATCATTTTGGTGCATGCTTTCCATAACCATTTGACCGTATCCGGTATACTCACCAATATCTTTATCATCATCTTGACCCACATGTTGATATGGTTCGGAGTTTGAACATTGGCCCACATCTTCAGCTTCATCAGGATATAATTCACCATGCGCGTACCATAATTGATAATCTTTTATGAATCCTTGGGTAATTAGATGACTATCAACGACCTCTCTTGTCTTGTAATAACCATTTTTGTATTTACTACACGGACATCTAATTAGTAGCTTTTGGACCCTGTCTATAGTTTGCTTTTCAATGTTCTTTGCGTTTTTGTATGCAAAATCCAAGAAGTAAGAGACTATTTGTTGAAAGTGTAGATTGAAAGCGCCATCTCTAATGGTTCTCATTGTAAACATCCATTCTCCATTCGATGACATTTTGTATTGATTTATAGTTGAAATTCTACAAGTGTTAACACTGATATAATCTAATACTTTTCCGTTTGAACGTTTATAATATGATTATTTTTTTTAATAAACTTTGAAATACTGTGATTGTGAAAGGCTGAAATCATCCCCTAATAATGGTTTCGTGATTGTTACTTGGAATTAGAAGATAAATTTGTTTGGTTTTCTTTAACTCGTGATTTTGTAAGGCTAAAACCTTTCCTAATAGTGGTTTTGTGATTGTTACTTAAAATTAGAAGGTAAATTTCTTTGGTTTTCTTTAAAATTAGAAGGTAAATTACATGTTTTTTTTCTTCTCTCAAACTATCTAAGTTTATAATTTTTTTTCTTTCTTTTTGTTTTTTGAGAAAAAAAAACTAAAATAGAAAGGAAAACATCAAAAACATCACAATTGCAACTTATGATACAATCTCTAAATTATGATGTACAAGCCCCTGATGCACATATGTTTTGAGTTATTAACCTATATAACAATTATAAACATAGATGAATAGTGAATGAAAAATTTACTTCCCCCACAGCTTAGTTTACAACCACCTTATGATGAATAGTGAAAATTTTGCTTCTTCTACCGGACCTTCGTGTTTTTATCTGCAACGGACGGAGCAGTCATCACTCCATGGAAGACAAAGAGGCCTTGCGATGGGCTGCTTTGGAGAAGCTGCCTACCTATAATCGATTATGAACCACCATCTTCAACTCTTACATTCTAGTGGATCAACAGCAAATGCCTACTTAACAAATGTTGGTAGATGTGCGACATCTCGATCCGCAGGCTCGGCAAAGCTTTTTCGATTAAAGATTTTCAAAGTTTCTGAAGAAGAAGATAACGAAATTTATTAGAACAAGTTCAGAGATCAGGTTGATTAGTTTTTATTTGTCAATTGCCAGATTCGCTTTCGTTATTTCTGTGTTATCTTTGCTCCATGTTTGTGTCTTCAAAACCTAGAATTAGTACGAGATCTTATTTAAAGGAACTATTTTAAATTTACGTCCAAGACTTCGAGCCTAGGGTTTAGATTTGCCACATCCTTTATTCGACATTTCGACTTCATTTCTTCTGAGTGTTCCTTTTTTTTTTTTTTTGTATAAGTTGGGTTTATTCTACCTGATTGCTTCTCATTGCTCCTTTTTTGGGTGTGATTGTGTCTAGAAGGTTTGTTGCATATGTGTAAAAAAGAGAACCTTAATTAACGTTCATATTTTGTGCCATTTTGGTTGTCAGTTAGTTCTAATGTTATGTTCTTTTAGGCCTTTTAGTGTTAGGCTGTTAGCCTCATCAAATCTCATACATATGCACAGTCTATGGATGATTCTTCTGTATAATTGTAGTTCACTATTGTACGAATTTGTGTGTGTTTTGTTGCATGCTTCATGTAGAAGACGCAGATGGAATGCTATGAATTTGACCCTCCCTACCTACCATACCCTCATCGTTTTCCTGGTCGCAGGCACACAAAGATTGAGACAAGAGAAAAGGAAACTCGCAATGGGCGGATCTTGAGAAGGAAGAGGAGAGTAAGTCCGTCAACTTAGATCGAGGTTGCCGACACTCTACACTTCATCCGTCGTCGTCTGAAGCCTCTTGAGGGTCACATCCTTAATTTTTATTTTATTTCGAACCGTGTGTTGCTTATGTTTTATCTTCCGTTTGTTTTTTTTAGGATTTTTGCTTTAGAAAGTCAATCGAATTGTTTGGTTTTTATGAATTGATACCTCATGTTTTCCGTTGTGTTTGGATTGTGTTGCACAAAAGTCAGGTAATCCATCGTCTCTTATTTTCGATTTTGGTGTGATCGAAAGGTAAATTTTGATTAAAATTTGTTGCAGATTTTGACTAAACTTTTGCTTAATGGGTTTGACAAAATATTGTTACAGATTTGTTGCAGGACAGTGAAATTGGCCCATTGTTCATGCGGTTTAGGTTCTCTGATTTCGAGTTACCCCTGAAAATCGATTATTTTGAGAAATAATAATTGTGGATATAATGCATACCAAAAGGTAAACAAAATAACATAATCATTCTATTTTTATGAACGTATATCAATATCAATATGTTTTATATCTGAGATAAGATCTTTACATGTTATATGTTCTTTTTTATGTATCAACATATGAAGTATATATATAAGATGTACATGATCGTCTATATGAATTTCTTTATAGAAACTAATTGCAGGTATTGTTGTATGATGTATTATGAATATAAAAGAGTTTATAATATAAAGATCATAAATTATAATAAAAGTGGGTATGAATTTGAAGTGTTGGAATCTCAAGTTATTTATTGAATTTTTTATCCAATTTTAATGTGGTTACTAACAGGTTATTTAATGTGGTTACTAACAGATCGGATCAGGCCCGGATAAACAATTGAGTGCAGGTGGCAACTCCGGTAATTTTGCTTCAACTTTGTTGGTTAGACTGCTAGAGACCATATACAAATTTGACTCATATGATGCTCTGATTTAAGTTAAATGAGATATTTGAAAATTGAAGTCACGACTTATGATGTTGTTAGGCAATAATTGCCTTCATAAAAGGCTTGAAAGCAATGCATTGCTCTTAGATTTGATAGATTTTTAATCTTTCAAAAAAATAAAGTTTCTGTAAATGGTACCTTATTTTATAAAAACTCACATTAACCACTTTGAGAAAAGGAGAAATATTACCATTTGTAATTCTGATGTACTTTGACCCGTTAAGCTACCTACTTGATTCCCACAATCCCACCTATATGTGATCATATTAATACCCACCTGGAGCGACCTTCACACCATAAAATGAAGAATCAAAGAGAGTTACAGGCACTTATGTTCATGTCATTATACTCATTACTGCAAAAAAGATAACTTTTTAATGAACCAGGTGAAGTACATAAAAAGAAATCTTTAACCCCAATATAAACATACTTAATGAATGACTCTAACAAGATACTTAAATAGGTGAAGGTGGAAGTGGAGATATCGTTAAGAAGATTAAAGGATATAGCACAAGTGAAGGTCAAAGTAAAGACAGGCAGGTTAAGGAACAGGAGACAATAGAGGGTGGAAATGAAGACAACAGAGACAAGGCTAAGGGAAAATAACAGCTCTGAATGAAGATCACTCTAGGAAGCCAATTATGAAAGAAAACAACAATCTTTTGAAGATAGAAGGAATATAAAGGCAATAAAGATGTGAAATTGTTGCAGTTGGAAAACAACTTTTGCAAGCCCTACATGAAGGCTCATCTAAATAGTAGATTAAGACCTCCATGTCTTCGTAAATAAAAGCAACAATATGCTTCTTGAACAAGAAAACTTTTATTTGGATATCCCAACTGACAAATATTACGCCATCAATTTATATTGTTGTTATCATTACGTTGCGTATTATCACAGAGCATCAACGGCAATTGGTGGTATTTATTTTATGCAGGTATATATTTCCAGGATCGTCAATGAACAAACAACATCAGACGTTGATTAAGGTTACAGCGGATTGAAATACTATGCAGCCACAAGCCACAGTTGCGCGCATCGCGCGCTTCTAGTCCCACTAGTTAAACATATTGTACAACTGAAACTTTCATAATGAAAAAACCAGTTATTAAACATATTGTACTATTGGTATAAGCAACTCTCACTTCAAAGAGAGCATCCACGTTTTTATTGCTTTTATGTACAGTAAATACTAAGGGGGCGTTTGGTATGATGGAATTCGTGGGAATTCATTGGAATTGGAATTCGAATTCCATTCCATAGTGTGTTTGGTTCACGGACTTCAGTGGAATTGGAATTTGAATTCCATATTTAATGTGTTTGGTTAATAAGGGAATTGGAATTGGAATTTGATTAGATTCCATCAAATTCCTTCATTCAATGGATTTCACATTACTTCATAATAATAAAGGATTTCACATTCCTTCCACACCGAAGACAACTACCCGACTGGACCCGACCCGTGGACCGAACCTATCTGACCTAACCGGACCCGACCCCCGGACCGGACCGACCGGACCCCACCCGACCCCGGACCGGACCCCCGAACCCGACCGGACCCCCGATCCGGACCGACCGACCCGACCCCCGGACCCGACCCGACCCCCGGACCCGACCCGACCCCCGAACCGGACCGGACCGACCGGACCCCCGAACCCGACCGGACCAGACCCCGAACCGGACCCGACCCGACCCCGACCCCGGACCGACCGGACCCCACCCGACCTCGGACCGACCGGACCCCACGACCCCGGACCGACGGACCCCCGAACCCGACCGGACCCCCGAACCCGGACCGGACCCCCGGACCCGACCGGACCCGACCCGACCCCCGGAACCGGACCCGACCGACCAGACCCCCGGACCCGAACCCCAGACCGGACCCCCGGACCGACCGAGCCCGAGCGATTGAAACCGACCCCCGGTCCCCACCGACCGGACCCGAACCCCGGACCGGACCGCCGACCGCACTGGACCGCGAACCGGACCGGATCCGACTCTGGACCGACCGACCATGGTCCGGTTCGTTCGGTCCGTTCGGGCCGGGTTCGGTCTGGGGGTCGGGTCCAGGGGTCCGGTCCAGTCGGTCCGGGTGTCGGGTTCGGTCGGTCCGGTCCGATCCGGGGGTCGGGTCGGGTCCGGGGTTCGGGTCGGGTTCGGTCCGGGGGTCGGGTCGGGTCGGTTCGAGTCGGGGCGGGGGTCGGGTCGGTTCGGGTGTCGGGTCGGTTCGGGTCGGGTCTGGGTGTCGGTCTGGGGGTCGGGTCTGGTCGGTCTGGGGGTCGGGTCCGGTCGGTCTGGGGGTCTGGTCGGGTCCGGTCGGTCTGGGGGTCTGGTCGGGTCGGACTGGTCCGTGAGACGGGTCCAGTCGTGGTTTTTATTGAATTTTAATTTTAAAATTTAAATCCAATTCCTTTGGATTCCAATTCTTTTGAATTCCATAGTATGTTTGGTTCGCGGACTTTAGTGGAATTGGAATTTGAATTTAAATTCCAATTCCTTTGAATTCCAATTCCTTCAAATTCCAATTCCTTTGAATTCCAATTCCAATTCCAAATCCAATTCCAATTCAAATTCCAACGAATTCCGCGAACCAAACGCCCCCTAAATGGTCATTTCTATCATTTGGTACAAGCAACTTTTTAAAGGATATTAGGTTAATCACAGTGGTGCAGCAAAAATGGTGCGGGGTGGTGACGTGGCCGCCGCGGGGTGCGGGGTTCACCGCTGCACATGTGCGGCGCGGCGTGCGGCGAGGAGGTCATCGGCGCCCCTCCCCCGCTCTCTTCTTTCTCGGGCAAATTTAATATTCGACCGTTGGAGTGGGCCACCCCCACCCCTCCAACGGCTATTTCCCTTTTTTAATTTTAAAAATCATTATTTTCCCCTATTTAAAGCCATCTTCTACCCATTTTTTTACCACACCAACACCCAAAATTCTCTCTACTCCTCTCCATTTAAAAAAAAAATGAACCCCCACTTTCTCTTCAACTCAAATGAGCAACCACCCTCCATCCCCACCTCGCAACAAAACGTTTTTCAAGGACCCGCGTATGTCCCGTACGTTGCATCTCCCATGTTTGCGGCTCCCCAATTAGGTGGTTGGAGTCAAGATAGCCCGATTCCAACTTATCTCCGCACTGATTCCCAACCGGATCCCGAAGTTGTGATGGAGACACAACCGGATTCCCAACCCGACCCCATACTCGATACACAACCCGAACCACAACCAAAACGTGGCTCCAAAAAGTCGAAGAAAAACAAAGAAAAAGAAAAAGATTTGAACCCCGATGGTCCACGCCAAGCCATTAAGTGGACGAGTGCCGAGGAGCTTATGTTGACTAGGTGTTGGGTCGACATCTCCGAGAACTCCGAAAGAGGTAATTTTTTTTGTACATGTTTTAATGTTCTAGTAAATATATATTTGTTTTTTTTTTTGACATATTCGTTTTTTAGGAAATGCACAAAACCATCATCATTTTTGGTTTTCGGTCACGGATCGGTGGCAGAAAGAGTTAAAACTCCCACAAGAATACCGAACGAAGCACCAACTTCACTCAAAATGGACAAAAGATTTGAACCCGAAGATTACAAGTTTCAGCAACGTGTACATCAACTTGTCGAAACAACGTAAGAGTGGGCAAAATGATACCGACATAATCAAGATGACGCAAGAGCGTTATAAGTTGCTACACAACAACAAAAGTTTTGATAAACTTGATTGTTGGGATTTGGCCAAAATTTCTCCAAAATGGCGTGAGGGGAGCACACCCGAAGTGCAAGCCCCCAAACGAACAAAAACATCTGAGTCCAACGACTATAGCACCGGGGCTTCGGACGCACGAGCCCAATTTAATCTTAATCTCAATTTGGGTGACTCGGATGGGGAATCTTCCAAAAGCCCGCCCGAAATGCAAAGGCCCATCGGCAAGCAAAAGGCCCAAAGATTAGCCCGACAAGGCCAATCTTCTTTAACCGGCTCGGTTTTGGCGGATAGGTTCGATAAGTTCAACGCTATCCAAATGGAAAGACTTGAACTACAAAAACGTTTTGAGGAACGCAAGGCGAAAGACGATGAGCGGAGGAAAAGAGAAGAGGACCGAAAAGAGCGACAACAAATGTGTCGTGATCTTGAAGCGGTGACTAAACCGATCGACAATTTGGACGAAGAAGAAAAAACGATTGCTAAAGCGATAAAAGCAAGACTTTTAGCAACATATAATAAAAATTAGGAGCAAGAATTTTAATTTTATATTATGTTTTATTTTAATTAATGAAGTTATGTTTTTAATTTTATTTGGTTGAATAAAAAAATTAAAAATAAAAGTGTGGGGTTGAAAAAGGGTGGGGAAGGTATTGCAGTGAAAAAGTGTGGGGAGAGTGGGGAGATGATGTAGCGTCGGGTTGGTAAAAAAAATGTGGGGAGTTTGGGGTGTGGTGTGACCATTGTGAACACCCTTAGACAAGTACAATCGGATATTAATGAGGGTGCAACTCTCTATCACATTTGACAAGTCAAATCTTAAACGCTCTAAAAATAATAACCCTAAACTATAAACTCAAAGCTACACCACAGGAACTAAATTCTAAATTCTAAAAACTAAACGTGTAAACCAAATAACCTTAACCTTAACCTTAAGCCTTCAAATGTATTTCGTAAGACTGAACTCAAAACCCTCACTCTAAAAACTAATGTTTTCATAACCGGACCAGATATCAAACCAGAAGGCTTGCCGGGTCACAGGCTGGACCGGAACAACTGGTCTGGCCGGTTTAAGAATCGTATGTTGTTATAAATACTATAAAAATATATAAATTTGAATAAAGGAAAATATTAGAAATTTAAAAAGAAAAATTAAAACTCATATATCAAAAACCTAACAATGCACTTCTTATCATTTGTGTGAATATGAATGTAAACCTATATCAATCTTAATCATATTGTCATTTCTTTAGGGACAATTAAGAATGGTTGTTTTTATTTCTAATAACCTTAGATAAAGATATTAATATATACATGGAATATTTGAAGGTTTATAAACAATTGTTCTAACTTCTCATTTTTCATTATTATATGAGTTGTAGATTAAAAGTTAATGTAGACTTTTTTCTTTTCTTAACAAATGGTGTGTTTGGTGGCCATGTAATGGTCTAATATTCTCTTACATATGGTTCCTATTTGCTTTGAATATTACTTATTTCTCATATCGATAATAAACATTTATTTTTTATTTGACATAGTATCTCTTATTAGACTCATGTAATCAGTACATGGATTACTAACTTAGTAATAAAAATAAAGCTATATCTTTAGGGCTATTTACATAATTATCATGGCTTATTGTTTTGATCTTCTATATAATATTTGTTAGGTTTTCAATCAATCGGTTATACCTCTACCTATATAGTACACGTGTTACAAACCTAGTATTTAATATTTAAAAATTTACCTACTACATAATCAACTCATTGGCTAAACTCGTTGCGATCAGATACAAAGCAAATAAAAAAAAGAAGCAAAAATTATAAAATTAATCATTTGCAGTATAATGAACAAATTTATTTGACATGACATTATAATATTCCATTTTAATACCAACCCTAATAAAATATTTACTTTTAATCAGATCAAAGTTGTAATTGTTTATATAATATATTGCAACTCGTGAGTTGTCATCGGGATAATGCGGATAAACAAAATAATTGAATTTTATAACGCTACATAAAGAATACAGAAATAAAAAAACATGTAATAACCAAAACGCTTTAAACAAAATTTTGTTATACTACCAACAAAAGACCAACCATTTTGTCAAACTCAGTTGGATAAAACAAAAAGAAATAAATAGAAAAGCATTTAAATAATTGTAACACCCGCATCCCAGGATAAGCACTAGGGAGTGTTACGCATCGAATAAAAGAAAGCACATGGCACTAATCAAAGCTTACAGCGGAAGTCTTTTAACTTTATTCATAACAAAAGTTGTAGGATCTACAAATTACAAAGATAATACAACATTGAAGTTCTTATTTGAAACCAGAAGTCTATGTCTTCGTCCAACCAAAATTCAGACTTCTATACTAGCTTCTTCCTCGTCCCATCCATGTCTAGCTATCTGCTACTACATGGTACCTAAGATGTGCGTCCAAAAGAAAAAGACAACATTTGGGTCTCAGCATAATGCTGGTGAGTTTCATAAACGTAGCAGTTCATATGTAATTAAATTTTGACTACAGCATCATATAAACATGTATATCCATGGCAGGGATCACAGAATCAGGATCGGGAATGATCGTCCAAGCAACTAGGTCTATCTGTATGCATACTACCTATTTGTACGTGTCACATGGGCCCTCTTCCAAGATCGTATCTAACCCTTCAGGCCTCAACATTTATAGATACTAATGGTAGTCAAATATACAATTTAATACAGAACAACACATCCCGTTTCATAAAAGTAATTGCCCAGTGAGAGAAAGACTCACCTTTGTCTTTTACTTGAATAATCTCAGGCGGAATCTTCACTAAAGGCCTTGATCCAAACCTAATCGTGTATCGGGTTGTATTAATGAAAGGCTTTATATTATAAACATCTTCTATGTTCCATAATCCTAAGATTATACTTTCTCAGAGGTTAAAATGACCAAAATGTCCTTTATAGTCAATATGACTTTTCTAATTATAATATGAAGACGCGCATTCCTATAAGTAAACGCTCACTCCGAGATCGCCCAGTGAGGGATGCCAGGTCCCATTTGGGATTTATGCGACACCCTCGCTATGCCAGAAACCCCAGTGTACAGGCGCTTACCCTTCCGGTCCGCACGAACTTCTAAGTACCCGAATAGCTCGGTATATTTTACTAATTATCACAAATGAACTTATATATACTTATTATATATAAAAACATGTTCTTTTGTTAAATATCATTACCCTTGTCCAAGCCTTTATGCACTTGATGAGTGATTCTCATGACCGACCGTATAGGCGTTATCACGACCAGGAGGCGGGATTACTATGAGATATCACCCATATTTGTGTTTTAGTGTGGTGATGATCATGACCGACCGTATAGGCGTTATCACGACCAGGAGGCGGAATTACTATGATCAAAACATGAAAATGCGTGAACATTGGATCGTCTACTCGAT
>JBCNJP010000027.1:34636643-34701846 GCA_039602395.1 Deinandra increscens subsp. villosa
GCAGCGGTGAGTGACCCAGACGGTGCCGGATCTGAGAGGTCAGTGGGCTGGGTCGAGGATGGAGGGGAGATAACAGGTGGGCCATGAAATGAGGGGGCGGTTTGGTTTGTTGGGCTAGGGGGGGTGTTAGGTTGTTGGGCCGGTTGGACAGTGGGAGCGGGCTGAGAAAATGCGGCTGTGGGAAAAGGAGGAGTTTCATCCTCTAGGAAATCGTAGGTGGTGATGGGTGGGGGGTTGTTGAAAGGATACGTATTTTCGTCAAAGATCACATGACGAGATAGATGCACCCGGCCCGTTTGTGGATCGAGGCACCTATACCCTCGGAAGTCCGAAGGATAACCGAGGAATACGCATTGAGTGGATCGGGGGGAGAGTTTATTTGGTTGAGTGGCAGACATGTTAGGATAACACGTACACCCGAACACACGTAAGTGATCGTAGGTGGGGTGACGATGATAGAGAGCGAAGGCGGGGGTGGTAAAGTTGAGCTTTTTGCAGGGAAGAATGTTGTGAAGGTAGGCCGCGGTGTGGAGTGCCTCAACCCAATACGTGGAGGGTAAGTGAGTGTGAATGAGTAACGCCCGAACAACGTCGTTAAGGCGACAGATCATACGCTCAGACCGGCCATTTTGCTGAGACGTCTGGGGACACGAGAAACGAAAAACGAGGCCATTTCGATTAGCAAATTGTTTAAAATCATGGTTATCGAATTCACCACCAAGGTCACACTGAAATGTTTTAATTTTCTTATTAAATTGTGTGAGTATGAGATTATGAAATTTAGAAAATGTGGTGAATGTTTCTGACTTAAATTTCAGAGGGTACACCCAAACATAATTGGTAAAATTGTCTACCAGTACCATGTAATATTTATAGCCAGAGTTACTAAGCACAGGGGATGTCCACAAGTCACAATGTAATAAGTCAAATGCATTAAACGTTTGAGAAATAGAGTCATAAAATGGAAGACGTTTACTGTTTGACACCTGACAGGACTTACAAACCAAAGAGTTAACAGATTTATTATTTTTGAACGAAAATAAACGACACAAATAATGAAGCACGTTCGAGCCTGGATGCCCAAGACGTTCATGCCAGGGAGCAGCGGTGGAGGTGGCGAGTAGGCTTGTGGAGGAAGGTGTGAGCGGGTAAAGATCTCCACTGCTATTGTGGCGGGAAAGCAGGCGGCCATCCTTGAGGTCCTTCAAAGAAAAACCAGAAGGGTCAAATTCAATTGATACCTGATTGTCTATAGTGAATTTTCGAACAGAGATCAAATTTTTTATGACTTGTGGGGAATGAATAATTTGGTTGAGTTGGAAGGTTTTATTGGGAGTTTTGTAAAAGCCATTACCGGAGCCACTAACGGGCAACAATTGACCATTCCCGACAAATATAGGATTAACAGGTAAAAAACTAGGAACTTGAATGTTACCTGGATCGGAGGTGATGTGGGAGGAAGCGCCAGTGTCCATGATCCATTGTCCCTGGTCGTGCGAATTTAAGTTCAGGGTAGTCATTGCCGTCCCAATGTCCTGCGGAGATAGAGGGTTAAGACCCGGGGAAACGTGTGGGAGATACCCGACTCCCGGGGCTGTGACTGAGCCGACCGACTGCTGTTGGGCCATGTGGGCCTGTGAAGGCTGAAAGGACGCCGGTAACGAGGGATAGGGTGTAGGAGGGGCAGTCCACTGTTGAGGCCCAGTAGGCCCATAAGGGGTTGTGATGTTGGGGCGCTGAACTCCTCCAAATGGGCCCAAAATTCCCCCTTGATTGAATGTCGGCTGTGAAGGTCCCCAGGTTGCGCCATAACCACCGAATCGACCGCCTCCCCTGCCGGAGAAACGTCCTCCGCGTCCACCCTTGCCGCCCCGAGCGGCCTTAGCCGGATCGTAGTTGTTGCCACGGTATCCGTTGGGGTAAGGTGAGCGGCTCGAATTCACGGATTCCGGATTATGGTTTGGGCGGGTAGAGGAGGATTGGGTTGCGGCCAACACATTTTCCCGAGCGGACGGACGACGAGCAGCTTGGCGCTGTTGTTCCGCCTCGATCATGCCGCGAGCCTGATCCCAGGTAGGAGATTGCTGATTGATTATTGCACCGACTGTGTCATATTCTTGGGGAAGTCCACGGACCATTTGTATGACAAGGCGGCTCTCTGAGACGGGTTGGCCAATGTCCGCCAATTGGGTAGCAAGATCCTTGAGAGTTTGACAGTATTCATCGAACGAGGAGGACGCCGAGAGAGTGGTGTTCGAGAATTGTTGCTCGAGGGTGGCGGCCCGGGCATGCTTGTTGTTGAGGAACATCTCCTGTATCTGCACCCAGGCTTTCCTGGACGTGGTCTGATCAATGATTCGCCGCAGAATATCATCATTAACTGTGCTATATATCCATTGCAGAATCAAGGCATCGAGTTCTGCCCATGAGCCGTAGGTAGGGGAGTCAGCGGCTGGCGGCTTTGTATCGTCGATATGGTGCAGGAGTTTGTATATGGTGAGATGGTTTTTAAAGAGTTTAACCCAGTTAGAATAGGAGGTTTTCTTGCCGTCGAGAGTACGAACCCGAAGGTGTACGTTGGTGGCGGTGAATGCAGGGTGTAGGGATTTTTCTGGGTTGGAGGAGGAGGCATTCTTGTCGCCGGATTCCACCATGATGGCGGCCGGATTAGGGTTGCGATCGAAGGAGAAAAAAAAGGAGAGTTATATGGCTCTGATAACCATATTAGTTTATGAATGATTTCATTGATTTGCCAACCGATTACAAAGTTCCAATATAAAGAAAAGGCTATCCTCTAAAGTAGGAAAGGATAACATAGAATCAAATATTTAAACTATGTAAGTAATATCCACTAATACCATCGTCTCTTATTTTTGATTTTGGTGTGATCGAAAGGTAAATTTTGATTAAAATTTGTTGCAGATTTTGACTAAACTTTTGCTTAATGGGTTTGACAAAATATTGTTACAGATTTGTTGCAGGACAGTGAAATTGGCCCATTGTTCATGCGGTTTAGGTTCTCTGATTTCGAGTTACCCCTGAAAATCGATTATTTAGAGAAATAGTTATAGTGGATATAATGCATACCAAAAGGTAAACAAAATAACATAATCATTCTATTTTTATGAACGTATATCAATATCAGTATGTTTTATATCTGAGATAAGATCTTTACATATTATATGTTTTTTTTATTTTTATGTATCAACATATGAAGTATATATATAAGATGTACATGATCGTCTATATGAATTTCTTTATAGAAACTAATTGCAGGTATTGTTGTATGATGTATTATGAATATAAAAGAGTTTATAATATAAAGATCATAAATTATAATAAAAGTGGGTATGAATTTGAAGTGTTGGAATCTCAAGTTATTTATTGAATTTTTTATCCAATTTTAATGTGGTTACTAACATGTTATTTAATGTGGTTACTAACAGGTCGGATCAGACCCGGATAAACAATTGAGTGCAGGTGGCAACTCCGGTAATTTTGCTTCAACTTTGTTGGTTAGACTGCTAGAGACCATATACAAATTTGACTCATATGATGCTCTGATTTTAGTTAAATGAGATATTTGAGAATTGAAGTCACGACTTATGATGTTGTTAGGCAATAATTGCCTTCATAAAAGGCTTGAAAGCAATGCATTGCTCTTAGATTTGATAGATTTTTAATCTTTCAAAAAAATAAAGTTTCTGTAAATGGTACCTTATTTTATAAAAACTCACATTAACCACTTTGAGAAAAGGAGAAATATTACCATTTGTAATTCTGATGTACTTTGACCCGTTAAGCTACCTACTTGATTCCCACAATCCCACCTATATGTGATCATATTAATACCCACCTGGAGCGACCTTCACACCATAAAATGAAGAATCAAAGAGAGTTACAGGCACTTATGTTCATGTCATTATACTCATTACTGCAAAAAAGATAACTTTTTAATGAACCAGGTGAAGTACATAAAAAGAAATCTTTAACCCCAATATAAACATACTTAATGAATGACTCTAACAAGATACTTAAATAGGTGAAGGTGAAGGTGAAGGTGGAAGTGGAGATATCGTTAAGAAGATTAAAGGATATAGCACAAGTGAAGGTCAAAGTAAAGACAGGAAGGTTAAGGAACAGGAGACAATAGAGGGTGGAAATGAAGACAACAGAGACAAAGGCTAAGGGAAAATAACAGCTCTGAATGAAGATCACTCTAGGAAGCCAATTATGAAAGAAAACAACAATCTTTTGAAGATAGAAGGAATATAAAGGCAATAAAGATGTGAAGTTGTTGCAGTTGGAAAACAACTTTTGCAAGCCCTACATGAAGGCTCATCTAAATAGTAGATTAAGACCTCCATGTCTTCGTAAATAAAAGCAACAATATGCTTCTTGAACAAGAAAACTTTTATTTGGATATCCCAACTGATAAATATTACGACATCAATTTATATTTTAGTTATCATTACGTTGCGTATTATCACAGAGCATCAACGGCAATTGGTGGTATTTATTTTATGCAGATATATATTTCTAGGATCGTCAATGAACAAACAACATCAGACGTTGATTAAGGTTACAGCGGATTGAAATACTATGCAGCCACAAGCCACAGTTGCGCGCATCGCGCGCTTCTAGTCCCACTAGTTAAACATATTGTACAACTGAAACTTTCATAATGAAAAAACCAGTTATTAAACATATTGTACTATTGGTATAAGCAACTCTCACTTCAAAGAGAGCATCCACGTTTTTATTGCTTTTATGTACAGTAAATACTAAATGGTCATTTCTATCATTTGGTACAAGCAACTCTTTAAAGGATATTAGGTTAATCACAGTGGTGCAGCAAAAATGGTGCGGGGTGGTGACATGGCCGCCGCGGGGTGCGGGGTTCACCGCTGCACATGTGCGGCGCGGCGTGCGGCGAGGAGGTCATCGGCGCCCCTCCCTCGCTCTCTTCTTTCTCGGGCAAATTTAATATTCGACCGTTGGAGTGGGCCACCCCCACCCCTCCAACGGCTATTCCCCTTTTTTAAAAAAAAAAATCATTATTTTCCCCAATTTAAAGCCATCTTCTACCCATTTTTTACCACACCAACACCCAAAATTCTCTGTACTCCTCTCCATTTAAAAAAAATGAACCCCCACTTTCTCTTCAACTCAAATGAGCAACCACCCTCCATCCCCACCTCGCAACAAAACGTTTTTTAAGGACCCGCGTATGTCCCGTACATTGCATCTCCCATGTTTGCGGCTCCCCAATTAGGTGGTTGGAGTCAAGATAGCCCGATTCCAACTTATCTCCACACCGATTTCCAACCGGATCCCAAAGTTGTGATGGAGACACAACCGGATTCCCAACCCGATCTCATACTCGATACACAACCCGAACCACAACCAAAACGTGGCTCCAAAAAGTCGAAGAAAAATAAAGAAAAAGAAAAAGATTTGAACCCCGATGGTCCACGCCAAGCCATTAAGTGGACGAGTGCCGAGGAGCTTATGTTGACTAGGTGTTGGGTCGACATCTCCGAGAACTCCGAAAGAGGTAATTTTTTTTGTACATGTTTTAATTTTCTAGTAAATATATATTTGTTTTTTTTTTTGACATATTCGTTTTTTAGGAAATGCACAAAACCATCATCATTTTTTGTTTTCGGTCACGGATCGGTGGCAGAAAGAGTTAAAACTCCCACAAGAATACCGAACGAAGCACCAACTTCACTCAAAGTGGACAAAAGATTTGAACCCGAAGATTACAAGTTTCAGCAACGTGTACATCAACTTGTCGAAACAACGTAAGAGTGGGCAAAATGATACCGACATAATCAAGATGACGCAAGAGCGTTATAAGTTGCTACACAACAACAAAAGTTTTGATAAACTTGATTGTTGGGATTTGGCTAAAATTTCTCCAAAATGGCGTGAGGGGAGCACACCCGAAGTGCAAGCCCCCAAACGAACAAAAACATCTGAGTCCAACGACTATAGCACCGGGGCTTCGGACGCACGAGCCCAATTTAATCTTAATCTCAATTTGGGTGACTCGGATGGGGAATCTTCCAAAAGCCCGCCCGAAATGCAAAGGCCCATCGGCAAGCAAAAGGCCCAAAGATTAGCCCGACAAGGCCAATCTTCTTTAACCGGCTCGGTTTTGGCGGATAGGTTCGATAAGTTCAACGCTATCCAAATGGAAAGACTTGAACTACAAAAACGTTTTGAGGAACGCAAGGCGAAAGACGATGAGCGGAGGAAAAGAGAAGGGGATCGAAAAGAGCGACAACAAATGTGTCGTGATCTTGAAGCGGTGACTAAACCGATCGACAATTTGGACGAAGAAGAAAAAAAGATTGCTAAAGCGATAAAAGCAAGACTTTTAGCAACATATAATAAAAATTAGGAGCAAGAATTTTAATTTTATATTATGTTTTCTTTTAATTAATGAAGTTATGTTTTTAATTTTATTTGGTTGAATAAAAAAATTAAAAATAAAAGTGTGGGTTTGAAAAAGGATGGGGAAGGTATTGCACTGAAAAAATGTGGGGAGAGTGGGGAGATGATGTAGCGCTGAGTTGGTAAAAAAAAGTGTGGGGAGTGTGGGGTGTTGTGTGACCATTGTGAACACCCTTAGACAAGTACAATCGGATATTAATGAGGGTGCAACTCTCTATCACATTTGACAAGTCAAATCTTAAGCGCTCTAAAAATAATAACCGTAAACTATAAACTCAAAGCTACACCACAAGAACTAAATTCTAAATTCTAAAACTAAAAGTGTAAACCAAATAACCTTAACCTTAACCTTAAGCCTTCAAATGTATTTTGTAAGACTGAACTCAAAACCCTCACTCTAAAAACTAATGTTTTCATAACCGGACCAGATATCAAACCGGAAGGCTTTCCGGGTCACTGGCTGGACCAGAACAACTGGTCTGGCCGGTTTAAGAATCGTATGCTGTTATAAATACTATAAAAATATATAAATTTGAATAAAGGAAAATATTAGAAATTTAAAAAGAAAAATTAAAACTCATATATCAAAATAGGAACCAGATATAATTTTATAATATACTAGGTTTGTAACCCGTGTACTACATGGGTTGAGGTATAACCGATTTATCAAAAACCTAACAATGCACTTCTTATCATTTGTGTGAATATGAATGTAAACCTATATCAATCTTAATCATATTGTCATTTCTTTAGGGACAATTAAGAATGGTTATTTTTATTTTTAATAACCTTAGATAAAGATATTAATATATACATGGAATATTTGAAGGTTTATAAACAATTGTTCTAACTTCTCATTTTCATTATTATATGAGTTGTAGATTGAAAGTTAATGTGGACCTTTTTCTTTTCTTAACAAATGGTGTGTTTGGTGGCCATGTAATGGTCTAATATTCTCTTACATATGGTTCCTATTTGCTTTGAATATTACTTATTTCTCATATCGATAATAAACATTTATTTTTTACTTGACATAGTATCCCTTATTAGACTCGTGTAGTACATCAGTACATGGATTACTAACTTAGTAATAAAAATAAAGCTATATCTTTAGGGCTATTTACATAATTATCATGGCTTATTGTTTTGATCTTCTATACAATATTTGTTAGGTTTTCAATCAATTGGTTATACCTCTACCTATATAGTACACGTGTTACAAACCTAATATTTAATATTTAAAAATTTACCTATTACATAATCAACTCATTGGCTAAACTTGTTGCGATTAGATACAAAGAAAAAAAAACAAAAATTATAAAATTAATCATTTGCAGTATAATGAACAAATTTATTTGACATGACATTATAATATATTCCATTTTAATACCAACCCTAATAAAATATTTACTTTTAATCAGATCAAAGTTGTAATTGTTTATATAATATACTGCAACTCGCACGTTGTCATCGGGATAATGCGGATAAACAAAATAATTGAATTTTATAACGCTACATAAAGAATACGGAAATAAAAAAAACATGTAACAATCAAAACGCTTTAAACAAAATTTTGTTATACTACCAACAAAAGACCAACCATTTTGTCAAACTCAGTTGGATAAAACAAAAAGAAATAAATAGAAAAGCATTTAAATAATCACAATTGAAAAAGCAATTAAATAATAATTTAGAAGAAAGACGACTAATTACATGAAGAATAAGAAAAAAAACAATTAAATAATAAGTATATACGATTATTACATTGCGTTTTATTCACGTTCAATAAAATATTAATTTTTATTCACAATTAAATAAAATATTATTTTTATTAGGCTAGAATTTATATTTTTTCTCATAGTAATAAATGAGTTAAATGATTTTGAGGGAAAAATAATGTAAGGTTGATTGTGAGAGTGACATGTGGCATTCCATATAGTCACTTATTAAATTAGTGGATTTAGTCTTATAAATCTACATACTCTATTAAACAAAACATATCAAGTTTATGTGACACCTAATAAGGTTGTTCACATGTACACTTGATGAAGTAGCACTCCCACACTCCTTAAAATTCTGATGTGTAATTTTGTGGTTTTTTTAGGTTTTCTTTAAAAAAATCAGTTTAAATCCTTAAAAAAGCTCACGGATCCGGGTCTAAACCCGATCAATTCATCCGAATTATTGACCCGCATGTATAAGGTTTTTTCTAAATCTCCACCTCATTTTTTCCAAAGAAAACTAGGGTTTCGGCTTCATTCTATCTCGAGCGCCGCTCAAGGTCACCACCTCTGCTCCGATTCAAGTTTCCGGTGAGTTTTTATTACATCCTTTGTATCTCGATTAAGTGGTTTGCTTTCTGATATGATTCGCCGCTCATCATCAACATCTTCGTATTGTTTCCGGTTAGGGTGCGATTCAAGCGGATATCTCGTCGCCGTTCGAATCTAGGATCTCCGGTGAGTTATGTTCTTCAATTTTTTGAGGATTTCAATGTTTATTTACTTATTTTTGTTACTTGATGTCCGTTTTTTTCTTTTCTCTGCCGTTTAGGGTTCATTGGATCGGATTATCTTCACCGCTGCTGTTGTTATTTTTGCTCTCTTTCAATCTCTGATCGGATTACGGTAATCAATTAACATCAGGAGCAAGTTTTCCATAATTTTTGTTAACTGATATGCTTTTTTTCGTCTATGTTGCGATTAGGTTTTAGTTATGATTTAGGTTTTTTTTTTGTATAATCCAATTGTTGAATTTAAACTTTGATTTAGATCTTGTTGTCTATCATCATACCTATCAAGATTTGGATCTAGGTTTTTTTTAAGATTGAAAATGTTGAGTTTAAAATCTATTACTGTTACTGCATAAATTAGTTAGCAAACAGATCTGAACAATTTGTCTTAATATATTTATGAGTTTTTCACAATGATTTGATTAATGTAGTGTTTTATGGTAATTTGTTTTCTAAAATATTTGTTAAGACAGGTTTAGATAGATTGTTCACATCGGAATGTATTATGCTTTGTAATTGTTATTGTTTGTTGCTTATGGAAGTATATGTTCAATACGATATGTTGTTTTTAACAGTTCATATATGATGTTGTTGATATGTTATATGATTGTCAGATTTTAAAATGGTTAGATCCTTCTTCAAAATGGTTCTTGCACCTGAAAGACCAATTCTGGTTGTTTGATTTGGTATCTCCGTCGCCTCAACCGCATTCCGGATTGTCATCCGAATCGCTCTTCAATACCATACGGTAAGCATTAAATTCAAATCAAACATTATCTGTTGAAGCTTTCGATCAAAATTTCGATTTATGTAAATACCTATCAAGATTTATCTGGAATCTGTTGTCTATCATCATACCAATCAAGATTTGGATTTAAGTTTTTTTCTTCTATAATTCAATTGCTAATTTTAAAATCCGTTAATGTATCTGCATAACTGAGTTAAACTCATTTAGGGTTTCATGATCAAGTTTTCGATTTAGGTTCTTTTGTTTAAATCTATGATGTTTTAATCAATTAGTTTTCATTAAATTGATGTTAAACAATAATAATTTAAAATATATTACATTTTGTGCATATTAATATAGATAACAAGATGGCTATGTAATTACCAGATTAAAGTAATATATATAGTGATTCGTAAATATATTAAAAGAAACCAATTAATATATAATATATAATTTAAAAAAAAAGTTTTATATTTTGATTAATAACCATATCTATCATTATTAATCATTAATAAGAATCCTAATTAAAAAAACAAATCATTAATTTGTAGCTATTTTAGGAGATGATAAAATCTAAAATTTTGAAAATCATCTATTAATATAAATCGTAAAGTGTGCTAAACTAATAACCTTTTTTTTTAAATTTAAAAATCTTGATTGACACTATTTTAAATTTTGAAAGTTTGAAGATTTGAAAATTAAATCAATATAAATATGGAACAAAACTTTCTTAAAATAAGATAGTAAAAGAGTTTAATGTGGAAAGTTTTAATTTAAAATTTAAAGTCTGACAACTAAAAAAATAAGAAAATCAAATAGTTTTTTAAGCAAGTTTTAAATAAAATAATTGATACTTAAACAGATCCATTACGATCCGCTTATGTTACAATTTAAACAACTTTTTAATGTATTGCTTTTGTTTTTTGATAATTGTAAGTATTGTGTTATCTTTACAATGTTGCTGATTTGGAGAGCATGTGCTTTTTACTCTATTTTTTAAACTTTCCAATAGTCTAATTATGATTTTTTGTCTTCAGAATTCCAACCTATTGATCTTTATCGTCACTCCATCATCTATGAAGCAAGGGTCGCCACTCCATCATCCGTCGCTATTCAATCATCAGGTTAGATTCTTTGATTTCGTATAGGATTTCACTTTCATTGCTTGATTAAACCCTAATTTACAATTCACTCATCTGGAAAGTCTGAATTTAATAAATTTACGATTACGTTTTTATTACTTTTAAATATTAAATATTATTCTTATTTTTAGAAATATATTAATTCAATTTAAAAATCATACAATCATGTCCGTATATTTTAAAATATATCCTGTACATTTTTTCTACCATAAATTTTGCATCTATTTTAAATAACATTATAAGTTTGAAATGTATAATTTCAAACCGTATAATTCAAAATTAAAGATCTTGACCAAAAATTAAATTCAATCATATCTCATAATTTATTTGTAAACCCGTGAATAAAGAATGTTTTTTTTTTAAATTTCAAATGTGAGATATCTATCCTTAAATAACTACAAATTTGCCAACCATAATTTAATTACGTGATTTGCATAATTATATATATCCTAAAATAAACATAATCGGTTTTAGTTAATTATTATTTAAATAATAAGATTAATATTAATTTAGGAAATAAGTTAATATATTTCCATAAAAAATACAATTAACAATATGTTAATGTTCGGATTCATGTATCTGTTAATTTTCTGATTCAGTTGATTTCTACTTCAATATTTTATTGAATTTGTTAACGATTATATTGTCTTAGTATCTTATGTTTAGATATTTCTATGGCAAATTTTAAAGTTTTTTCTTATATGGGTTTCTTTTTAATATTTTTTGTTGAAATTTTTAATGATTAATGAGTTTGGTGGCAATTATGTAGTTGATAAGAAGATAGAGAGAAAAGGCTATGTGACTTTCTTTGTGGAACAGATATCAATTGTATGTTTCACTTTCTATTGATAAATTGATAAATATAATAGACAAGTGGGTCGACCCGCGCTTCGCCGCGGAGCCGACCCATTTTTTAAAAAGTCGGTCAGCAACGCGCTTCGCGGCGGTGCCAGACCCTTTAAGAAACTCAGTTAGCCAATCAATGAGACAAAATGCCCGGGTGAAAGCCGTCTTGTTAAGGATCTCCTCCAATGGCTTGTTTTTTCAATGACCCATGGCATACAAAGCAAATAGAGTGTATAATGAAGCATAATTATCAAAGAAACTTGATGGCTAATGATAAAACCTACGATGAAAATAGATTGAGCAATGAGTAACACACCCATCAATAAGAATGCTACAATCCAGATTCTTAATAGTAGGCATCCACCCAAATATAGCACCTCCTCCACCCAAAAATAGAACTACACCTTATAGCTAAAGAATTCCCAAGAGGAGACTTCCATAGCAATTGAGCAACCTAGCCGTACAGTCTGCAAAAGAATGAATATAACAATAACCAATGTTAAAAGAATATGATGAACCATGGATAGTAACACTTGAAATAAGATAATGAACACATTTATAAAACTAAATCATCCATTTTAGAAAATGAAGCATGTATTTTAAATGTAGGTGTAAACATCATTATTTATAGAGTAATAAAACATATGATAGCATTCTTTACAGAGTAATAAAACATTGATAGCATAAATGTTGTAGCAGGTTAAACGAATGAAAAATCTGATTTGGTCATAATTAAGTTAAATATTTCTTATTCATAAGTCATAATGGGCGGGTTCGTTTCAGGTTGGATACTTTGAAAAATGGGCGAGTTACTATGTGGGTCAGGACTGTTGGTTAAAATGTGTGCTAGTCAAAATGGTTGCGGGTGAAAATGGGTCGACTCAAAATATTTGTTTGGCACACCTAATTTGTAGATAAATCCATATAGACTAAAAACTCATAATGGAAGTAAAAATGCTTTTGTAATTTCTCAACAAAGCTTTGCCTAAACACTTAATTTGGGTCAGTTGTAAGCTGGGTGGAAATTGTGTAAATCTATAATGTAGTTCAGTAAACACTTAATTTGGGCCAGATTTACCTATACACTTAAAAAATTAAACTTAATCAATATCAAACAAAAAAAGGTACCTGATCACTGATTAGGTGGCTTTATAATGATTTGTTATACCTGAGAAAAGAGGTGGGTTGGGTCAGGTTGGATAAAGGTCCATATGGGGTGCGGGTCAGGATGCGTGTGGGTCAAACCTCACGTCTGTAAGAGTCAGCTGAAGGTTCCCTCAACACTATCCAAATGTTTGCGCTTAGGTAAACTTGAAGGAGAAGACATACCAACATGATAATACCCCAACAGAACAGCTAACTACTAATACTAAAAAACCACACACCAACCATATATGAACAAATAAGGCAGGTTGTGGTGTATGCTTACAAAACAGTATAACCCAAATCAGATCTAACTATTAAGTACAGTCAACAAAAGTAAGAAATTGCTAAAAGAATAAAAATAAGAAGGTAAGCACGTATGAACTTACAGAGGAAATCCCCTCAATCAGTCGATTACAACAGCCTGCAAAAAATAGTTAAAAGAGCAGTGATAAGCCAAATCTCTGCAAAAGTCGTATGGTAAAAAAAAGAGTCAGAAATAGAAAGATTGGAGTTCTCTAAAATTGAGTGTAATGTTGTTCATACTCGGATTTTGGGGCCGAAACGACTGAATTGTTAAGCAAAGACAGTAACACTCCTAAACACAAAATAATACAAATTCTCAAAGATCACAATAGCCAAATGCCAAATGAAGAGGCGATGTCCATTTTAAGGAAGAAAATAACAATTTATATATGAGCTATTACTCATTTGAATACTAACCTGCCAAATGATTGTCCAAAAATCAACCATTTGAATACTAATGTTACATGCTGGCTTCATATCCAACTTCACCAGTATGTTTAATGGTTTTTCAGGCTCTTCCATATCAACATACATACCTACAACATACATACCTAAACAGGGGACATAGAATAACTAAAGGGACATAGAACAACTAAAGGTGCCCCTTTCAGACCTTCACTTCTAAAGCCTAGATAAGAAAATAGTAGCTCTGAATGAAGGAAACTCTTGTAAACAAAATTTAACATTAAAATTAATCATATGAATGACATTTGTTATCTTATTTTCTTGATTATCCTATAATTCATCACAAAGTTTGATGAAATCAGTTGACTTTTTATTAGACTTGCTCATGGAACTGTATGAATTTTGACTTTTGAAATGGGATAATTTAGAAGAAAAAAAAACATGTGATTAGTTTCATACATAATAGCTGGATGTTTTCATAACATATTTCATCAATAGCAAGAAAACTATCTCTACACGTCACTTCCTGATCCAAACCCCATGATTATTTTCATACAAAAGATAAGCAAGATAAGGTTGTGATTTCTAGCAACCAAAGAAATATTTAAGCCGTTAAGATGAAAAGAGCATGCCACATAATTGTGAGTGCTCTTTTATGGAACTGTGATAATTTTTGGAACTCATTTAGATGCAACCAAATTAAATGGGTTAATCACATATGCTTTCAAATGCTCTTTTATAGAAGTGTGGCTATTTTTTGGAACTGTGATAAGTTTGGAACTCATGTAGTTGGAACCCATGTTGATTGATTTATGGAAGTTTCTAATGGTTTCAGAACAGATTGTAACCAACTTTAAATATGATGGAGTATGATATTGACCCAATTAAATTTGATGGTTTCTTAGCATTTACTGTGAGACCCATATGAGAAACTGGCCTAGTTAAGAAAACGATCAACATACTCATACGCTTGAACTCGACACTCTATCACTTTATTCTGATGAAGCTGTTGAAAGCTACTTCACATTTATCTAAATAATCATCTTTCTCAAACAACTCGATATACAACCCCTAATTCTTGATCCTTATCTGTAAAAATAGTTGTATTTGTAAGCAATATCATTTAGTAAACATAAATATATCTATAACTTATTGGGCAAATAATTACAATAAACCCACCAAACGTTAGGTTCACAAAGTTCTATTTAGGTCAACAAATTGAAGAAAAGTGGAAGAAAACAAAGTTGATTCCTTGCCTAATTGTAGATCCACTGATTTAAACAGCAAATTTACTAACCTAAAGCCTCAATCAAGTTAAAGAACAAAGAATATTAACTAAATTCATTATAAACACATAGGACATAAACCTTTAAGGAGGACGAAACCTAAAAAGAAATCATACACCGAATATTTTAAAGATGCAAAGCAAAAAACCATTACCTGAGACCAAGAATCCTGAGATCAAAAAACAAAGATGAAACTTGAAGCAAATGAAAGTTCAGACATAAAAAAACTTCAGTTGTTATACCTAAAGGAATCAAAGCAAACACGATGGACCAGCAGATGCCCATACAAACTACAAATCACACAACTTGAAGCCCAAAATTAGTCCAATCAAGACTGAAATCTTGCAAACCGACAACCAAATCGCCAAATCGGTGAACCACAGAGGGCAAGAACACACAAATTCAGACATATATACGGCAACGCAGCTGCTGGCTCGCCGGAACACGGCAACGTGCTACTGGCTCGCCGGAACACGACAATGCCGCTGCTGGCTGCCGGCTCGCCGGAACACGGCTGAGAAGGTAAGAAAACCCACCGCCTGGATATCCAAAACATATATGGCTCAAAGAACACAAACAGAGACTCAATCCAAAAGAAATAAAAAGAATGTCGTACCAGAGGTTTCGGATACGAATCCATAAACTATCATCCCCGGGACGTCACTTGTGTGCCGGCACCGTTGCGTTCTTCGATTTTTGGTGGATGCGTGAGAGTTCCCGAAGCCCTAGAAGTCATCGATCGATTTGAGTCTGTGAGAGAGATATGAACTTGATGAGTTGATGGAGGTATGGAGTTCTAATGGGGGTATGGGTAGGTATGGGGCTGTGACTGTGGATGCGTGAGAGTTCAGATAACCCTTCTCATGAAAATGCCCCAAAAATTCATCAAAATTACAAACATGACCCGTGACCACTGTTGATGAACAGTGTCGGCGCATTAGGTGGTTGTACTATAAGCTTGGGGGGTGGTACAATATGTTGTCATTTGTATATATAGGGTAATTAGTTTTAATGAATTTTGTAAATTATGATAATATTATGAAATAATATTAAAAAATATGTGAATTATTAATAAAGTTAGAAAACTCAACTAATAAAATTGAATTTATACTTAAATTTAAAGTTGAATTTTAAAATATAAATAAGTAACTAACTTATTTGCTAAATTTATACAATTTAAAGTTGACTATTTGCATTAATAAAAAATTTAAATCTAACACATCAATTAGTAAACTCGAATTTATAGTTGAATTTTGAAAATATGATTTACTAACTAAATTAGTTGCTAAAATTATGGAAATTAACATTTAATATTGAAATCCATTAATCAAAATTTTAACTTTTCGAATTAAGTTTATTGATTTTAGCAAGTCTGAAAATATATATTTTTGTTTATATACTATTTGAATTTTTAAATTGATTCTGTTACAAATTAATTCAAATATTAATATTTAACTTTCATAATTAATTTAAAGTTGAAAGTTGATCTCAAATTTATAATAATTGTTTTATATATATGTTCCATATCATACAGATTTTAAACTTTTATTTAATATTTATTTTGTTTTTTACTTTTATGTATTATTACAGCCTCGGGTATTTACCTGGGTAATTGAAGCGGTTATTATCTCTGTAAGCAATATTGGATTCAGGACTTTTTTCTTAGACTTTCACTGGTTTCAACAGATAAAAGAATTGTTTTTCGGTCTACTTTTATGATCAATTATATGTTACTTTATCAAGGGTGAAGAACAACGAAGGGTTTGAATTGAAGATTTTGATTTTGGATGAAGACGGTTGTCCAACCAATGTAAAAAAAATACAGTATATAAATCTATCTTCTCAAATTTTTAATTATTATTGAACTATTTTTTATTATTATTGAATAATTTTTTACCGATAAGAATTATTCGATGGTGTGTATATATATATATATATATATATATATATATATATATATATATATATATATTTACGTTTTAGTCCCGGGTAAGTGGCTAGTATTAAGATATACCAAAAGGATCTTTGGCTCAATAGTATCTTGATATTAAATAAGATTTTGTCTTTTCAAATGGTGTGAGTTTATACCTTGTGGTGTAAAAAAAATTTCTGATAAAAAAAGATATGAAATTAAAAAGGAAAGTTATAATTCACATGTCAAATTTAAATACAATATTCGTTAGTATTCGTTAACACTGTACATATATATTACTTTATAAGTATACTAGTTGGTGGGATGGCGCGTTGCGCACTTGCTGTGGTGAAACGCGTGAACGTTACTTTTTAATTTTACCATTTGACCCAGTAAAAATGAAGTTACTCACCATTTTTTTTATCTAGAAAGCGTGGACTCTTTTCATGTAGGGCCAGGTAACAACCATTAACGGTGGTTTACAAACCGTTTGGTTTCAATGCTTAAATAACTTGTAGCATTCCAATAAGGTTTCAATGCTTAAATAACTTGTATATATAGCATGGTGGTAAGTACTTTATAAATACAATTCACTTAATGAAAAGAGAACCATCAAAAGAGATAAATTGAAAAAAATATATGAAAACGGTTACTATTCACTCCAGACACTCTTCATTTAGTTATCTATTGTATATAGGGTAATTAATAAAAATCAATGAAGTACATATAATATATTCAATCTTGAGCCTTGTTGAAAGTAAATTATGTAAGCAAACATAGAGGTGCACAAAAAAACCAGTTCCGGGACTGAAACCGGTGAACCGAACCGGGACGGCGGGACCGGTCTGGTTCCAGTTCCAAAATCCGAGAACCAGTTCGGTTCCAATCTAGGACCACCGGTTCCTGGTCGATTCTGACCTCCAGGAGCAAAAACCGGTTAAAACCGATTCCACCAAGAACCGGTACCAAGAACCGGTCCCATAACCGGTCCCAGAATCGGTTCTAGACTTTAGAGGTGTGCTTTCAGGATATAGCCGTTACCAAAGGTTTTCTAGCTGTTGGGACTGAATTTCTAGTCGTTTTTTTTTCTTCACTTTTTAGCTCCCCTCAATGACCATATAACGTACTATAAATACTAGTTCATATAATGAATTCATTACAACTCTCAGAAACTCACTAAAAAAACTCTCGTTTTCAAAAAACTCACTAAAAACGTTGGATTATGTTTAATACAAGTGGGTCGACCCGCGCTTCGCCGCGGAGTCGGACCGTTTTAAAAAGTCAATAAGCCAAACCATGAGATATACGGTCGTAAATGCATATAAATTTAGTTCCAACAAAGAAGAAAAATGTGTAATCAGTTGCCAGTCGCCATTAATCGGAGATCCTAAATGCGTTCTAAGTCTATACTAACCGATTATACACATCATTCATCATCTAGTAAGCGGTATATCCACTAAAACTCCTCTGTGATTAACAGACTCCTTCAACCAAATCCATCACTCCTCAAATATGTTTCGCTAGCAAATTTCGTGAGTAATACCTATAGTATGAAGTTGCTCCTACACACAATAAAACATGCATTAGTTAATGACTTCAATAGTCATCAAACACTGTCCGATTTGCTGCTTAGTTAATGACTTTTGAAGTTTGGTCCTTCAACCAAATCCAACACAAATAAAACATGCATGACTTTTGAATAAAACATGAATATACCCTTGCTTTAGTTGTGGATCAAAACCCCCAAAAGTCATCAACACTTGGTGTTTCTAGTATTAACGCACATACTTATACAAATGAATTGTCCAAGTCAAGCTTACAGAAAGATGTATTACAAATTAGAACTATCCTTATATTTATAACTCCAAAAACATGTATTACAAACACACACTTCTAGAGTAGAAACTAAAAATAATTGATTTTTGGTTTGGACTGCCCCAAACTATAAAATCAACTCCAAATCTATCAATATACCAACATTAAACCTCTAACACCAACCTGTTACTCGCCTATACACCCTCCCCATTGACCTTGAAAGTCAACCGTTTTACTAAAAAAGTTGACTCTGTCTAAAAACCAAATGCCACTCCAGCAAGTCTAAGTCAACCTATTTCCACGCACTTTCCTTCTTTCAATTCTCAAAAAAAAAAAAAAAAAAAACACAGCTACAATGTGCCAAATATCCCGAAAATGTAAGTGCTGACTTTAAGAAATGATATTGGTATTATTTGTCACAACGTGTGTCATCATTTACACAAAATATAACCTTACCTTCCATTTGCCTTCATCCATTTTTATAAGCATATTCCTAAAAAATACAAAAATGATGTGTATAGAATTCTTTAAACACAATAAAAGCAACATGAAATTAATTTAAAATCGGTGTAAAACAAAGAATAATACCTGTAATTGATCAGCCAATCTCTTCCAACTATAGAAGATACAAAATGTTTTGTAACCTGTAAAAAGCAAACAACATTACAAATAAACTTAAATGAACCACTAAACTAATTTTATCCAACCATAGTGAAAAAACCTATAAAACATGTAGTTCAAATATCTGAGGGTGCAAAATAAACAGGAAGTGAGGCCATTGTTTTAATTCATTTGCTAAACACAAACCTGTAAATTTTGAATTCGTTATTTGAGTCCAATTTATAAGAACCTGTTTAAGAATTAAATCAATGTTATTGTGAACATACATGTGGATCAAGCAAGCCATTTCACTATTAATTGCAAAATAGAGCAACCTAATTAGTATGTAACTGGCCTTTTCCACCTAAACAAAGATAAAATGAGAATGATTATCAACACAAAATCTAACCTGACATCCAGATCTGGTCGGAATCAAACAAACGACTTTTTGATTCCGAAATCCGCGGCGGGTGATCTCATTTTATGTCAAACAGTTGACCTAAAAACCTGACAAAATCTAACCTGACCACCACCCCACTCATTCCCATATTTCAACCTCCCATTCAACTTTTTTCATACCACATCCAATATCCATCAATATCAAATTGGTGCGCCATAAAGTAAAACAGTTGACCTAAAAAGTCAACTGCCTCCAAATTCTGCATCAGGACATTAACTTTCACTAACATTCAATAATAAATCTCTTAGCAGCCTCCCAAATCATGCCTCTGATCAAAGACTTAATATAATCCTACCATTTCATCCCAAAAACAGCCCAATGTTTAAAAAGACTAATATGTATCAGTGTTTAAAAAAAGGATAGTCTAAACAAACTACCTTTATATCATGGGATGTAACATTTGAGCATAAAAAAGGACGACCATTATCGGACATTTGCAAGCGCAGAAGCTATCGAGAGTCCTTACCAAGAGGTCTAGCAAGAGTTTTGAACCAACAAATATGCACCTGCAATACAAAGGTTTATTAGACGCCAAACAAATTTTCTTAACATTACTAAACATACCACATACAATTCATCATATCGGTGAAGCAAAGAACATAATTTTAAGATAATATGGGTAAAACATAACCAATTAGCTATAAGCGAACAAAATGCCTCTTGTTCCTTTTTGTCCTCCTATTCTATCAAAATCATCAACAAATTCAGATTTGTAGTTTAGTCTACTTTTACACAAACTGTTGAGACATAATTAGATAAGCAAAATGGGCAAGTTTTGTATGAGGATAATTCTTTTAGGTTGAAACAACAATTATTAAACAGAGAGATACATATATTTGGGAGAAAGTTAATGAATACCTGAGAAAGCAACCCTTTCACTTTCGATCGCACATATTGTTGTAACAGAGTCAGAAAGAAACCGAAGGAGGTAACTTCAAGCCTAGAAGCAATAAATGTACGGTATTAGGATAATGAAACATAAAAGAAACATGACTATTACTGGTATGAGATTAATGAAACATAAAAGAAACATGACTATTACTGGATGTTTGCAAGTGTAGAGGCCATTAGGATACACCAAACAGATGCCTAGAATAAAGGGCAACAATAAAAAGTCCACAGAAAGCTGACAAATTAGTATATATGGAAGAAGCATTTCATCAAACACCTCATACCTTCGATGACTACTACAACGCCTACTCTTGATTAACCGGGTATTTATTACAAACACAGCACCAAAATACCAGCTCGATTGAAAGATAAGAAAGCCCCAACTACATAAAATTAGACTGAAATTCCAAACGAACAACTAAGAAAACAGAAAAGTAAGATAATAACAAATTACACCACTTTGCTTGAATGAATCCCTGGCATCAAACACTGCACAACTTAATCTTTGCAAAAGATAAACATCAAATTTTAACGAAGTTAAAAATATGAGAAGAAACCCCAATAGGAATTTATTTATTATTTAGTTACATTCATATACACAGAGAATTTTATTTTAATGAATCATGAAAAACTAATCAAATCGCAACATCAACATCCAATTTTTATTCGGAGAAATTTATTACCAGAGGGCCTGAACTTCTTTATCAGAGTCTACAATCTTGCTTAGGTCTGCAAGAACCTGTAAATCAAACAGGTAATTAAGCAATGTGAATTAAGAATAATTAGGTTAGGGTTGTGAGATGAAATTATTACCTTAGGGTCGGTGTCAAATCTCTTGATCTCTTCAGCAAGGGTGCCGACAGGATCGGCGAGAGCACGATCGATGATCTCAAAGCCGGTGTCTTCTTCGATTGGTAACTCCTCCCTAGAGCGTTGAATGGTGGTGGTGGTGGTGGTTGATGGCTCCGAACAACGGTATCGCTTTCCCATTTCTGTTAGGTTACCATCGGAAACGACCATCCGGTTTGAAGATCGATCTATTTTGCCGGCCACTCTTTCTTCTCATGGGTCTATGAAGAAGCAACAATGGTGCCGGCTACCACCATCGCCGGTGGCCTTGGCGACGTGAGATAGAGAGAGAGAGAGACCAGGTCTTCTATGCAAATGGGATTGATAGAGAGCAGTAAATAGTGATGTAGGGATTGAAAGGGAGAAAGTCTATGCGTGTGGTGATGGGAGAGAGGTGTGGTAGGTCGATATTCTGATCAGGTATGGCACCCCTCTTTCTTTCATAACACGCCTATTCCTTATCTTCTAATTACAATTGTGCCATGACACACAATACCCTCAAAGTTTCACTAAATTACAACCATGCCACATTTCACTGTTTAAAAGAGTTAGTGCTTCATAGACTTGTACATCATGTTTTAAAATTTGTACTCTAAGTTGCCTTATGTTAATATAGGGTAACTAGTTATCTTATAATTTTATTTTTGTCTCAAAATGTAAACCTTTGAAAAAAAAGTATAAAAACATCACAGTATGCAAAAGGAAATAAAATTAAAGCAAAATAAGGGAAGTCAAATACAGCGGCTGTTTTTTTTAGGACCGGTCCCGGAACCGGTTAGACCGAGAACCGGTCCCAGAACCGAACCGAACCGGTTCTTGTAGTTCCAAGTTTAACCGGTCCATTCCCGTTGACCAGAACCGGAACCCGTTTAGAACCGGAACCGGTTCTTTGAAAAAACCGTTATGTGCAGGGGCGGACCCTTATTAGGCCCAGGGGGTCCCCATGGACCCCCTCAACCTCGTATGCAAAGTGAAAAATTATGTGAACGGTTTTTTATAAAAAAAAGTATGTGAAGAGGAGTTAATAAATACTTAGTTTGTGAAAATAAAACAAAGCAAGCAACTAGCCTAGTGGTAAGAACTCTTGTTTGAGTTTTAATGGTGCAAGTTCAAATCTTGTCCTTAACATTTTTTTTCCAGCATTCTTTATTAATTTTAGTGTTATAAATGAGGAGAGTAATGATGGTACTTCATTTTCCACATCTTTTTTATTTACTTTCATTATAGACCAATTCTTTTTAAATACATTAATTTTAGACCCCTTTTATAATGAAATATTACAATATATAAAACTATAGACTTTTTTTAATAGACAAACATTCTGTCATATTATTTTTCTTCACACGTTATTTGTTCTCTTATCTTCATTTCTAGCCATTTACTATTATTTTTTTACTATTATATCGTTGTCAATGTTACGGTATAGATATTTTTTTTATTAAATCATATAGAGTTTTTTTTAATCTGATATTTTTTTTCTTTACTCGCAATGTCATGTCGCAACGTGCGCCTGCATTAAAAACTATTTAGTAAGTAATATACCAAATTTCTTTATGTACGTTTATATGAAACTAAAACATCTAAAACTAGTAACTCTGTAAAAAAAATTATAGACCCCCTAAAAAACTTTTCTAGTTCCGCCCCTGATTATGTCCACCTCTAAGCAAACATAACAATAAACTTGTTTTTACTTAAATCTACACGCTTACAAAAGCAAATGAATAGTTACGCACGGAACTTTGTTATGTTTATTTTTCCTTTAAAACCTTTTAGTATAATTTAATTATAATATCTATAAAAGTTAATTTATTGTCTTTGAACCCAAATCATTTTTTAGCATATAAAATCGTACTAGTTGATTTACGGTACAAGACTCTAGTTTTGGAACGTTTTTAGTATATAATATAGGGTTTAGCCATTAGCATTTAGAGTTGATAATTATGTTCATGATTTATAGTGGACATTGTTTAGCCTTGACATTTAAGATTAAAAGTTATAAATTTGGGTTTACGGGTTGTCACCAGTTATGGACGGACGTTGGTTTAAATTTGTAGATTTATGGTTTATTAATTTCTAAGTGTTTTGGGCCTAAAAACACAAGTGGGCTCAATGTTCACTAGGGTTTGTTCCATTATAAATACATATCTACTTACTCTAGCCTTTCAATCTCACTTTTGAGTTTTGTAAGAAGTCATTTTTACCTTCAATCTTTGATGACGTGTGTATGTTTAGCAAACAATACAACACAAAAGCTTCGACCTGAATAAGGTCGACCACGCATCACAGACGAAACTAACTTCAGTCACACAGAGGTCGACCCACCCATCATCACCTAAGGGTCGACCAAGCAGCAGCAGCCTCCACCCATGTCACCTGCCGAAGTGATTCCATGAAGGTCATACTTCGGCAAGGTTGCTTTACTTCGGCCAGTCGATACCCGACCTACCGAAGTTCGCACAACAGACCAACGCTCACACGACAATGTCAGAAACATCCATACAACGTTGTTACAGCCACTAACGGCCTCCACGGAGGGGACACAAGGACGGCCACGTCAGCGTGGATCGTACCTTTCAGTGGTAGACGCACAATTCAGAGTAAGACAAGGATTGATGAGTATAAATACTCATCAATCACCAGGTAAATGGACAAGTTCGACAACCCTAATCTTTTACACTCCTTCTTATTCTCGTCGGAACCAATACTGATTCTCACGCCGGAGCTTGGTCGCAGGACACCCTGTCCTGCGCTCCAAGAACAACGGTTTGCTATTTGTGTAGGTTTCAAGGAAGAAGTCCATCTCCATCATTATTCAACCATCTTTGTAGTCTAATATCCTCTTCGATCCGTCCTAGAGCTTCTATCTGATTGTCGGAGATATCCAGATTCTACATTGGCGCCATCACACGGTCCTTCATTCATCACCTATGGATGAATCTGCAGAAAACACAAGAAATGACGATGGTCCGGCGTTGGAGACGGAGGAGCAGCCGTTATTTCCCGGCGGACGACATGTCATCGAAGACGCCGCGGACGGCGGCGCTTCCGGTGTCCTACAGCTGACGCCGGAGGTCGTTAGCCGTAATTTCTTACACCTCCGGCAGCTCATGCAAGATCACGTGGCCGCGGAGCGCTTGAAAGGCGCGTGCATTCGCTTGGACTACGACGACCCAACAGACGACCATATGCACACCCCGATTCCAACGCTAACTACAGGCTCCGGCGGAACCGCGTTGAAGGCCATATCGACAGATAGCACCCGAGTATCTATTAATGCAACACAGCGGCCAACGCCGCCGCCAACTTCAACCCAGGCGCAAGACTCACAACGACCAATGCTCTTTCAGCAACAACCGCCATATTTCCCAATGTTCCAAGGCCAACAATACTTTCCCCAACAGTTCATGGGCACCTACGGGCCACAGGGTTACCAAATGCCCTACTACACACCATTTCCGGTGAGCTTGCCATTACCATCCTCCTTGCCACCTTCGACTCCTGCGGCAGAAACCACAACAAGCACAGGCCCTGCGCCACAGCTGATTCCTGATAACCCAAACACTTCAGTCCCGGCAACCGTCGCCGAAATCACTGCTGTAGACGATTACTCGAAGCCCTACATACCCGACGAGGAGAGCAAATTCACGGACAGAGTAGAGCACGCTGAGTGCCCACCAAAGACGAAATTGCCAACTGTGATCAAAACTTACGACGGCAGTACCGACCCAGACGATCACTTACACGCCTTTAAGTCAGCATACAACATCCTACAGTGGTCTATACCAACTTGGTGCAAAATGTTTGTACAAACGCTCACGGGGCCGGCAAGGGTGTGGTTCAATTCACTACCCGACAAATCTATCGATAGTTACGTCCAGCTTCGGCAGCTCTTTGCGGATCACTTCGGCCAACAGAGGAAATGCACCAAAGACCCAATCGAGCTACACAACATCAGGCAAGGTGATCAAGAGTCATTACGTACGTTCTTGGAAAGATACAAGTCAGAGTCCCTAAACATTGGCCATGCTGATGAGAGACAACGAATCTCGGCCTTCATACATGGCATAAGAACAAGACAGCTGCTCAGGGAGATGAGCGCTCGGGTACCCCTCACAATTCAAGAAGCCTTCGATCGTACCGAAGCTTTCATTCGAGGAGAAGAAGCAGCCCAAGCACGAGATAGATCTTCGGCAAGTCAACCTAGACAAGGTGGCCGAAATCAGAATCAGCGAGACAGTCGTCGTCCTTGGCAACAAGGTGGCGACCGCAATCAGAGGGATGACAGGCGGCATTCAGGTTTCACGCCCTACGACCGACCATCGGTATCGGGCCCCAGAAGCAACGAAAGGAAAGACTACCCAAGCCTAACAAAAACTCCCAAAGAAATCCTCCAGACGGAGGACGCCAGCCGACAGTTCAGCAAGCCTAGAAATATGGGCCCCAACACCACCAATCGGAACATGTCCAAATACTGTGACTTCCACCTTGACAGAGGTCATGATACGGACGACTGCCATCAATTAAAAAAAGAAATCACGCAAGCCGTAAAGACGGGGCAGCTAGCACATCTGATGAAGGAAATCAAAGAACAGAAACAGAAGAAAGATAAGAAGGCAGATCTCCCCGTAGTTCACATGACACAAAGTTCGAAGGCAAGGAAACCAAGATTGCGAAGAGAAGCATGGGCAAATCAAGTCATTTCGTTTCCGGCCCTGAACACCGCTGCACCGACCCTCAGTCCGATGGTCATAAGAGCCGAAGTAGGAGGTCACAATATTCACCGAGTGTACATTGACGGCGGTAGTGCCTCAGATATCATGTACAAACATTGCTTCACGAAGCTCACGCCTAGCATCCAACAGCAGCTCCGACCTTCCAAAACTACATTAATGGGCTTCGGCGGCGAAGTCGTCATTCCAACAGGCGAGGTGGCACTCTCAGTCACATTATCCGACAGCGCCCATGAGCGAACCGAGCGTGTGAATTTCTTAGTAGTCGATCGACCGTCGAAGTATAACATCCTTTTCGGTCGACCAGCCATATACAAATTCGGCTGTGTTGTCTCTACAACCCACAGCTTAATGAAATTTCCAACAGAAACGGGAGTAGCCTCAATCCGGTCGATGCAAGTCGAATGCGATTTAACCGCCGATGTCTCTGATGAATTATCGCATAATCAGTGGAGAATCAATGAAGAACATCCCGACCAATTGATCACCATAGGAGCAGATGTCTCAAATCACACAAGAGAAAAATTATACAACCTAATGAGAAACAACACTGACATCTTTGCATGGACACCAGCCGACATGACTGGTGTACCACGAAAGATTACCGAACATGTGCTCAAGGTCGATCCTAAGCAATTTCTAATCCGGCAAGGCAAAAGAGGTATGGCTCGGGATCGAAGTCAGGAAGTTTGTAACGAAGTAACACAGTTGGTGAAAGCAGGAATTCTGAAGCCCCTGCAGTGGGCAACCTGGGTGGCAAACCCAGTCATGGTAGCCAAAAAAGACGGGTCCTGGCGCATGTGCGTGGATTTCACAAGCCTAAACAACGCCTGCCCTAAGGATTGCTACCCCCTCCCATCCATTGACGCTAAAGTAGACGCTCTATCAGGCTATACATTCAAATGCTTTCTCGATGCTTACAAAGGCTATCACCAAATAAAAATGGCAAAAGCTGACGAAGAAAAAACAGCCTTTCACACTGACAAAGGCATCTACTGCTATCGCAAGATGCCCTTCGGCCTGAAGAATGCCGGAGCCACTTATCAACGACTCATCGATCAAGTTTTTGAACCCCAAATCGGTCGAAACATGGAAGCATATGTCGATGACTTGGTCATAAAGAGCCACACCGAAGCAGACATGCTCAGAGACATAGAAGAAACCTTCGGACGATTTAGAGAGGTTAACATGAAGCTTAACCCCGCAAAATGCTCTTTCGGCATGAAACAGGGAAAGTTTTTGGGTCACATCGTCGTCGGCAAAGACATCATTGCTAACCCTGATAAGGTACAGGCTATCAGGCAAATGAAACCTCCCTAATCGCTAGAGGAATTGCAAAGGCTAAATGGTCGGCTAGCAGCCTTACATAGATTCATCTCTAAGTCCGCGGAAAAATCAATGCCATTCTTCAAAACACTGAAACAATTCACCGAAACAAAACAATTCTTATGGAGCGAAGAAGCTGACCTAGCTTTCGAAGAACTGAAAAAGGCCCTGTCCCGGCTAACACCAGTAACGGCACCAGATGTAGGCGAAGATGTGATCCTCTACCTTTCGGTAGGCAACAACGCCATAAGCTCGGTACTCTGCGCCGAAAGAGGAGACACCCAAGTCCCAATCTACTTCATCAGCCGAGCTATGAAAGACGCCGAAACAAGGTATACAAAGTTAGAGAAACTCTTGCTAACGTTGTTACACACCGCGAGGAGACTACGCCGATATTTTCAGGCCTACAAGATCACAGTTCTAACCAACTTTCCTCTAAAGGAAGTCATTCAGAGACCCGAACACTCCGGCCGTTTCATCAAATGGGCCATCGAGCTGGGTGAATACGATATTCACTTCAAGCACCGAACAGCCATCAAAGGCCAAGTGTTAGCAGACTTTGTCTCTGAATTACAGGTTTCTACCTGGAACCTTACATTCACACATGCCTTTCACAAATAAAGTCGACACTCGGCTAACTTTGTCTCTGAATTACAGGTCCTTGACAGTCCAGGGCAGCTAGCAGACAGCCAACTCGGCACGGTGCGGGCTGAGCCTAAGGTACCTTTACCACACAGCTCGATCCGACCTTCGGCAAACGATCATAACGGGCATATGACTAACACTGCGTTCCATTCACAGGTTCCGGGGCCACTATCCAGTGCCGACGCATGGACCCTCTACACCGACGACGCAAAAAATAGTGAAGGGTCAGGCGCTGGCCTCGTCCTAATCGATCCTCAAGGAGTCGAAGTCACATATGCTATCAGGCTGAACTTTCCGAACACCAACAATGAAGCCGAGTATGAAGCTCTCCTTGCGGGCCTCCGCCTAGCAAAGAAAATGGGCGTCAAAAAACTGTCAGTCAAGGTCGACTCCCTGCTGGTATCCAATCAAACCACGGGAGAGTTCGAAGTCAAGGGCGAAACAATGTTACGGTACGCCGACAAAGTCAAGGAGTTGATCTCTCATTTCGACGAATTCCAAATCTGTCAGATACCAAGGAGCCAAAACAAGAAGGCAGATGCCTTGAGCAAACTGGCTTCCTTGGCATATGCCCACCTGACGAAGCAGGTCCCCGTCGAAGTCATCCACAGTCGGAGAGATCAAATAGAAGATATTTTCACGGCCGAAACTGACATTAGCAACAGTTGGATAAAACCAATTTTTGACTTCCTAAAGCATGGCACAGTGCCGGAGTCAACCTTCGAAGCCACAAAGTTAAAAGCTCAAGCCGCTCAATACACCATCCACAACGACAAACTTTACAAGAAGTCATATCTTCAACCACTGTTGCGCTGCTTGACGACTGAGGAAGGCATATATGTCTTGAGCGAATTGCACGAAGGTATCTGCGGCACGTATTCAGGCCCTCGATCGCTGGTAACCCGAATGATGAATTTGGGCTATTACTGGCCGACCATGTACACTGACACCGAGAAAGAAATACGCAAATGCCGAGGATGTCAGATGCATGCCAGTGTACAGCGGGTGCCGAAGCACAACATGATACCAGTAACATCACCCTGGCCCTTTTACAAATGGGGCATCCACATTGTTGGCCCATTTCCCGAAGCTCCCGGCCGAATCAAGTTCCTCATAGTAGCAGTGGACTATTTCACAAAATGGATCGAAGTTAAAGCCGTATCCACAATCACTGGGAAACAGGTAGTGAACTTCGTCTGGGAACAAATCATCTGCCGATATGGTCTCCCAGGGAAGATCATCTCCGACAATGGCAAACAGTTCGCTGACAACCCATTCAAGTCATGGTGCCAAGAGTTACATATCACTCAAGTGTTCACATTTGTAGCACACCCACAAGCCAACGGCCAGGTCGAGCGCACCAACCGCTCCATCGTCACAGGCATCAAGGCAAGGCTTGGTGAACATGGCAAAGGTTGGCTGAATGAACTTTCAAGCGTCATCTGGGCACTTCGGACAACCGAAAGAACAAGCCACGGCCATACCCCATACAGTCTCACCTTCGGATCTGAAGCCGTCATACCGGCCGAAATCGGGATGCCTACTTACCGAACTGAGAACGTATCAGAACACACCAACGACTCAGAGCTACTAGTTAACTTGGCCCTCACGCAAGAACGCCGAGACCTGACAGCCATCAGCGAAGCTCGATACAAGAAACAGATGGAAGGTTATTACAACCAACGAGTTCGAAGTGTCAGCTATCGGCCAGGAGACTATGTCTTCAGAAACAACGAAGCCAGTCGGCAGGAGAAGCAAGACAAACTGGGACCTAACTGGGAAGGCCCATACCAAATACTCGAAGCTCATGAAAAAGGCTCATACAAGTTAGCTACTCTGGAAGGGAAACCTGTCCCCAGACACTGGAATGCTATGCAGCTAAAGAAATGCCACATGTAGGCACAAATTTCTATGGTTTTCAGTTGTAATCGTTTGGGCATTCGATAAGTCCCATTTTCAATGAAATGATAAACATATCATCTTCATCATTCTATATTTTTCTTTTAAATCATTATAAATAGGCAAAGAAGGCAGGGCCAACACAAACCCTGTCCTAGGCGCTTCGGCGCTGAAACTCGTAAGAAGGTTATCCGAACCGGGTTACACAGAAAAGCATTAATTTGTTCATTTCTCACAACTCAATAAAGTGGTTGACCGGCGTGCTCACAACGGCCTCGATATACAGGCCTTCTGACCGAGCCGGACCACATAGACTATAAGTATTATGGTCGAACCTAGGTTATATTGCGTAAAATAAATATTCAAATACAAAGGCATGTATGCCGAAACAAGGACATAGTCCAAACAATTCAAATATTCATGTAAAACGCTAAAGCTGACGAGCATTAGTCATACACATGTACACATTCGGAAGGCCGAAGGCCAACCCCAATACTTCTACCATAGGAAGTTCTACAATATTACAAACACATGCAATAAATATAGTACACAATGTATTTCAAAATTATTTCCATTAATACAAAGGGACCGAAGTCCATTACAATACATGCGCTTTCGCGCTAAGAAAAATACATACAAACTACCTACAGTAACATATTTCTACTGGTAATGCTGGTAGGCCCGCCTTCGGCCTGAGGCTCTGATACACCTTGGACTTCAGGAGGTGGCAAATGCTGGTCTGGCATGACACGCCTCAGATCCTCCAATGTCTTGTTAGTGCACGATGCCAGATCATCAAAATAAGGGTAATGAACAGCAGAGTAAGCCTCGGCAGTCCGCTTAAGAAGCTTACCCGAGTTCGGGTTATACTTCTTCCCATCCTCCTTCGGCTTACCCTGCTGACCCATCTCATAACCCTCCATAAAACCCAAGTGCCCCGCCCGAGCGGCTACAGCATTCTGAAACTTACCCAAGGGCAGCCGATATTCTTTGCTCTTAGCAAGCCGAGCCATCACCCAGTTGAACCCCTCCTCTATCAGCCATTGGCGATCATCACCAAGCTGTTTGGCGAGCCGTTGCTCACCAGCATACAAGTTGGAGACCCTCTCTTTCTCCTCCTTTAACTTGGCTACTTCGGCCTCCAACCCAGCTCTAGCGGCAGCATCGTCTTGCCGACCCTTCTGGAGGTCAGTAACAGCAAGACGAGCCTCTTCCAACGACTTCGACATTTCAGCATGAGATACCAAGGCCCCGGCTTTCTCCTCCTTCAACACCTTCAGCTCCTGATCGATCTCGTCGACCCTGGCCAAGGCCGAAGCAGCCTTCTCACTTTCAGCAGTCAAGGTCTTGATCTGACCCTCATACTCAGCAAGTTTATCCCTAGCTTCACGCAGACCCTGACGACGCTCCTCGGACCGAGCCTTCGTCTTCACAAGACTAGATTCCAGGCGAGCGTTTCGGCTGATCATGTTAACCCCCGAAGCATAGGCCATGGTCAGCTTCACATACGCCTTCCGGCGAGCTTCGGCGTGGTCATCCAGCTCCAGCTCCGCTACCTCACCCGGAGGTATAGACAAACGGGCAAACTCCCGGCATAGATCCTGATAAACCGCTTAAATGTCCATTTTATTTTATATTAATCACTCCCTATACAAACCAAATTGTATATAAATATATTTTTTTGATTGGTTATTGTGACTAATGTGTTGAGAAGGTAAATAAGCTAAATGATGTGTTTAACCTAAACTTGAGAAGTCTTGAGTATGCATATGGATTTTAGTTAATTATTTACACACAGGTTAACAACCAAATTGATCTAGTGCTTTGTTAATTTGTTCTAATTATTAATTTGTTCTAATTTATCCATGCAGAATAAAGTTCACGTGTAATTTGAGTTGGAGACATTTGAGCCTAAGGAAAATAATTATATGGGCATAACATCACGTGGGCTTGTGGACTTTTTATTAAATATTTAAGTTGATGGGTAGCAAGGAACCACAGGCGTATGGGCTATGAACGGTCCAATTAAAAACAATGAGTTAAAAGGAAATCAGGTTTTTTTACAAAGGGGAGAGTTCGCAAGGGCTGGGACGGCAGGAAAAAAGGGCGTAGCCCTTTGGCTACTAGTCAGACGCACAAGAGATTAAGAGAACAAGAAGATCATCGCAGAATCATAATTATTTTGTTGTGCATGTGTGGAAGCCAACAACAGGAAACTTGGTTCTTTTGTTTTCTTTATTTTATTTGTAGAACAATTATTTTAGTTGATTTGTCGTGATGAACAATTTGATGGTGACAACATTTATATTGTTTATTATGATTGTTGGCTAAACCCTTCGTGACTACTTTGGGTGAAGGGTTAGTGAGGGCTGTTTTGAACTAGGGTTTTTATGTTATGGGTAAGATTTGAGATTGTGACACTCGATTGATCTTAGTGTTTGTTTGTTTTAATTGGTTGCTTGTTATTATCGTATGCGCCCCCCGCTCCCGGACTACCTTTCTAAGCATAGCTCTAGGACTATCTTAAGCAAGTACGTGGTAACTAGTAATTAGGTTAATCAAACTGAATACGGTTATGTCTATGTAATTTCCAGAATAGAAACCCGAAGTGATAAACTAGTTACCTAACAATCTAAATCCTAAAGTAGTTACCTTTGTCATCATATAAAATAATTTGTTAGTTTAAAATCAACCCATTCAGCTTAACAGCCAAGAGGCACTTTAGTTAATTAATTAGGTTAAGTTAGTTTAGTATTACAACTTAGATAGTGACAGTATTCTAGGTCCGTAAATTAGGTTAGATAATTAGAGTCGCTAATAACCACCAACTCCCTTGGTTCGATACCCTAGCTTGCCCGACTACAGTTTAAGTTAAGTATTTGTGTAGCGGTCACGACACCCGTTATCAAATTGGCGCCGCTGCCGGGGAGTACGTGCGCTTATTAGTGATTTTAGCTTATTTTAGTTTTTTTTTTAATTTTTTTGTTTTGTTCGTTTTTCTAAAAACTTAAAATAAAAAAACCAAAAATATTTTCTTTTTGTTTGTATAATTTTAATTTTGCTTGTCTAGTTTTAATAAAAAAAACCAAAAAGATATTTTTTATTATTTTCAGCAATTTTAATTTTTAGCCGTTTCGTTTAATTTCAAAAAAAAAAAAAAGTTCATATATATTGTCCAGTTTGCTAGTCTTCGATTCCGTTGCGCTATTTTATTGTTTAGATCAGTACTACGCAGTTGGTTTCGTTGTTTTTTATTGTTCGCAGGTGCTTTGAAAAACAATGGTGAAGGAGGAGAAATGTTATAACTGCGGGAGTGTGTATCATAGAATTAAATTTTGCCCAACACTGCCCAGCGGGATCAGAATTGTGGAGGATTCAGAAGATGAGGAGGAGTACGAAGACTCATATTATCCATATCAAGCACCTCGCTCATCCTACTATCAAGGATATGCTCAATCAAGGGAGTATGACTATTTGCCACAAAATATATATTCGAATAGTCATGCATTTAATGTCGCTTCTTTTTTAGGTTACCACGAGGGATATCAAAGTAATCATGATCAGTCATCGTACGGGGTTCCGTATGAGTTTAACCATGGGGCTAGAGATTCGTGCTTCTGCTGCGGCCGAGTCCACTTAGATGAGGATTGCACTGTATTTTGGGAGGACCCACACTATTGGAAGGAAAGAATCAATGCTGAGAACTATATGATTCCATATCAAGGATACGACCAAGGCTACAATCAAGGTTATTATGATCAAGAATGGTACCCAGGGAGTGCATATAATGAAAGTGAAGTTCAAGGGGATTCATATAATTATGAGGATCAACAACCAAGCCAAGTCAATGAAATTAGTGCTCAATTAAATGACATGTTGGAGGAACTAAAGAGAATGGAGAAAAAATTTGATATCCAAGACGAGAGGCACAAGGCATTGTCAAAGCAGGTGACGCAGTTGACGGGAGACTTGGCAAATTCAGAAGTGGAGTGTTGGGAAGTGCCAGAAGATGAAACAGATGAAAACATGTGCTTATCAAAACTTGAAGGAGAAGTTTGGGAAGAAGATGATGAGGCGATTGAGGTTGAGTGTGAAGTGGTGTATGAGGAAGCTGAGGTTGTTGAGGAGATAGCAGTAGAAGTTGAGAGTGACATGAAACAAGCTGAGTGCGAGATCGTGGTTAAAGATGTAGTTGATGAGCAAGAGGTTGAGATCCCGACAGGTACTTCTAATTTTCATTCTTTATTTATTATGCAGGTAGCCGAGGAGAAGCCAGTAAGGAAGAGGAAGGTGGTCGAGGAAGATGTTGGGCAAAAGCAAACTAAGAAACTCCGTAGTGATGAAGCGGATGCACCATGTGTGAAATTGCGAGTATTAATTCGACACATCAATTATCGAGCACACGTGGGCAATTCTAAAGGTAAGTGTTCGATCCATGATGAATTTGTTATTAATTTTCAATTTGATGTGTTTCACATGCCAAGCTTAAAGAAAAAAATTAAGAGACATGTGAACTACCGAGCGTTCATCGGTAATGTGCTTGGTAAGTGTGGCCTGAAGAAACTGAAGAGGCGGATCAATTACCGAGTTTTTGTTGGTAACTCGGTCGGGAAGTGTGGATTGAAGCCACTGTGATGGAGGAAGGTGGGTCTGGCTGAAGACCATAAACTTAGCGCTACTTGGGAGGCAACCCAACAGTGAGTTTTTAATTATTTCTTTTATCTTTTTTTTGTTTTCTGTGTGTTTTGGTGTGTTTTTAGGTTTCGAATCGGTTGTGGTGATGCGATTTTGAGTAAATTCGAGCTTCCAGGTATGTGTAAACATGATTTAAGTGTTGTGATCACATTAAAAAAAAATTTAAGTACCAAAAAATTGGGGAAACTTTCTGTCTCAACCTGTCCCTCGCGACACGCGAGGGTTCTTATGTGAAGTGTCGCGACTCGCGACAACGTGGTCAGTTCGAATTTTGCTTAATTTTCAATTTGCTTGCTTCAGGTACGTTTCCGACTTTTATTTATTTTTTTAGTCTTATTTATTTTTTGTTGTTTCTTTATTCACATTGAGGACAATGTATCACTCAAGTGTGGGGAGGGGAATAACAAGTTTTGTGTTTATTTTGTGTGTTTAAAAAACTTAAAAATCAAAAAAAAAATAAAAATTTTCAAAAATGTCTTTGGATTACTTGCAATTACATGGAAAATGATAGTACAATTGGGAATCGGTTTTCAAAAAGAAAAATAGAGAAAGAAAATAGAAAAGTGGTAGAAAAGCAGAGAATGGAAAACATGGCTAATCTGTGATGTGTCGGTAGGCCCAACTGACCTAGGAATAGCTTAAACTGCCCATTGTGTTTATTGTTGTATAAATATGTAATCAAATCAGTCTGCTAGTGGGTTCTCATTTTTTAGGTGATAGGGAGATTGAAACTGATGATTAGGAGGAAAAAGACCGCTTTCAATTAGAGACTTATATGTCCTTAGAATAACTTGGCACGTTATGATCTTTTTGCGAAAGCAAATCCGAGAAATAACGGCGCCCCATCTTTCCATCTTTTGAGCATATTAGGTAATAAATTGGTTAATGAATTAGAGTGAAGGGACAAAATACTCATGTACAAACTAAGGATAGTATCCCGTGGTGCGTGCCTCTGATGATGTTCCGGATCTCGTGGGCAAAACACTCACGTATGATTTCGGGGGTAAGACCTTGTGAAAGAAATGCCTCTGATGATGTCCGTTGGTAAGTATAGTTAAAAGTAACCATCTACAAAAAAAAATGAAAAATGATGAAAAAAAGAAATTGAAAAAAAAAGAGAAAAAAGGAAAAAAATAGCAAATTAAAAAAATAAATGCTCAAAACTTCGCATCCATCTATTCCATCATTCTGTGGACATATGAGTATCTGGTTTAAAGAGGGTGTGTATTACCCTTTACTTTGACTGAATTTGATTTGGGAATAGGTTGAACTTGAACTTTTTAAATGTGGGACACATAGGTAGACTGATAACTTTATTCGGTATATTATAAACACTTTGGGGGCAAAAAAAAGGTCAGTGGTTGGGTTTAGTCGGACCGAAATACTGGCAATTGCAGTTAGTTCATGTGATTACATTATGGTTTATGGAATTGACTTGGTGGATAAATTAAAGAGTTAAATGATTTTGAGATTGATTTCCCAATTATGATTCCATTACAGTTTTTCCGAGACGAAAAAAGATAAGTGTGGGGATGTGATGAGAGTCTTAAAAGTGAATTATATTTAATATTAATCACTCCCTAGATACACCGAGTTGACTCTAAATTTATTATTTTAATGGGTTGTTGCAATTAGTGAGTTAGGATGAAAATGATGTTAAGTTGTTACTGTTAAATTAAATAAGAGCAATAGCAAGCAAGTGGTCAAGTCTATAACTATTGTCATAAACTAAACTGTTGATAGTTATTTTAAAATGAATATAAAGAAAAGTAAATAAATAAAATATATTATGGTTTTCTCGTGAATGCACAAGCAAAAATAAAGATGAGGAAATTGATTTCTATGTAAGCTTATTACTTTGATTTCTATGTAGGCTTATTACTTGCGATTCACATGGCCTACGTCGCATTAAAAAATAAAAGTGAATTGGGCTTGGCCCATATTTGAAGAAGAAAAAACGTGGGCAGCAAGGTTTCGAAGGAGATTGGGCAGCGAGGAACAATTAAAAAAGGGATTTTGGTGGACACAATTGGATGAGAAGGTTGGACGGCAGCTTCACGCACGAAGAAAAGAAAAAGGGCGCAGCCCTTTGGCTGCTATTCTTTGGCGACCAGAAACAATTCCACGTGATTGTCTTAGTTCTTTTTATAGTTTGATTATGTCTTTGAGTACAATGTCCGGCTAAATCTGAGTGATTACCGATGGTGAACGGTTAGCATATTACTATTCTGTTTCAGTTATTCTTTGTCTATTTTCTGATTCTATAAACATAGTGACGATGTTTGATTCATATGGATTTTCAATTTAATTCTATTTATCTTGCGTTTTGATTGCATATGTGCCCCCCGCTCCCGGACTACCTTTCATAGCATAGCTCTAGGACTATACTTAGCACTTGTGTGATCTGAATGTTTGGTTGAATTGAGTTGAACTGGATAATTGAATTGGATTAGGAATTAGCTAACCGGGATCCTGAGGTTGTCACGGTTTTAATATATTGTTTTCATTCGAGTTGAAATTAGTTTTCATAGAATTAATATAAACCAGTTTCAACAGCCAAGAGGCAATTTACATTTTCTGTTATTAGGTTTAAGTCATTTAGCATTTAGTGCAGTTAATCTGAGTAGTGACAGTACTTAGGTTAAGAAAATTAGAGTCGCTAATAACCACCAACTCCCCTGGATTGATACCCGACTTACCCTGTCTATAGGTAGTTAGGATTATTTGTAACGGTCACGACACCCGTTATCAGATCCACAGAGTCAAACTTCGACTCGTTCTTCAATCCCCAGTTGGGATAAAAAATATGGCCCCGAGTAGTGTCATCCATTTCGGTGACGGGCTCTTCATCAGATGCTTCTACAGTAGGCCTCTCAGTCGATATATTGCCTCGGCCAAGGTCCTTCTTCATCTGGGACAGTTTCCCCAAGCCACCAGCCGTAAATCCACCTCTCGCCCTCAAAATGGGGTTCTCCTGCATACGACGGACGAAATCATCAAACGCATCATCAGACATAATCGAATGCAGAGGCTGGGCCGAAACACTTACGATAGCGGTGGCCGGGTCGAATGTAGCCTTTGCCTTTCCACTCGAGGCATCGCACTCCACATCCATCTCGACAGTTGGAGACAACCTTTGTGCCTCCGGAGATATGACATCTTCATCAACCAGCCTAAAAGGCGATTCACCATCAGCAGGCTCAGTGGCCGAAGTAGAACCCTTGTTACGAGACGCAGCATGCTTCGGCCTAGACCTCTTCACCTCCTTACCTTCACCACCCTCGGCTTTGCGTTTACGGTCGTCACCCTTACCCTTCTTGGCAGCCCTCTCTTTCGACCTATCCTCCTCCATATCAACAAGTTTGTTCGTCGCTCCACCAACATCTTTGCCAGCCACTGTAGTTTCACCCACTTTTACCACAAACTACTCGTAGCGATGCTTCGACCCAGCATCAACAGGGGTCGGCTCATTTTCATCTAAGGGCACCTGACCCTGTATCACTTCATCGTCATCCTCCAATTTAATGAAATCTAGCAAATCCATCACTGCAAGGGAAAACAAATACATTAAGAAGACAACATAAAGCCGAAGTGACATACATGTAACAAACTACAAACAGGGCGTACCCTGGCCGTTAAGAAAGAGGGCAGGCTTCCGAGTCAGAGACAGCCAGTTTCGGCTCAACCCGGTAAGAATCAGAACCCTCTCAGGGTATTGTACCAGCGGCACCTGTAGTGCAACGAGCTTCGTCACTATATCTTCGTCGAAGGGCAGTTCTTCAAGAGTCCTCTTCTTGTACTTCGTCGGCTTTCACGGGATGTCTCCCAAACCCAATACTTCCTCAACAACAAAGAAAAACTTATCTTTCAAATCTTTCAAGTTAGTTGGCAGCTTCGTCAAATATCGAGGGCTAAAAGTCCCATCCTCATATGTTACAGCCCGCTGCTCGAAGCAGAACCAATCACCCTGATGCGTCAATCGGTAGAAAGCGTGAAACTCACCAATAGAAGGTTCGGCATCCACAATCCTACAACAAATCTCGAAGTGCGTAACCCGGAGAACCGCATTCGGATGCAATTGCCCTATATGTACACGGTTATACTTAAGTACTTCCCGAAAAAACTTCGTTAGAGGCAGCCGAAGCATCCCGGCACTAAAGTGCTTGGTATATAACCCTATCTTGCCGTTAGGGGCATCCTTTATCGATTGCGTTGCCGTCGGCAACACCGGGCCGAGTTTCCGAGATATACCGTACGTCTCGCAATGCGTTTTTAACGCATTCGTCGTTAACGTTGAACGAAAATCCCTAATGCCTCGTCTGGACGACTCCGGCGCTTCGCCTTTACCCCCTTTCTTGGCCATAGTACTTAAACAAGATAAATCGTGAAACAGAAGATATACGTACCAGTACAAATAGCGTTAGCGAAAATAATCTTGCAGATGATCCCGATGAACACAGCAGCAAGACAAGCAGACTCGATTTGATGGCGCTATACCGAAGTAGAAACGCAGAGGGAAGGATAAGAGCGGGAGAAATTTGTAAGGTGTAAAGCATCAAATGAAACCGTCGGCCAGTATTTATAGGACTGGACCAACCTTTCAGTTACCCACGTCCCATCAATCGTCGACGGCCCGACACGTAAACCCTACAGCTGTCGCCCATTTGCATTTCGCTCAAACAGGCCCACCAAAGCCCATTAGGCGGCCCACACAGCTTTCGGCGCCAGGCTTCGACCAGCCGACATACAAATTTAGTCCGATGACGAAGTCGAGACCATCATACATCGAACTGGGGGGCTGATGACGTGTGTATGTTCAGCAAACAATACAACACAAAAGCTTCGACCTAAATAAGGTCGACCACGCATCACAGACGAAACTAACTTCAGTCACACAGAGGTCGACCCACCCATCATCACCTGAGGGTCGACCAAGCAGCAGCAGCCTCCACCCATGTCACCTGCCGAAGTGATTCCACGAAGGTCATACTTCGGCCAGGTCATGACACCCTAACTTATCCACAAGTACATGCCTTCGGCCAATGGCAAATGCCGAAGTGCTTAACAAAGGTTGCTTTACTTCGGCCAGTCGATACCCGACCTACCGAAGTTCGCACAACAGACCAACGCTCACACGACAATGTCAGAAACATCCATACAACGTTGTTACAGCCACTAACGGCCTCCACGGAGGGGACACAAGGACGGCCACGTCAGCGTGGATCGTACCTTTCAGTGGTAGACGCACAATTCAGAGTAAGACAAGGATTGATGAGTATAAATACTCATCAATCACCAGGTAAATGGACAAGTTCGACAACCCTAATCTTTTATACTCCTTCTTATTCTCGTCGGAACCAATACTGATTCTCACGCCGGAGCTTGGTCGCAGGACACCCTGTCCTGCGCTCCAAGAACAACGGTTTGCTATTTGTGTAGGTTTCAAGGAAGAAGTCCATCTCCATCATTATTCAACCATCTTTGTAGTCTAATATCCTCTTCGATCCGTCCTAGAGCTTCTATCTGATTGTCGGAGATATCTAGATTCTACAATCTTCAAAACTTCCCTCATCCTGGAAATTCACTATCTACCACCCTAGACCTTTTTTTTCTTTTTTCCAAACGTGTAAACTAGGTTTTAAATACTCGCGTGTTACGTGTGAGGTACTGCTTGTAAGACACTTACTTAACAAAACCTTCAATCTCTTCTATTTTAGACCATACTTTCTAAATCTTAAACGCTCAAAAAATAATAACCTTAAACCATAAACTAAAAAACTACACCACGGGAACTAAATCCTAAATTCTAAAACCAAAAGCGTAAACCAAACAACCTTAACCTTAAGCCTTTAAATGTACTTCGTAAGAGTGAACCCATAACCTTCACTCTAAAAACCAATGTTTTTATAGCCGGACCGGACATCAAACCGGAAGGCTTACCGGGTCACTGGTTAGAACGAAACAACTGGTCGGGCTTACCGAGTCATAAATACTATAATAATATAAAATCTCAATAATGGAAGATATTAGAAATTTAAAAAGAATAATTGGAGATGATCGGATGGTTTAATGTCCCCATAAGTGATCTAAATTTACCGTTAAGAAAAATAGGAACGTGATATAAGTTTATAATATATTTATTTAATCTTATAAATATTAAGATATGAAATTAAAAAGAAAAGTCACAATTCATATGTCAAATTAAATTAAGTACAATATTCGTTAATATTCATTAAGACCGTAAAATTATATAACTTCAAAAGTATATTAATAAAAGTATGCATATAATGTTTATTTAGTGGTTTGAAATTTATGTACTTCGGTTTAATATGTTATTGAGTACTCAATTAAAACATAATTAGATTGTGAAGCAACCTAAGATACTTATTAAAACTGAAAAACAACCTAAGCTACTTATTCAAACTGAAAAACAAACATTAAACAGACAACCTAACCATTACACACACACACGTAGATTATTAACCATGAAACGAGTTATCAGACTTGTGGAGGATTCAGAGGATGAGGATGAGTACGAAGACTCATATTATCCATATCAAGCACCTCGCTCATCCTACTATCAGGGATATGCTCAATCAGGTTACCACGAGAGATATCAAAAAAATTACTCTCAACCGGCGTACGGGGTTTCGTATGAGTTTAACCATGGGGCTAGAGATGTGTGCTTCTGTTGCGGCCAAGTCCACATAGATGAGGATTGCACGGTGTTTTGGGAAAACCCAGATTATTGGAAGGAAAAAATGAAGGCCGAGAACTATTCAACTATATATCAGGGACACTCTCCATCTATGACATATAATTATTTAGATCATGATGTTTATTCTAATAATTATAATTCTAACTTTGAATCATGTGCAGGATATCATGATGGATATGGAAATAGTTACTCTCAACCAGCATATGAGGTTCAACAGGATTTTGACCAAGGGTATCCCGAGTACCCCCAATATCAGCCTGAACAAAATTACAATCAAAGGGGTTACAACCAAGACAGATACATTCAGGGATACGACCAATGTTACTATCAGGATGAATATCAGAGTGACTCGTATGATTTTGTGGATCCACAACAGAATCAGGAGGAAGAAAGTAGTGCTCAACTTAGTGCTCAGTTGAGTGCAATGAATGAAATGCTGGATTCCATCATCGAGGTCCAAAAGGCTATGCAGAGGGAGTTTGATATCCAAGACGAGAGGCACGAGGCATTGCCAAAGCCGGTGGCGCAATTAGCGGAAGAGATGGCGAATCAAGAAAATGAATCTTGGGAACAATCGCTAATTGAGGAGGTTGAGCAAGAAGTGGTGCCAATGGTAGTTGAGGGTGTTGAAGAGATGGGATCAGAGGTTGAGAATGATGTGGAATCCTTTAATTATGAACATGTGGTTGAGATCCCGTCACACGTAGAACATGAAGAAGATGCATGTTTCCCAGAAAATGAGGAAGAAGTGTATGAAGTGGTTGAGGAAGTGACTAAAGATGAGCAAGTAGGTGAGATCCCACAAGGTACGATTAATCCCCATTCTTCTTTATTTATTTTACAGGTAACTGAAGGAAAGCCGATGAAAAAGAGGAAGGTGGAGGAAGATGATATTGGGCAAATACCACCCAAGAAGCTCCGCAGTGATGTCGTGGATGTGCCATGTGTGAAACTGCAAGATTGGATTCAACACATCAATTATCGAGCACACGTGGGCAATTCGGCAGGTAAGTGCTCGATTCATGATGAATTTGTTTTTAATTTTCAATTTAATTTGTTTTGCATGTTGAGCTTGAAAAGAAAAATTATGAGACGTGTGAACTACCGAGCCTTCATCGGTAATGTGATTGGCAAGTGCGGATTGAAGAAAGTGAAGTGGAGTGTCAAATACCGAGCGTTCATCGGGAACTCGGTTGGGAAGTGTGGACTGAAGCCACCGTGAGCAGAAAAGGAAGGATGGTCTGGCTGACGACCATAAACTTAGCGCTTTCTGGGAGGCAACCCAGTGGTAGGTTTTTTTTTGTAACACCCCAAAATTTCATAACTTGAATTATATGCGTGAGCTATACGTGTTAAGAAGCTAAAACGTATATTGATATAGGTTATGGGTTGATAGATGGGTAAAGGGTAATGATTTGCAAAATGTTATACGTGCTTATGTTATAGAGACATGTGATGTATATGATTGATATGATAAATGCATGTGATCTATATGTTAGATAGCTAGACGTGATGAAACGTATGAAAAATGCATGTTTACCCATTAACGGGTATTGAATTGATAAAAGGTAGTGTTATATAAACGATACACGTATTGGTTGATAAAATGAAATATATACGTGTTTTATATCCATGATAATTGATATACGTGATGTCATAATGAAATACGTGTTTAGAAGTTGATATGATAGGCATAACTGATAACCGGAGGAAAATACCTTTACGCGATTTCATTATATTAAAAATATGTGTAAGTATATACATATATATATATATATATATATATATATATATATATATTCTAATGACTTAAATGCATGTGAAATATTCATTTGATGAATATATACGGAGGAATACATGTTAGAATAGTTAAGCATGTGAAAAATAAATAAGAACGTATCGTTACGTTGAAATAATGATTAAAAATAAACAAATACATAGCGTATACGAGTATTGTACGTATTTATATGTATTTATATGAACCCGAGGCTTAGAGAATATTAAAAATGTATCCTAAGGTGTTTTGGAACATGAAATGATAAGTATACAAAAGTATGAGGGGCTAAAACGCAAGTTAATGGAATATAAGTAAAAATATATAAGTATATACGTATGTGTATATATACGTTATCGAATGTATCCCGAGCCCTAAAAATATGAGAAATATGTCCCATGATGTTTTGGTACATAAAATAATAAAAGGTTAGAAGTTTAGGGGCTAGAAATGCACTAAACCAAAGTAGAAGGGCTAAATATGCCAAAAATCAAAGTCTGGCCGGAAACAGGTGGCTCGCGTATCGCGAGCCACTCCCCCCATTTCTGAGCGATACGCGACCCAGCTCAGGTCGCAGATTTCTTCTTTGGTTCGTTTGTGGCCACGTCCACTTAACTTGTTGCCCAAAATTCGATTGATACGCGTCGTTTTTGGCCGGATTGTCACCATAGACACCTGGAGGCTTCATATGCGAACCCAGAGGCTATAAATAGAGCCCTTAACGTTCATTATCCATCACCAATTTCTCAGATTTCCACCTCAAAAACCATTATACGAACCCAGAACTTCATCCATCGAATTCGAGCAAACCATGAGGAATCAAGAGCCGAATTTCTGCAGTCACTCTTTATATGGTATGATCTAAAATAACCTATTTTAGTTTTTGATAATATTGCCTCTAAGTATGATTTCTAAAAATGTATAAAAATTAGGGTTCTTGAGCTTGTTTTGCCAAAATCGGGTGATCGGGTGGGAATTAGGGTCTGAATTTTTGTAGGTAATCATAAATTAATGTGTTATAAGAAAGCCCTAAGTTTATTTCACAATTGGAAAAGGTTTGGTAAAGGTTTTGTTAACGGGTCAAAATTAGGGTTTCCGTAACGTTGTTCTGCCCAAATTGAGTAAACGGTTTTGAGTTAAGCTTTGAGCTTTTAAAGGATGTTATAAAATGTTATAATGGGTAATACCCTAAGTTGGTTTGAATTAAAAATGAGTTTTGATAATAAAACGAGAAATTCATGAAATTAGGGTTTCTAAATATGATTATTTAATATAAAATAATCCGAAGGGTATGGGGGCTTGAATTTTGGTATGCTAACATATTTTCATATAATATAAGAATATATGAAAGTAAATTGGTTATATAATCAAGTATTTAAAATACCGAGTTAATCGGATATTAGAGGTTCGCGCGGACTGGAAGGGTAGACACCTGTACACTGGGGTTTCTGGCAATAGCGGGGGTGTCGCCATCTCATCTGGGCAATGGCATCCCAACACTGGGCGATCCCGGAGTGAGTGTCTACTTATAGGAATGCGCGTCTTCATGATTATCAATAAAAGAAGATAATATGCCTAAAGGGCATTTTGGTCATTTTGACCTATAAAAGGAATGAACTTAATAATTTAATATTATTAAGATAATGAATTATTAAAATAAACATCGTAAGTGTTTATTACATTAAACCCTGCGTTAACGCCATACAATACGCAATTAGGTTTAATTGGAAGAGATAACGGAGGTTCTGTCCGAAAATACTACCTAAGAGAATAAGGTGAGTTCTATGAGCCCACTCTTTAAATGTTATAAATGTTTTAAATGTTTTCGGGCTGATATACATACGATTGTTATGAAAATATATTCAAATGTTTTATAACTGAGATGTTGCCTGTCTTTAGCTGTTAGAATTGTTAAAAGATTTTTTATTGATATATATACGTGAAAGGTTATAAAAATGATTATTGATAAAATGCTTTACAGTATTAAACTGTTAAATGACTATTGTTTTGAAATATACGTAAAATGATTATGACAATATTTACGGATAAAATATCCTAAACTACTAAACTGTTGAGTTAGTTTAGATATATAGGGGAAGTGATAAGGAAATGTGTTAAATTGCTTTTTACATGTTTGGTGCCGATACACCTACGTGAAATGTGCTAAGACCTATAACTGTTATAAATGATGATTACCTGTTATAAACTGTTTACGGGAAAGTTATAATAAAAGGGTAATGTAAAGAATAGAACTTTTATATAAAGTTTTGAAATGGAAAATGTGAATGTTTGGTCTAAACTTATGTATGTGAATAAGTGTCGGATAAATATGATCTCATTAGCCTTGTTGTGATTATAAGATGTAATCTATATTGGGATGATTCTATATCATATCCGTTTGTATCTAAGGTGTGGTGGATACGCTGCGGTACTTCCTATATATAAACACCCGTAATACAATAGGAAATGCTATAGAATCAGTTCGGTATAGATTTCACTGAAGTTTAACAAGACCCATAACATTATATTTATGAAACGCTTATTTCCATATACGGGTGATGGACTAGTGTTGAAAAGGTTATGAGTCCAAATACAGAGGTTGTTAAATGGACTTTTGAAAATGTTGAAAAGGGTTGAAAAGGTTTTAATCTAAGCGGATATTGTCTAGAGAAAAGGGAGACTGTGGTTGTACAATCAGAAGCGGGGAATGACGGTTCTCCGGGGTAGCGACGGCTGCTTACTTTGAAAAGGTATTCGGGTGGCGACGGTTACCCGAGGAACTAACGTGGTTCCAATAGACAATGCTTAGTAAGTAAATAAATGATTGCTTATAATATTTCGTATAACTCTTTTATGTTTTATACCTAATGATTATTTGCACAAGAGAGGGTCTAGGGGGACCTAGAGTACTTTGAGTACTAAATGGATAAATGATAAATGATAAATGACTAAACGTTTTGGTATAATTCTGTTATGTCTTATACCCGATAAATGATAAATAATAAATGATTAAATGTTTTGGTATAACTCTGTTTTATACCTGATAAATGTTTAAAGGATATATTTTGGTATAATACTTATACCTGATAAATGTTTAAGAATAACGGTTTTAAAGTTATAGTATAATTCTGTTATGCTTTATACTTGATAAATGTTTGATAAAAAGGGGGTCGTTAGGCCCAAGCGTTGAAATAAACTTTCGAGGTAAGGTAACGCTTTTTTTGAAAAACGTAGAACTCACCAGCGTAAGCTGACCTTTCCAAAAACCACAGGCGTATGGGCTATGAACGGTCCAATTAAAAACAATGAGTTAAAAGGAAATCAGGTTTTTTTACAAAGGGGAGAGTTCGCAAGGGCTGGGACGGCAGGAAAAAAGGGCGTAGCCCTTTGGCTACTAGTCAGACGCACAAGAGATTAAGAGAACAAGAAGATCATCGCAGAATCATAATTATTTTGTTGTGCATGTGTGGAAGCCAACAACAGGAAACTTGGTTCTTTTCTTTTCTTTATTTTATTTGTAGAACAATTATTTTAGTTGATTTGTCGTGATGAACAATTTGATGGTGACAACATTTATATTGTTTATTATGATTGTTGGCTAAACCCTTCGTGACTACTTTGGGTGAAGGGTTAGTGAGGGCTGTTTTGAACTAGGGTTTTTATGTTATGGGTAAGATTTGAGATTGTGACACTCGATTGATCTTAGTGTTTGTTTGTTTTAATTGGTTGCTTGTTATTATCGTATGCGCCCCCCGCTCCCGGACTACCTTTCTAAGCATAGCTCTAGGACTATCTTAAGCAAGTACGTGGTAACTAGTAATTAGGTTAATCAAACTGAATACGGTTATGTCTATGTAATTTCCAGAATAGAAACCCGAAGTGATAAACTAGTTACCTAACAATCTAAATCCTAAAGTAGTTACGCCTAGGAGCTGGGCGGTACGCCTAGGAGCTGGGCGGTACGCCTAGGAGTGGTTGTCATAGATTTTTGTTTCTTTCTTATCTCCGATCACCGGTACGTTTTCTATTTCTATTTATTTTATTTTTTTTGTTTTAATTCTTGTTTATTTTTTGTTGTTTCTTTGTTCACATTGAGGGCAATGTTGAACTCAAGTGTGGGGAGGGAAATAATGACTTTTGTGCTTTATTTTTGTGTGTGTTTAAAAAAAAATAAAAAAAAAATCCAAAAAATTAAAAAAATTGAAAAAATGTCTCTGGATTAACTTGCAAAATCATGGAAAATGATAGTACAATTGGGAATCGGTTTTCAAAAATGAAAAAATAAAGAAAGAAAGGGAAAAGTGGTAAGAAAAGGAGAGAATAGAAAATATATCTAATTTGTGATGTGTCGGTAGGCTCAACTGATTTAGTAAAGCTTAATTATCCCTTGGTGTTTATTTGTGTATAAATATGTAATTAAATTAGTTTGCCAGTGGGTTCCCATTTTAGGAGTTAGAGTGAGATTGAAACTGATGATTAGGAGGAAAGAGACATTTTTAAATTAGAGACTTATATATCCTCAGAATACCTGGCATGTTATGATCTTTTTGCGAAAGCAAATCCGAGAAATAACGCGTCCCATCTTTCCATCTTTTGAGCATAGTAGGTAATAAATTGGCTAATGAATTAGAGTGAAGGGACAAAATACTCACGTACGAACTAAGGATAGTATCCCGTGATAAGTGCCTCTGATGATGTTCTGGATCTCGCGGGCAAAACACTCACGTATGATTTCGGGGGTAAGACCTTGTGAAAGAATGCCTCTGATGATGTCCGTTGGTAAATCGTAGTTAAAATTCACCAACTATATAAAAAAAATGAAAAAAAAAGAGAAAAAGAAAAGAAAAAAAATAGAAAGAAATAGTAGAGAAATAAATGCTCAACAACTTTATTCATCCATTTAAATTCATCAATATATGAGTATCTGGTTTAACTAGGGTGGGGAAAATATAAATAATACATCTTTATTACCCTTTACTTTGACCGAATATGAGTCGGGATTAAATTAAGCTAGGACTTTCTGAATGTGGGACACATAGGCAGATTGATACAAATGATTGGTAAATTATATAAACACCTTGGGGGCTCAAAGGTCAGTGGTTGGGTTTAGTCGGACCGAAATATCGGCGATTGCAGTTAGTATATGTGATTACATTATGGTTTGAGGAATTGAATTGGTTGACGAATTAAAAAGTTAAATGATTTTGAGATTGATTTCCTGATTATGATTCCATGGCAGTTTTTCCGAGACGGAAAAAAATAAGTGTGGGGATGTGATGAGAGTATATTTTGTAACTCTTTTATATATTTAATTCTATATTTTTATTAGTTATAATATATTAATTCTAATCATATTTCTTACATTGTGTGTTTCATATGCTTGGAGCTTAAATGTTATAAATCGTGATGTTTAGAGTGGTCTAAAGTTCATTTATATATATATATATATTGATCATCCTCTAAACACATCGAGTTGGGTTTAAAAGATATTATTTTACTCGGATTTTAATAATTAATGTTTTAATTAAAGAATGTGCTCAAATGCAATGACTAAGTGGACCCGAATTAAAACGCTTTATCTAAGTAAAGGTCATAACTATAGCTTCTAATTATTTAAAGAAAAGGAATATATGAAAATAAAAGAAAATCCAATCAAATTTTATATTACAGTAGAACCTCTATAATTTAATACTCGATAAATTAATAACCTCGATAAAACTAATAATTTGTCTGGTCCTAACTTGGGACCAGTACAAAATTGGATCCCAATCGATAAAATAATAAGATAATAATTTTATTGAAACCCCAATGTACTTATATTGGTCCCAGCGAAACTATAAATTAATAATTACTAAAATATTCCAAAATTATAGGATTGTCTAGTAAAAAATGAATCTATAGTCACTTGTTTTTTTGTGAACTTCAAATCTATATTAAGTTCATCTTTAAATCTCTCCATTGCACTTGAGAGTTGAGGCACGATATTCTCGTATTGCAACAAAAAGTTGCAATGCTTCTTTCCGAGTGATAGGTTATAAAGGTACTGAATCATCAGCAACTATATCATCAACCAGATTTTGAACAGTATCATTAGACATTTTATAGCGATCAATCTATATCTATATACATTGAACTTGACAAGTTCATTAATGTGTGAATGTACATGGGAATTTTGAAGGTCCTTGTTTCTGTTTTTTACAAATAGGTAAAGTGAACGGATATAAAAACTTTGAAGGTCGATACATTAATTTGAGAGTTCCTCATGAGTATAAGCCAACTCTTTAAATTAATAATTTATTAATTTATCGATATAATAATATCTCGCTAAATTAATAAAATATCTCGGTCCCAATATTATTAATTTATAGAGGTTTTACTGTATGTTGTTTTACTTTCGTGACTTTTGCATTGCAGGTGGAGAAACAAGCAAATTTCATATGGGCTTCAGGCCCAATCGGAGGAAAAGAATTACAACGTGAAGAGGAGTTTGGGCCATAACAAAGATTAAGGAATCAAGGGAACGAGAATAATAAAAGGGGGGCCGTACGCAGAGAAGAGGGACGGACGACGCACAAGGGGTGCAGCCCTAGTTGCCACACACGCAAATCGAGGCAGTAGGAATTTTCTTTGGGTGCTGTTGATCGAATTTTCAAGATAGCTGCATATTATAGGGAAGGATATTTAAATTTTGTAGTTTAATAATTATGATGAACAGTCTAGTAGTGATGGTACTTGTTTTATTCGTCATGATTATTGGCTAATTTTCTTTAACTGCTTTTGGTGAATGGTTGTGTAAAATCGTTCTTTTCTTAACTGGTTAATTGCTAATTGCTCCGGAATACTTGCTACTGTTGAACACCCGCATGCTAAATTGTTTAATCTAACTAGTAACCTAGGGTTTTAGTGGTCCACTGTTTAATGATCTAGCACTTTCTTGCGGCAGGAATAATCAGCCCATTAGAAATTTAGGTTATTAGGTCAAGGAAGCAATTGGGGACTATGTCTATGTAGTATTAGCAATTGATTAGGTTTTGCCCAGATCGGTAGCCAACCAGGATCCAAAGTAGTTAACTTGTCACATAAGTAATCTTAGCTTTAATAGTTTCCTTAGTTGTTAAGTTAGTTAAATTTTAGTTAATTTCCAATCTCAGCAAAAACAACCAAGAGGCAATTTAGTGTAATTCCTTAGATTAAATTAGTTTAGTTTAGTTTAGGTCAATCTAGGTTAGTGACAGTAATCTAGGTTTAGGTAGTTAATTTAGTTAGATAGTTAAAATCTAAATCGCTAGTGACCACCAACTCCCCTGGATTGATACCCTACTTACCCTATCTATAGGTTTAAGTTTAGGATTATTTGTAGCGGTCTCGACACCCGTTATCAGGTGGTATGTGGGAAGTACTTGATGTGGAAAAATGTGGGTTTTGTGGTATGTGGGAAGTACATGATGTGGCATGCTGACTGAACCAAAAAGGTGGTATGTGGGAAGTACCTGATGCGGGTGGTCTAAATATAACATACTAGTTTTTTATCCCCGTGTGTTACACGACTGAGTTTAAAAAAAGCTATAAATACAATCATAATTTAGGACAGTTATGTATTTTTATAACTATATAAACATTTCTTAGTAATTATAGGTGGGTCAGATATTTACGACAATGGGTATTTGGGCGGTGGTTTTCTATGGGATGAATGAGCAACGTGTCGTGAGTAACATTGTTTTTCCATGATGAGACTCTCGGGTAACCGGATGTTTGCAGATCAAAAAAATATCTAGTCACGGAAAATAAGGTTTTTGTTTATTATATTGATAGTATATTTGAATTTAAACTCAATCAAAGTAAAAAAGTGAACTACTTGGTATATTTGAATTTAAACTCAACTAAATTAAAAAAGTTATAAAATTAAATAGAATAAAATATTTTATATTACATGTAAAATATTTAATTAAATTATAATTATGAATAAAGTATTATAAGCATTATATTAAACTATTAAAGTATCTACAATAAAATATAATATATACACAATAAAATATTATCTTGAAAATAAAATATTAACCTTAATATTAAGGGTTATTGGATTTAAATAATCCCAACTATCAGTAATTGGCCAATAATAATCCCAACCCACGAAATGTTTTCCAACGAGCTAAACTTTCACGTTATTTTTTTCTGGCAGTCCCAACCTAACAGATTGTTAACACTGTTAATTTTAGATGACGTGGCATGCCTATGTGTAATTTTCTTCTTTTTTCCTTTTTTTTGATGATGTGGCATTATATCTCTATGACTTTGTTGACTCCCCCATTTAAAACACCATCGACGGAAAATCAAGCCCTATTACCTTTCACTCTGCAAGAATGGCTGGCGGAGGACTAGCGGCCGGATTTTCTGGAGAAGTTTTTTCCGGTGGTGTATAAGAAGACGAAGGAAGGGAATCATCGATGATGTTTTAAATGGGGGTCAACAAAGTCAGCCACCTATAATGCCACTTCATAAAAAATAAAAAATACACATAGGCATGCCACGTCATATAAAATTAACGGCGTTAACAATCTGTTAGGTTGGGACTGCCAGAAGAAAATAGGGTGAAAGTTTGACTCGTTGGAAAACATTTCATGAGTTGGAATTATTATTGGCCAATTACTATTAGTTAGGATTATTTAAATCCAATAACCCTAATATTAAAATTTAGTATTTGGATAATTACTAACTTTAATATAAAAAATATTGTATTTGAATAATTAGTTATTAGATAATTACTTATTATAAGTTTAAATTTAATAAAACCCTAATATGGGAGTTTACTGTATATATATATATATATATATATATATATATATATATATATATATAATGGGCGGGAAAATAAGATTAAGGAGGGTTGTGGTGATGACAAGTGTCCCAAATATTTTCTTTTATACAATAGTATGATATGATGATTCAATCAATCTTGAGCCTTGTAAAAGTAAACTATGACAGCAAACATAATATTGAAACTTGGTTTTACTTAAATGCTACATTGAGCATTCACAGCCCATTCCCTATAATGGTTGTGGGATAAACCTTAAAATTTAAGGTGTAGTTTTGAGTGGTTGTGAGTAGAGGAGAGAGAAATATTTAAGGAAAATCTGGGGAATCCCTATATTTAAAGAAAAATCTGGTGAATCTTTAAAATTCAAGGTTTGAAGAGAGAGAAAAAGTAATGATAAATGTATAAAAAAGTATTATTTAATTGTGTTTGTGAGTGGAAGAGATAGAAAAAATAATGATAAATATATAAATTATAGGGATAAGGATAAGAAATGGATTGTGAATGCTCACAGAAGCAAATAAAGTGAAGTATATATTTAATGTTTTTCCCGCCATCCGACCTAATTAAATCCGTCTCATATACCTATCTAGAAACCCTATTTCCCAAAATTCAAAATATTCATTGTTTAGAGAATTAGAGAAAACGAGATGTTTACCACCCCGCGCGTTGCTGTGGTGTTGAATTTGTATACTAAACGAAAGTCAAAAAGTTAAGTGGTATAAAAAGTAAAAGTTTAAAAGTCTCGTGGTGAAAGTATAAAACTATAGAAGTATACTATAAGCAAAAGTAGAAAAGTTAAAAGTTTCGTGGTAAACTTAGAAGACAAAAAAACTTAAAACAAAAGTTAAAATTTTAAAAGTTAGAGGGTTAAAAAGTTAAGGAGTATAAAACATAAAAGTTTAAAAGTCTCGTGGTGAAAGTATAAAACTATAAAAATATACTAAGTTAAGGGTATAACACGTAAAAGTCTAAAAGTCTCGTGGTGAAAGTATAAAACTACAAAAATATACTAAAAACGAAAGTAGAAAAGTTAAAAGTTTCGTGGCCAAAGTAGAAAACAACAAAACTTAAAACAAAAGAAAAACAAAAAAAAAAAACTTTAAAAGTTAAAGGGTTAAAAAGTTAAGTGGTATAAAACGTAAAAGTCTAAAAGTCTTGTAGTGAAGTAGTATAAAACTATAAAAATATACTAAGTTAAGGGGTATAACACGTAAAAGTCTAAAAGTCTCGTGATGAAAGTATAAAACTATAAAAGTATACTAAAAACGAAAGTATAAAAGTTAAAAGTTTTATGGCCAAAGTAGAAGACAACAAAACTTAAAACAAAAAAAAAACTTTAAAAGTTAGAGGGTTAAAAAGTTAAGGGTATAAAACGTAAAAGTCTAAAAGTCTTGTAGTGAAAGTATAAAACTATAAAAAATATACTAAAAACGAAAGTAAAAAAGTTTTTCGTGGCCAAAGTAGAAGATAACAAAACTTAAAACAAAAAAACTTTAAAAGTTAAAGGATACAAAACGTAAGAGTATGAAAAATATGTGACTAAACTATAAAAACCAAAAGTTTACTATTTCATAAAAAAAAGTGTTTAAAAGTTTAAGGGGTAGAAACTGCCAAAACCCTAAAGTTTTGTGGTCGAAATAAGAAAAATCAAAAAAATAACTATTCATCCCCAAATTTGATTGTATAATAATAAATTGACCAACTCTCAATCGGCTTCTACGGAAAATCGCATCTACCACACTCGCTTTCGTCGATTCAACCCTCACTTTCATCGAGTCGATTCAAGGTAAAATCCTAAAGAACATCAAATCGAAATCGATTCTGATGTGCGCTGTCGGTTAATCTTTCATTGTAAGGCAATGACGAAATCGATTCAAGGAAATGACGATTTCGATAACTCTAATCGAAATGATTGTGATATATGATTTCTAAGAAAGATATGATTCTGTAAAAGAAAATAACGATTTGGTTCGTCTATGTTTTTTTTATCGGGTTACATATCCCTAAATGTTAAAAACCCTAAAATCTATCTATTGCATCCGTCAATTGATTATAAATCTAAGCATAATTGAGGTAACAGAACCCTACACGTGATTGTAGGGTTTCCTTATTCTTTTATTTCCAAATATTTCATGTTAGTTTTCCTATTTCTGTGTTCACTCAGTTTTATCATTGACTGATTCTGATGATATTGTTAAAAACCCTAAGATTTGATGTAACTTATGATTCAAGTTTCTACACAGATTACTACAATAATCTTGGTTTTACAAAATATAGATGTGTTTTCAACTAAGATAAAAACTCCTTTTTAGATTTTTATTCATATAGAGGGATCATTTGCTGTTGTGAAGAGGTTCACATTATAACATATAAAGTTTGTTTCATATTTGATAATTGCTGCTGTGAGTTCAGAATTGTTATATAATCAATGATATATGGAATAATGTACTCATGCATTTAATTGTTTTGTTGTTGCTAGTAGTATTTATGTTAGGCATCTCAAGAATTTTGATCGATCATGATTCTCATGTGGAACAATAGGAATATGTTGATGTTTTAATCAATTTTGTATCTAATCCATTGTTTTAATTTTGTATCTCACAGAGCACGTTAATTTCTGTTTGTAATTTTTTGAATTTGTTTTACTTATCCTTAATTCACTCGGTGCATTTATTTACTGTGTGTAAGTTTTTTGAGTCTGTGATTTTTCTCAAATTTTAGCATTTGTGCTTTAAAAACAAGTTTTAGTTTGTTGAAAATATGGAACACAATTTTGAAGTTACCTCGAGGTTTTCACATTTGTAAGTTATTCTCTAGTTTTCATCTACTATGAAATTCAATTCTTATGAAGTTAAACTAACCAATGGTGTTTTTTTTAGTGGCAGGCAAGCTTCCTTTAAAGGTTTGACTGTCTATCGTTTGATACATGCTTACACTTGTAAGCCTCAAGCTGTACAAGCCCCTATTGCTGTTGTCAGAGCTCTTACAGCTACGATTCAATCGATATTGCATGATGTTCAAGCTGCTGCTTCTCTAATTCAAGATCATGGGGATGCGGTTAAGGACCTTAATGAAGCTTGTGAATGTCTTGCTAATGCTGTTAAGACCCTTACTTCGGATGAGGTTGAGAAGGGTAATTAAGGGTGATGTGCTTGATGTTGATGTTGCTCCTTCTGTTGGGGTGATCAATGACTGTTTTAGTCATTGGAAGGAAATGGTAGTCTTATGATTTATAAAATTGGTCCAACAAGTTTTTTTGATTTATATTTTTAATATTGTTTGAAAGATTGTTATTAACTTTTTTTTTGTTAGTACCCCTCCGAAGGAAGCGAGGAAAAGCATAATCACTGGATAAGTGAAAAACAACATAGACTTACTCTAATGACAACTGCATTAGCTCTCCAACATGAGTGGGGAGAAGCACATTTGTTCCCGTAAATTATCTTATACAAGTTCCCTTTTTTTCTTCTTCATTAGTGATCTTTTAGTTGACATTTCTTTTATATCTATCTTTTCTAGCAAACCGGATATCGACTCAATAACTGACTTTGTTGATGGAGATGCTATAGCTGATCTTGAGGCTACTTTATGCACGTACTTGGAGGGGTATACTGGGTACATATATGAAACTGTTTTAATATGTTATTATTAACTGATAATTAATGTGTTATTAGTAACTGATCATTTGTGTTTCACGTATAGCTTGAGAAACCGAAAGACAATAAACTGTGGAAAGCTATCTTGGATGTTGTAGATGAGGTAATAGATTGTTTGTATAACTGGTATGTAAAAATTTGTGATTTACCAGTTATGGTATCAATAAACGTATATCTACTTTGTTTCAGGTTATCAAACCTCAAGATCGAGAAGTGTTTGTTCAGTTCCCAAGCTGTGAACCAGATGAACGAATGTAAGCATTCATTTCTGCTTTTGCTTCATCTTCTTGAATTTGGCTCATTGAACTAGACCCTTTTGGCATTTGTTTCTAGGCATGGGTGTTGTCGTGTCTTTTTCTTTGACAAAAAAGTTGACTTGCTGTTGGTAATACAGTTTGGTTATGCATTGTGAGTATCTTAAATAAGTTTTAGACCATTTGTATAGCTAAAGTAATAAGCTAATCGTTAATCTTTTTTTCAGTGACCCATGAAGCATTATGGGAAGAGGCGGTTTGTTAAGAGGCCGTTTGTAAAGAGGATCGGATTTGTATAGGATTTTGTCTTGCACAGGTTTAATATGGCTAACAAAATATTATAATACATACGCAAACCTATACGTAGAACAATAATACATGCATGTGAACATGGCTATATGGGTTAACAATGGTATTATGGGGCAAAAAGTAGATATATGTTTCTAACATGGATATATGGGTTAACAATGGGAAGTGGATAAGGAGGTGCCCATAAAATTGTTTATATGATTCATTTTGGTTACAGCTGTGTTGTTTTATATAAGGGATGCATTAGATGCTATTGGATGGTATTTTAGTTATCCTCCAAAGAGTACTATCATCATGATAATTGATATAGTTGTGGTTTTGTTTTTATTATATTGATCATGGGTTTGTGTTTATTTACCGGGTAATGCATCTTTTTCTCACTTTTATATTTATTAATTTTAGTGAGGAGAATAAATGAGGGGTAACGTATGGTGGGTTTCAGACAAATCTGTAAATCTATTGATCATTCTTTCTATTTTCATCTTTGAATTACTTTCATTCTATACCTTTTTTTTCCAAATACATTCATCCTAGACCCCTTTTATAAATTTTCACCTTTGAATTACTTTCCTTCTATACCTTTTTTTTTCAAATACATTCATCCTAGACCCTTTTATAATGAACTATTATAATATATAGAAATATAGATTTTTTTAATCGGCTCCATTCGAAACAAAATTTTTTTCATCCTAGACCCCTTTATTAAAAAAAATTAAGTAGGGGTGAGAAAAAACCGAAAAAATTGAAAAAACCGAACCGGAACCGAAAAAATCGAACCGAAGTAAAAGCCGAAAAAAACCGAATAAAAAAAAAAACCAAACCGTAACTTATGGTTCGGTTTCGGTTCAGGATTAAGAGAAAACCGAAAAAAAACCGAACCGAACCGAACCGAATGAAAATTTTATATAAGTTTTTTAGTTTATATAGATATGTAACTGTGTTTTAATTAACTTAATTGTAGTTATTTACAATTCTTGTATAACTCGGTTGATACTTACCTTTGCAAACCACCAAGATGTCTCAAGTTCGAGTGCCCTCTCAATCTGTTATTTCATTTTTAAGCATCGACTCCTCTTCTTTCCTCTTCTTATCATCGAAAACGATGAAGATTGGGGTCAAGATCTTTAGTGTTAAAAACTTTTGAATTTAAAACCAAGTTTTATTTTGTATGTTACACGTGTTTTTGTTTTTTTTTAGTTTGACGGTTATATCGATACTGTTTAAGACTATTAATAATTTATCTTCTAAGACTAGACATTTAAAGTTTAAAACTATTTTAACCACATCTTACAAAAAAAAAACCGAATCCGAAACGAAACCGAAAAAAAAACCGAACCGAAACCGAATGGTTTTTTTCTAGGAACAAAACCATTCGGTTTTCGGTTCGGTTTGAGCCAAAAACCGAACCGAACCATGCTCATCCCTATTTCTAAGTATGTTACTACCCCTCCGAAAGGAAGGGATGAAGAGAGTATTCAATGGATTAGTGAAAAACAACACAAACTTACTCTAATGAGTGTTGCATTATGTCACGTAGTTATCTTTCTTGACTCACGAACGGCACTTAGATTCAATATAAGCTTAGCCTTTGACCCAAACTAGTAACGATTCAAAGTGACTATAGGGAAAATTGCAAGTTTTTGTTACAAATATGACTTTCTATTACTATGAAGAGACGATTACAAGAGTGTGTTACAAGTTTGTGTACAAACTTGTAAGAGTGTTTGGGTGGTTACAAATGTGACATCCATCACCTATTTATACTACTTGAATATGGACTCTAATTTCTTCTAAATAATTCTTCCATAATATCTTAGATTTTTCTATGGAAATATCTTAGATATTTCAATGGACCTTCTTGAAATTTCCATGGCTTTAAAGATTGTTTTAGAACCTTCACTGTATCCAATTATGTAGCGAGTTCTACAGATTCCCGAAGCATTGATTATTCAAGTCTTGGATAGAAACTTTTAATTCCCGGTGATTGTGATTCAGGTTAAGGTGGGACGTGACATTCTCCCCCACCTAATTCCATGACGTCCTCATCGTGCTTCTTGTGCCGTCTACAAATTTTACTTCCAGTGTATCCAAGCGTTGATAAGTATCACCGCTTTGATTGTATCTCAAAGCATCAAATCGTTGGATACACATGTCGATTTGAGTCATTATTCTGACATCTATGACACGTGTCTCTCTCATAGGCTTTTTCACATGAGTTTTCCCGCCTAAAACATCCCTATTTGTTTTTGGAACTTCATGTGGATTTTAAGTTATCCATTTAACCCAAAACAAATCGCATATATGTTCTTATAACTTGGAACAAGGATAACTATAAAACCCAAAATTGAAACGCGCTTCTCATCGCTATAAAACATCCAATGTTGGTGAAGTTTTCTTGATTTTTCGATTAATGTGTGTATGTATATCCATCTTACTAGTTAACCACCCGCGTGTTACATAGTTGTGGAAATTTAAATATAATTGCAGGAGAGATTTTTTAACACAACTTTTAGTAGATGATACAAATAATAATGAAATTAAACAAAAGTTAAATGGTCAACTCAGAAATATCTAAAACCTTATTTATATACAGATAAAGTATTGAATACTGTATTAGAAACGTTATCATCTTTATGTTTAACTAACATCTTCAAGTCGTCTCTACTATCATGTTCAAATACTGTCTCTACTATCATGTTCAAATACATAATTCTAATACACTGACGAATTGAAAACTATGTATTATGAGCTATGCTTTATACATTTTATAGTGGATATCACAGGTAATAACAAGAACGAAAATCAACTTACTAACTTTAATTAAACCGGAAAATTTTACAAAGACATCCGAACCCCTATTTATAATAATCTTAAATCTAAGAAACCTAATCAGATACAAACTAGGAAACTATATATAATAATTAATGAATCAATATCCAAACCAAAAAAACTAATTAAATAATTAAATCTAATTCTAGTTAATCCTAACTAAATTAAATAACTAATAAAACATTGTCAACCAATCCCTAACTATTGACTAATTACAATATTAGTCCAACAATCACCCTCTAATCTTGTAATGTTCCTCCAAAGTCTTGAATACGGAGTAAGACACAAAGCTTTTTCACCTTAATCAACTATCTTCTGTGTTCTCTTTGCATCAACACCTTTGTTGCAACCAACGCAAAATTTAAAATATATATTGAGTCGTAGCTCTAACGAAACCAGTGGCGGACCTGTAATAGGCCCAGGTGGGTCCCCGTCTCCCCGAGGACCCCCTCAACTTCGTATGTAAAGTGGAAATTATATGAACGGTTTTTAAATTTTTTTTTGTGTGTTCAGGAGTTATTAAATAAAATGTTTGGTAAAATAAAACAAGTTCATCCACTAGAGCCTAGTGGTAATACCCTTCGTCGAATTCTGAAAAGGCGCCGGTTCGATTTCGGTGGTTTTCTGGTCCTCTTTCATTTTCCCCAACCTTTTTTGCATTTACTGTTGTATAAATACTTCCACCACTTTTTTTTTTCATTTCCCACTTTTTTTCATTAAATTTACTGGGTAACGCATCTTTTTCTCACTTTTATTTTTTATTAATCTTAGTGAGGAGAGTAAATGAGGGGTAACGCACGGTGGGTTTCGGACAAATCTGTAAATCTATTGACCATTCTTTCCATTTTCATATTTGAATTACTTTCATTTTATACTGCTTCTTTTCAAATACATTCATCCTAAACCCCTTTTATTATGAACTATTACAATATATAGAAATATAGATTTTTTTTAATCGGCTCCATTCGAAACAAAATTGTTGATCATCCTTATTTTCGTCCATGATATTTTTTATTGAAATCTTGCATCATCCTCATTATTTCTATATTATTTAAATTTTAACGACGACATTTCTTTTGTTTTTGTGTCGTATTTATCTTATGTGACCAACCCGATCCGGACCAAATTTCTTTATATATGTTTCTATGAAACTGAATATCTAAAAGTAATAACTCCGTAATAAAAATTATGGCCCTCCTAAAAAACTTTTCTAGTTCCGCCCATAGACGAAACCTATAGGTTTCTTATTAGTTTAAGTCGTAGCATAAATTTATACACCAACATAAATATGGTCTGATTACATTATCAAGTGCCAGAGTTTAAAGCAAGTCAAAACCTCATTTATGGTTTGATTACATTATCATGTTTCATCTAAACATCTAGTTGTGGCCAGCGGCGAAGCTTGACTGAAAATTCCGTTAGAGCTGAAAGTCAAGGGTCGAACTCCTGTTAAGGCCGCACTAAGTATATAAATTTTTTTTGGACAAAACGGGTAGGGTCCGGGCCCGATCGGGCCCACATAAACCTTCGCCCCTACTTTTGGTTAATCAAAGTGTATATTAGTCAAAAGGTTAAGGCTTTAAATCCTAAAGTGAAAACCTTATAATAAACCCTCTCCGGCTGCTTCGTTAGTTCCAACTTCAAATCCTCTGAATCCATCAACGCCAAAAGAAGTATCTACTATATAGTGGGATCTCTTGATTTAATGGTTGTGATTAATTTCCTTTTTTTTTCTTTTTTCTCATATTACAAAAAATTTCATATGTGAAAAGTAGTTATTTCACATACGAAATTGTCTACAATGAACTGCACCCTCTATAATAATAAGAAGTAACTTTAGGTAACAAGTAAACTCATTTATGGTTTGATTACATTATCATGTTTCATCTGAACAGAGAAGTTCATCTATTTGTGGTATATCTATCTAATAGCCAAAAGGTTAAGCGTTTAAATCCTAAAGTGAAAACCTTGTAATAATAACAAGTAACTCTAGGTAACAAGTAAATTCATTACAAAAAAGTCTGCAAATCATACGCAATCGAATTTTTGAGTAATTTCCAACGAAGTTCATGCATAAGTTCGTCGAAACCACAAAAGCATTTGAGAGCATAAAACATTCATTTGCACATATAATACTATTTTGGCATATAACATTCTGCATGATTTGAATGGTATCACACACAAAATCAATCTTAAGCAGTCATGAAGATTTAAAAGATATCGACATGATTTAATAATAGTAACAACAATTGATAAAGTACAACTTTAGAGTTTCATGTCCTAAGTTCCACAAAAAGACTGGCTTGTGGGCAGAGTCCAAGTACTTCAAGTGTGGAAGAGAGATCATCATCTTCACCATAAAGAACGCGTGGAAAGAAATTCACAAGCGTGTAACTTCCGATCTCTAAGCATCCTGAAGAATCAACAAAATCGTATACAGATTGCAGTGTCGCGCTACAATGGAACCTTCTTCCTTTGCGCTCTCCGTTTGGTAATCTCACCAACACCTTCATGTAATACCAAATAATTTCTTGCAGGATTTATTTCTGAAGCTAAATAACTCTACTAGAGTAATGTGTGTTATTACCAATTTATCATTTCTGAAGCTAAATAACTCTACTAGAGTAATGTGTGTTATTACCAATTTATCATACCTGAGTAACATCAGGCCCTTTTTCAGGTTCAGGACCTAAGGACAATGCTTTCTTCTCAAACAACCTAGCTGATTCAGCCTCTTTTTCTACTTGGTTTTGAACTTGCTTGGCCTGAAATGACATGAACAATTTAAGCATTTTAGATCATGTTCTTGATATCTTGGATACAAAATCATTTTTGGATCGCGAAAACATACTTGATCTGCTTCAGTCAAACTGAATCATATACCAATTATAGGCACTGGGATTAGGCTCATTCACGAGCCGAGCCAGAGCAAGCTCGAGCTCGGATCGAATTGTAAACCAAGCTGGCTCGGCTCAGTTTTGATATCCGAACTGAAAACTTGAGTTTGAGCTCGGCTTGGTTTTGTTTTAGAAAATAACTCAGCTTGCTTTTCACTCGCTTATTATTAGAATTTAAAAGGAAAAAAAAGTCTCAAAACGAATGAGACCGAATAATAATCGAGAGTTAGGCTTAAAAGATTGAATATCCTTCACTTATGCTACAAAATGTAAAAATTTGTGATTAATATAAATGAGCTAACGAGTGAACCAACTTTGGCTCGGTTATAAATCAAGCTCCATCATTTTTCAAGACTTTCACGCAAGCTATAAGCCATGAGCTTTTTAAACCCTTTCTAACTAAGGGTAACAAAAAAGAAAAATTGAATCAAGGGTGTTGAAACCGGAGAATTAGATACCTGCCGGTGCAGAGAAATAGTCTCCGTTGCCGCCGTTGGTGATTCTCGATTAGGCCGATTTTCGATTTCGGATGGTAAATGAAAAGCTTCCGATCTCTCAGGCGAAACTGAAACTAGAGGAGACACCGTTGACTTTCGTTGAAGTACAAAGGTAGTTAACCCGATTGAATAAGAGAGAACGCCGGCAGCCACCCAAAACCCGAGCCGAACCGAACCGGTGATTAACCGTAAAACACCAGCAGTTATAGAAATCGGCAGCAGGAGGAGTTTCCATGCTAAACGTATTAGACCTGAACCTCCACGGATGATTAACCCAGGCCGTTGAGCTTTTCCGATTTCTGATACACGACTCATGTTTATACTGAAATGAAACAAGTTCCATTAAAATCTGGTTGTATGTTTTATCCAGTTTGGAGTTATGTGGTCATGAAGAGTTAATGAGTAGCATGGTTTTGGTTAAAACCACGTGTTTTTGGATACAAGTACAACATACATCAACATCATTGTTGCTGGACCAAAGCTAAGATTCCCAAGTTTTGTTTTCACGGTCACCATCAAATCACCTCTCGCTCGTTCTTCATCCAGACATCCACCAATTATAGCAGTAGTATTTGCGTTAAATTTTACATGCTTGTTTACCACCGGGATGACAAAAACCTAAGTTTATACAAGGTATTGGTTTGTTTTATCACACAATTAAACCGACCATTCCGAGTGAGGTGAAGTGATTTGATATTATCACAACAAGAGAATAGATCAAAACACACTGTAATCAACTATGTTCTACTACTGATTTAATAAAACCGACTACAGTTGAGAATTCAAGGAACAGGTAATCTAGAAGGAGATGAGAGAACTAGAATTCTAGAAGATAGATGTGAAGAAGAAACCATAATTGATCATAACAATATTCATTATTCCTGCTATCTTCTTTCTAACCTTTAAATCATTTCCTTCTCACCAATTCAATCTTGGTTGGGCCTAATTCCTTCTCTTGAATTTGGCTGCCAATTGGGCCTAACTGGGCTTAGATTAATGTTCATAACATGAGGTATTGTTTTTACCTTTTAGCTTTGTAGTTGGTGATGTAATACAATTTAGACCCTCGAGTTTATAAGTTAATTTATTTTAAACCCTAACCATTACATTACGTTTTGTATACAAAGTTTGTGATATAGAGTTTAGGCCCCACTTACGATTGTAAAATACAATTTTAATAATATATGATAACATATTCATGAAATTTTATTCCCATAACATACCACTTTACCCATATTTTATAAATTGACATTTTATATAAAATACCGGTTGTATAAAATATGATATCACACATTTAACATTTACGAACACATTAGTTCCAAACCATTGTAAGGAAAAAACATCACTAGGGTCTAAAGGGCTAAAATTGACAAAATGCCAAACTTAAATTATAGGAGCTGATTTGTAATAATACAAACTGCATGGTATATTCTATACATATGACAAACCTGAGGGGGTGCTCTGTAAATTATCCACAAAGAATTAAATGGAAAGCAGCTCCATGGACTTTCATCTCCAAATGAAATTAAATGTCCTCCTACTGCTTAATTGACTTTCACAGACAAGAGATAAAAGAATATCCTATTTTGTTAAACGAGTTAAATAGATTCGAGAATGAAATCTTTCATTGATTACTGAATACACAATGAAGAACCAACTATATACAAGCTAACTCATTGTCTAACAAATAACTAACAATAACTAACTAAATCTAACCATAGTTAGGTTAACTTAACAAACTAGTAACTAACTTTCAATCAAACATAAAACAGGTCATCTGCATCTCGATATCAAAGAAGCGCGGATCCTGTCCATCCATAATTGTTATTATCACGCAGATCTTCTATCTTGACCCGATATCAATGATATAACCCGGAGCTTGTTTTTCTAATAAAACGATGAGGTACAAACTTCGAAACCCGGGTCAATCAGATATTATGCAATAATCCAACACCCCCCCCCCCTCTCAAGTTGGAGGCTGTGAAAGACCCAACTTGGAAACAAAATGGCCATGTAAAGAGGCTGGTAAGCTCTTAGTAAAAACGCCTGCAATCTGGTCACTAGAGGGTAGATGTTCAAGATAAATTAATCCACTTTGTACCTTTTCTCTCACAAAATGACAATCTATGTCAATATGTTTGGTACGTTCATGAAAAACATGATTTTTAGCAATATGGATGGCAACTTGGCTGTCACATTTAAGGGGAACAGGCTGGACATTTGGAACAGAAAATTAATGCAACAAACGTGTAAGCAAGCAAGTTCAGCAGTCACTCTTCTCATGGATCTACATTATGCTTCTGCTGAACTGAGAGAAATAGTAGCCTGCTTTTTAGACTTCCAAGAGATTGGGCTGCCACCAAACATAATGAAGTAGCCCCTAACAGATCTTCTTGTGTTAGGACAAGAGGCCCAATCTGAGTCACAATAAGCTTGTAACTGGAAATCAGAAAGAGTGTTAAAGAATAAACCATGAGATGTTGTATGCCTGACATATCTCAAAGTGTATAGAGCAACATCCCAATGTGGAGCACAAGGATTGGACATGAACTGGCTCAGGAATTGAACAGCAAATGACAAATCTGGTCTTGTATGAGTCAAATAATTGAGCTTGCCAACCAGACGCCTATAAGCTAAAGGATGAGAGAGGAATGCCAGAATTAAGTTGAAGTTGATGATGAGTAGGTAGAGGGGAATCAGTGGAAGAAAGAGACAGATTATCAAATTCTTTCAACATATCAAGAGCAAATTTTCTTTGAGTTACATAATAGCCATTATCATGTTTAATGACTTCTAAACCCAA
>JBCNJP010000027.1:34702346-34764346 GCA_039602395.1 Deinandra increscens subsp. villosa
ACAATTTTATGTTACAATAATGATACAGACATTTAACACTGATGTTACCATCATTTTGCACTGATGTTACAGATGCTTAACATTAATGTTACAAATGCTTAACACTGATGTTAATGTCAGTGTTAGTGGAGGTTACAAGTCTTCATATAAATAATAAATAATAATTTTTTGATTTTTTATTGAAAACCAACTCAACAAGTAATTTTTGTAAGTTTCTTTACCAACAATTCCTTCTCTTTCTCTCGATCTTTCTTACCTATTATTTTCTGCAAAGAATAATAAACACATTAAAATAACCCAGATTTATATCTTAAGCAAAACATTAATTGGTGATTACATTTCTAGAACCAAATTAGAGTATCTTTAAACTTTAATATGCCTTAATAAATACATATTTCTACAAGCAAATGATATAAATTCTTACAATACATTTACGTTTAGACTTGCCATTTTAACTTCCATCCTTATAATCTTCACAGTCACTCAAATCCATATTACATAATTCTATAATAAAAAAAGCTTCCTATTAACATTAAGGCAACCAGAATAAACACTAAATCAATTAAACATAACACTATAGTATTCATAATTAACGTCAATCCACCAAGACTTCTAGTTACACGTCTATTTTTTTTCCTTGTTGATAGATGCATCTTGAGAAACATCACAATGAGTTATCATTATTTCTTCAAGCCTCCACTATGGGATAAATAATTTTTTAGAAATATTTTATTTTTCAACATGTTTATACTTGCTCTCTTCTTCTATGTATTTAGACGCTAGAAAATAATCCAGCTATCATATTCTCGAAACCCCTCATCCAGGCTTTTAAAACCCTAGAAAATAACCCAGCTATATAAAAAAAACCATTTTTCTCAAATTGAAGATAAATAGCCCTATTTTCCAAAACATATTTAGATGAATTTTATATTTATGAACTCGTTTTTGGTTAAAAAGAACTAACAAAGAACTCGAAGAATGAAAAAAATAACCCTATGATCTTTTAATTAAAAAAACTCGAACTTGGTAAGATGAAGTTTTCATTTATGAACTCGGTTTTGGTAACGAGATCATGATTTTTAGTTAAATATAACCCAATATAAACTTGAGACTACTCCTAATTTCAAAGAACAAATCAGGAAACAGGAAAATAACTTTATGATCTTTTTAGTTAAAAAGAACTCTAACTAACATAAAAATATTTACCTTTATGCTTTCAGATCGGTATGCTTTGCAATCTTCCTATAGTTCGTTCCGAAAGAATCCTTTCATCTTCAATGTTAGTCTTTCGAGAACTTGAAAAAACTAATTCCATATATTTAATGAAGATAAGAATTGTTTTCTTTTGTAAATGTTTAAAGTACTTTTGGAGACTGATTTGATTGTGATCAGAGGGTAGTAAGTTACTGGAATACCCTTGGGTAGAGGATAGTTATAAGTTACTGGAATACTCTTGGGTAGAGAATAGTAAGTTACTGGAATACCCTTGGGTGCCAGATTCCTTCAAAAAGAAAGAATATAATATATCTTTTAATTTCAACCATCAGATCAACACTTGCTTTAGATCACAAACCATTGAGATGTAGTTATTTAGTTAGTTCTCTAAGAGCATTCACAGCAGCTTCCTTATCTTTATCTTTATAATTTACACATAAAACACATTTATTCATAATATATAAAGACTTTTAAAAAACACCACACATCACATTCTTTATCTTTATATTTGTGTGATGGATTGATATATTTACAAATCCCTTATATTTATCCTTAAAATATAAGGATAAGGTTTAAATATAAAGATGCTAATGTGGGACAAAAATTAAATATTTCTTATATTTTCCTTAAATTTTAGGTTAAGGAGTAATATAAAGATGCTATTGTGAATGCTCTAAGGTATGGTTTTAATTTGTCGCAATCCCTATAAATACATATCTACTTACTCTAGCCTTTCAATCTCACTTTTGAGTTTTGAGAAGTCATTTTTACCTTCAATCTTCAAAACTTCCCTCATCCTGGAAATTCACCATCTACCACCCTAGACCTTTTTTTTTTCTTTCCAGACGTGTAAACTAGGTTTTAAATACTCGCGTGTTACGTGTGAGTTACTGCTTGTAAGACACTTAACAAAACATCCAATCTCTTCTATTTTAGACCATACTTTCTAAATCTTAAATGCTCAAAAAATAATAACCTTAAACCATAAACTCAAAAACTACACCACGGGAACTAAATCCTAAATTTTAAAACCAAAAGCGTAAACCAAACAACCTTAACCTTAAGCCTTTAAATGTACTTCGTAAGAGTGAACCCATAACCTTTACTCTAAAAACCAATGTTTTCATAGCCGGACCGGACATCAAACCGGAAGGCTTACCGGGTCACTGGTTAGAACGAAACAACTGGTCGGGCTTACCGGGTCATAAATACTATAATAATATAAAATCTCAATAATGGAAGATATTATAAATTTAAAAAGAATAATTGGAGATGATCGGATGGTTTAATGTCCCCATAAGTGATCTAAATTTACCGTTAAGAAAAATAGGGAACGTGATATAATTTTATAATATATTTATATAATCTTATAAATATTAAGATATGAAATTAAAAAGAAAAGTTACAATTCATATGTCAAATTAAATTAAGTACAATATTCGTTAATATTCATTAAGACCGTAAAATTATATATCAAAAGTATATTAATAAAAGTAGGTATATAATGTTCATAAATATAACATATTAGTATTTTATCCCCGTGTGTTACACGGCTGAGTTTAAAAAAGCTATAAATACAATCATAATTTAGGACAATTATGTATTTTTTATAACTATATAAAAATTTCTTAATAATTATAGGTGGGTCAGATATTTACGACAATGGGTATTTGGGTGGTGGTTTTCTATGAGATGAATGAGCAACGTGTCGTGAGTAACATTGTTTTTCTATGATGAGACCCCCGGGTAACCGGATGTTTGCAGTTCAAAAAAATATCTAGTCACGGAAAATAAGGTTTTTGTTTATTATATTGATAGTATATTTGAATTTAAACTCAATCAAAGTAAAAAAGTGAACTACTTGGTATATTTGAATTTAAACTCAACTAAATTAAAAAAGTTATAAAATTAAATAGAATAAAATGTTTTATATTACATGTAAAATATTTAATTAAATTATAATTATGAATAAAGTATTATAAGCATTATATTAAATTATTAAAGTATCTACAATAAACTATAATATATACACAATAAAAATATTATCTTGAAAATAAAATATTAACCTTAATATTAAAATTTAGTATTTGGATAATTACTAACTTTAATATAAAAAATATTGTATTTGAATAATTAGTTATTAGATAATTACTTATTATAAGTTTAAATCTAATAAAACCCTAATATGGGAGTTTAATGTATATATATATATATATATATATATATATATATATATATATATATATATATATATAGGTTTGGGGTAAAATACATCCAGCAAAAACGCTACATCCATTGCGGATTCATCTGGGGCGTCCATCAAGATCATCCAACAACCAGGATCTATGGTGTTTCCGCCTATGGTGTTTTTTTCCGCCACCGAAAACACCATAGGCGGAAACACCATAGATCCTGGCTGTTGGATGATCTTGATGGACGCCCCAGATGAATCCGCAATGGATGTAGCGTTTTTGCTGGATGTAGGCTAACTCGACTCTATATATATATATATATATATATATATATATATATATATATATATATATATATAATGGGCGGGAAAATAAGATTAAGGAGGGTTGTGGTGATGACAAATGTCCCAAATATTTTCTTTTATATAATAGTATGATATGATGATTCAATCAATCTTGAGCCTTGTAAAAGTAAATTATGACAGCAAACATAATATTGAAACTTGGTTTTACTTAAATGCTACACTGAGCATTCACAACCCATTCCCTATAATGGTTGTGAGGGTAAACCTTAAAATTTAAGCTGTAGTTTTGAGTGGTTGTGAGTAGAGGAGAGAGAATTATTTAAGGAAAAATCTGGGGAATCCCTATACTTAAAGAAAAATCTGGTGAATATTTAAAATTTAAGGTTTGAAGAGAGAGAAAAAGTAATTATAAATGTATAAAAAAGTATTATTTAATTGTGTTTGTGAGTGGAAGAGATAGAAAAAATAATAATAAATATATAAATTATAGGGATAAGGATAAGGAATGGATTGTGAATGCTCACAGAAGCAAATAAAGTGAAGTATATATTTAATGTTTTTCCCGCCATCCGACCCAGTTAAATCCGTCTCATATACCTATCTAGAAACCCTATTTCCCAAAATTCAAAATATTCATCGTTTAGAGAATTAGAGAAAATGAGATGTTTACCACCCCGCGCGTTGCTGTGGTGTTGAATTTGTATACTAAACGAAAGTCAAAAAGTTAAGTGGTATAAAAAGTAAAAGTTTAAAAGTCTCGTGGTGAAAGTATAAAACTATAAAAGTATACTATAAGCAAAAGTAGAAAAGTTAAAAGTTTCGTGGTAAACTTAGAAGACAAAAAAAACTTAAAACAAAAATTAAAATTTTAAAAGTTAGAGGGTTAAAAAGTTAAGGAGTATAAAACGTAAAAGTTTAAAAGTCTCGTGGTGAAAGTATAAAACTATAAAAATATACTAAGTTAAGGGGTATAACACGTAAAAGTCTAAAAGTCTCGTGGTGAAAGTATAAAACTACAAAAATATACTAAAACAAAAGTAGAAAAGTTAAAAGTTTCGTGGCCAAAGTAGAAGACAACAAAACTTAAAACAAAAAAACTTTAAAAGTTGGAGGGTTAAAAAGTTAAGGGGTATAAAACATAAAAGTCTAAAAGTCTTGTAGTGAAAGTATAAAACTATAAAAATATACTAAGTCAAGGGGTATAACACGTAAAAGTTTAAAAGTCTCGTGGTGAAAGTATAAAAGTATAAAACTATAAAAGTATACTAAAAACGAAAGTAGAAAAGTTAAAAGTTTCGTGGCCAAAGTAGAAGACAACAAAACTTAAAACAAAAAAAAAACTAAAAAAAAAAACTTTAAAAGTTAGAGGGTTAAAAAGTTAAGTGGTATAAAAAGTAAAAGTCTAAAAGTTTTGTAGTGAAGTAGTATAAAACTATAAAAATATACTAAGTTAAGGGGTATAACACGTAAAAGTCTAAAAGTCTCAAGGTGGAAGTATAAAACTATAAAAGTATACTAAAAACGAAAGTAGAAAAGTTAAAAGTTTTATGGCCAAAGTAGAAGACAACAAAACTTAAAACAAAAAAAAAAACTTTAAAAGTTAGAGGGTTAAAAAGTTAAGGTTATAAAATGTAAAAGTCTAAAAGTGTTGTAGTGAAAGTATAAAAACTATAAAAATATACTAAAAACGAAAGTAAAAAAGTTGAAAGTTTCGTGGCCAAAGTAGAAGATAACAAAACTTAAAACAAAACAAACTCTAAAAGTTAAAGGATACAAAACGTAAGAGTGTGAAACATATGTGACTAAACTATAAAAACCAAAAGTTTACTATTTCGTAAAAAAAAAATGTTTAAAAGTTTAAGGGGTAGAAACTGCCAAAACCCTAAAGTTTTGTGGCCGAAATAAAAAAATCAAAAAAATAACTATTCACCCCCAAATTTGATTGTATAATAACAAATTGTCCAACTCTCAATCGGCTTCTACGGAAAATCGCATCTACCGCACTCGCTTTCGTCGATTCAACCCTCACTTTCGTCGAGTCGATTCAAGGTAAAATCCTAAAGAACATCAAATCGAATTCGATTCTGATGTGCGCTGTCGGTTAATCTTTCATTGTAAGGCAATGACGAAATCGATTCAAGGAAATGACGATTTCGATAACTCTAATCGAAATCGATTGTGATATATGATTTCTAACAAAGATATGATTCTGTAAAAGAAAATAACGATTTGGTTCGTCTATGTTTTTTTTTATCGGGTTACATATCCCTAAATGTTAAAAACCCTAAAATCTATCTATTGCATCCGTCAATTGATTATAAATCTAAGCATAATTGAGGTAACAGAACCCTACACGTGATTGTAGGGTTTCTTTATTCTTTTATTTCCAAATATTTCATGTTAGTTTTCCTGTTTCTGTGTTCACTCAGTTTTATCATTGACTGATTTCTGATGATATTGTTAAAAACCCTAAGATTTGATGTAACGTATGATTCAAGTTTCTACACAGATTACTACAATAATCTTGGTTTTACAAAATATAGATGTGTTTTCAACTAAGATAAAAACTCCTTTTTAGATTTTTATTCATATAGAGGGATCATTTGCTGTTGTGAAGAGGTTCACATTATAACATATAAAGTTTGTTTCATATTTGATAATTGCTGCTGTGAGTTCAGAATTGTTATATAATCAATGATATATGGAATAATGTACTCATGCATTTAATTGTTTCGTTGTTGCTATTAGTATTTATGTTAGGCATCTCAAGAATTTTGATCGATCATGATTCTCATGTGGAACAATAGGAATATGTTGATGTTTTAATCAATTTTGTATCTAATCCATTGTTTTAATTTTGTATCTCACAGAGCACGTTAATTTCTGTTTGTAATTTTTTGAATTTGTTTCACTTATCCTTAATTCACTCGGTGGATTTATTTACTGTGTGTAAGTTTTTTGAGTCTGTGATTTTTCTCAAATTTTAGCATTTGTGCTTTAAAAACAGGTTTTAGTTTGTTGAAAATATGGAACACAATTTTGAAGTTACCTCGAGGTTTTCACATTTGTAAGTTATTCTCTAGTTTTCATCTACTATGAAATTCAATTCTTATGAAGTTAAACTAACCAATGGTGTTTTTTTTAGTGGCAGGCAAGCTTCCTTTAAAGGTTTGACTGTCTATCGTTTGATACATGCTTACACTTGTAAGCCTCAAGCTGCACAAGCCCCTATTGCTGTTGTCAGAGCTCTTACAGCTACGATTCAATCGATATCGCATGATGTTCAAGCTGCTGCTTCTCTAATTCAAGATCACGGGGATGCGGTTAAGGACCTTAATGAAGCTTGTGAATGTCTTGCTAATGCTGTTAAGACCCTTACTTCGGATGAGGTTGAGAAGGGAATAAGGGTGATGTGCTTGATGTTGATGTTGCTCCTTCTGTTGGGGTGATCAATGACTGTTTTAGTCATTGGAAGGAAATGGTAGTTTTATGATTTATAAAATTGGTCCAACAAGTTTTTTTTATTTATATTTTTAATATTGTTTGAAAGATTGTTATTAATTTTGTTTTTCCTTCAGATTCTTAACTTTGTTAGTACCCCTCCGAAGGGAAGCGAGGAAAAGCATAATCACTGGATAAGTGAAAAACAACATAGACTTACTCTAATGATGGCTGCATTAGCTCTCCAACATGAGTGGGGAGAAGCACATTTGTTCCCGTAAATTATCTTATACAAGTTCCCTTTTTTTCTTCTTCATTAGTGATCTTTTAGTTGACATTTTTTTTATATCTATCTTTTCTAGCCAACCGGATATCGACTCAATAACTGACTTTGTTGATGGAGATGCTATAGCTGATCTTGAGGCTACTTTATGCACGTACTTGGAGGGGTATACTGGGTACATATATGAAACTGTTTTAATATGTTATTATTAACTGATAATTAATGTGTTATTAGTAACTGATCATTTGTGTTTCACGTGTAGCTTGAGAAACCGAAAGACAATAAACTGTGGAAAGCTATCTTGGATGTTGTAGATGAGGTAATAGATTGTTTGTATAACTGGTATGTAAAAATTTGTGATTTACCAGTTATGGTATCAATAAACGTATATCTACTTTGTTTCAGGTTATCAAACCTCAAGATCGAGAAGTGTTTGTTCAGTTCCCAAGCTGTGAACCAGATGAACGAATGTAAGCATTCATTTCTGCTTTTGCTTCATCTTCTTGAATTTGGCTCATTGAACTAGACCCTTTTGGCATTTGTTTCTAGGCATGGGTGTTGCCGTGTCTTTTTCTTTGACAAAAAAGTTGAGTTGCTGTTGGTAATGCAGTTTGGTTATGCATTGTGAGTATCTTAAATAAGTTTTAGACCATTTGTATAGCTAAAGTAATAAGCTAATCGTTAATCTTTTTTTTCAGTGACCCATGAAGCATTATGGGAAGAGGCGGTTTGTTAAGAGGCCGTTTGTAAAGAGGATCGGATTTGTATAGGATTTTGTCTTGCACAGGTTTAATATGGCTAACAAAATATTATAATACATACGCAAACCTATACGTAGAACAATAATACATGCATGTGAACATGGCTATATGGGTTAACAATGGTATTATGGGGCAAAAAGTAGATATATGTTTCTAACATGGATATATGGGTTAACAATGGGAAGTGGATAAGGAGGTGCCCATAAAATTGTTTATATGATTCATTTTGGTTACAGCTGTGTTGTTTTATATAAGGGATGCATTAGATGCTATTGGATGGTATTTTTGTTATCCTCCAAAGAGTACTATCATCATGATAATTGATATAGTTGTGGTTTTGCTTTTATTATATTGATCATGGGTTTGTGTTTATTTACCGGGTAAAGCATCTTTTTCTCACTTTTATTTTTATTAATTTTAGTGAGGAGAATAAATGAGGGGTAACGTATGGTGGGTTTCAGACAAATCTGTAAATCTATTGATCATTCTTTCTATTTTCATCTTTGAATTACTTTCATTCTATACCCTTTTTTTCCAAATGCATTCATCCTAGACCCCTTTTATAATTTTTCATCTTTGAATTACTTTCCTTCTATACCTTTTTTTTCAAATACATTCATCCTAGACCCTTTTATAATGAACTATTATAATATATAGAAATATAGATTTTTTTAATCGGCTCCATTCGAAACAAATTTTTTTTCATCCTAAACCCCTTTTATATAAAAAAAAATTAAGTAGGGGTGAGAAAAAACCAAAAAATTTGAAAAAACCGAACCGGAACCGAAAAAACCGAATCGAAGTAAAAGCCGAAAAAAACCGAATAAAAAAAAACCAAACCGTAACTTATGGTTCGGTTTCGGTTCAGGATTAAGAGAAAACCGAAAAAAAACCGAACCGAACCGAACCGAACCGAATGAAAATTTTATATAAGTTTTTAAGTTTATATAGATATGTAACTGTGTTTTAATTAACTTAATTGTAGTTATTTACAATTCTTGTATAACTCGGTTGATACTTACCTTTGCAAACCACCAAGATGTCTCAAGTTCGAGTGCCCTCTCAATCTGTTATTTTATTTTTAAGCATCGACTCCTCTTCTTTCCTCTTCTTACCATCGAAAACGATGAAGATTGGGGTCAAAATCTTTAGTGTTAAAAACTTTTGAATTTAAAACCAAGTTTTATTTTGTATGTTACACGTGTTTTTGTTTTTTTTAGTTTGATGGTTATATCGATACTGTTTAAGACTATTAATAATTTATCTTCTAAGACTAGACATTTAAAGTTTAAAACTATTTTAACCACATCTTACAAAAAAAAAACCGAATCCGAACCGAAACCGAAAAAAAAACAAAAAAAAAAACCGAACCGAAACCGAATGATTTTTTTCTAGGAACAAAACCATTCGGTTTTCGGTTCGGTTTGAGCCAAAAACCGAACCAAACCGAACCATGCTCATCCCTATTTCTAAGTATGTTACTACCCCTCCGAAAAGAAGCGATGAAGAGAGTATTCAATGGATTAGTGAAAAACAACACAAACTGACTCTAATGACTGTTGCATTATGTCACGTAGTTATCTTTCTTGACTCACAAACGACACTTAGATTCAATATAAGCTTAGCCTTTGACCCAAAGTAGTAACGATTCAAAACGACTATAGGAAAAATTGCAAGTTTTTGTTACAAATATGACTTTCTATTACTATGAAGAGACGATTACAAGAGTGTGTTACAAGTTTGTGTTCAAACTTGTAAGAGTGTTTGGGTGGTTACAAATGTGACATCCATCACCTATTTATACTACTTAAATGGACTCTAATTTCTTTTAAATAATTCTTCCATAATATCTTAGATTTTTCTATAGAAATATCTTAGATATTTCAATGGACCTTCTTGAAATTTCCATGGCTTTAAAGATTGTTTTAGAACCTTCACTGTATCCAATTATGTAGCGAGTTCTACAGATTCCCGAAGCATTGATTATTCAAGTCTTGGATAGAAACTTTTAATTCCCGGTGATTGTGATTCAGGTTAAGGTGGGACGTGACATTCTCCCTCACCTAATTCCATGACGTCCTCATCGTGCTTCTTGTGCCGTCTACAAATTTTACTTCCAGTGTATCCAAGCGTTGATAAGTATCACCGCTTTGATTGTCTCTCAAAGCATCAAATCGTTGGATACACATGTCGATTTGAGTCATTATTCTGACATCTATGACACGTGTCTCTCTCATAGGCTTTTTCACATGAGTTTTCCCGCTTAAAACATCCCTATTTGTTTTTGGAACTTCATGTGGATTTTAAGTTATCCATTTAACCCAAAACAAATCGCATATATGTTCTTATAACTTGGAACAAGGATAACTATAAAACCCAAAATTGAAACGCGCTTCTCATTGCTATAAAACATCCAATGTTGGTGAAGTTTTCTTGATTTTTCGATTAATGTGTGTATGTATATCCATCTTACTAGTTAACCACCCGCGTGTTACATAGTTGTGGAAATTTAAATATAATTGCACGAGAGATTTTTTAACACAACTTTTAGTAGATGATACAAATAATAATGAAATTAAACAAAAGTTAAATGGTCAACTCAGAAATATTTAAAACCTTATTTATATACAGATAAAGTATTGAATACTGTATTAGAAACGTTATCATCTTTATGTTTAACTAACATCTTCAAGTCGTCTCTACTATCATGTTCAAATACTGTCTCTACTATCATGTTCAAATACATAATTCTAATACACTGACGAATTGAAAACTATGTATTATGAGCTATGCTTTATACATTTTATAGTGGATATCACAGGTAATAACAAGAACGAAAATCAACTTACTAACTTTAATTAAACCGGAAAATTTTACAAAGACTTCCGAACTCCTATTTATAATAATCTTAAATCTAAGAAACCTAATCAGATACAAACTAGGAAACTATATATAATAATTAATGAATCAATATCCAAACCAAAAAAACTAATTAAATAATTAAATCTAATTCTAGTTAATCCTAACTAAATTAAATAACTAATAAAACATTGTCAACCAATCCCTAACTATTGACTAATTACAATATTAGTCCAACAATCACCCCCTAATCTTGTAATGTTCCTCCAAAGTCTTGAATACGGAGTAAGACACAAAGCTTTTTCACCTTAATCAACTATCTTCTGTGTTCTCTTTGCATCAACACCTTTGTTGCAACCAACGCAAAATTTAAAATATATATTGAGTCGTAGCTCTAACGAAACCAGTGGCGGAACTGTAATAGGCCCAGGTGGGTCCCCGTCTCCCCGAGGACCCCCTCAACTTCGTATGTAAAGTGGAAATTATATAAACGGTTTTAAATTTTTTTTTTTGTGTGTTCAGGAGTTATTAATATAAAATGTTTGGTAAAATAAAACAAGTTCATCCACTAGAGCCTAGTGGTAATACCCTTCGTCAAATTCTGAAAAGGCGCCGGTTCGATTTCGGTGGTTTTCTGGTCCTCTTTCATTTTCCCCAACCTTTTTTGCATTTATTGTTGTATAAATACTTCCACCACTTTTTTTTTCATTTCCCACTTTTTTTCATTAAATTTACTGGGTAACGCATCTTTTTCTCACTTTTATTTTTTATTAATCTTAGTGAGGAGAGTAAATGCGGGGTAACGCACGGTGGGTTTCGGACAAATCTGTAAATCTATTGACCATTCTTTCCATTTTCATATTTGAATTACTTTCATTTTATACTGCTTCTTTTCAAATACATTCATCATAAACCCCTTTTATTATGAACTATTACAATATATAGAAATATAGATTTTTTTTAATCGGCTCCATTCGAAACAAAATTGTTGATCATCCTTATTTTCGTCCATGATATTTTTTATTGAAATCTTGCATCATCCTCATTATTTCTATATTATTTAAATTTTAACGACGACATTTCTTTTGTTTTTGTGTCGTATTTATCTTATGTGACCAACCCGATCCGGACCAAATTTCTTTATATATGTTTCTATGAAACTGAATATCTAAAAGTAATAACTCTGTAATAAAAATTATGGCCCTCCTAAAAAACTTTTCTAGTTCCGCCCATAGACGGAACCTATAGGTTTCTTATTAGTTTAAGTCGTAGCAGAAATTTATACACCAACATAAATATGGTCTGATTACATTATCAAGTGCCAGAGTTTAAAGCAAGTCAAAACCTCATTTATGGTTTGATTACATTATCATGTTTCATCTAAACATCTAGTTGTGGCCAGCGGCGAAGCTTGACTGAAAATTCCGTTAGAGCTGAAAGTCAAGGGTCGAACTCCTGTTAGGGCTGCACTAAGTATATAATTTTTTTTTTGGACACAACGGGTAGGGTCCGGGCCCGATCGGGCACACATAAACCTTCGCCCCTACTTTTGGTTAATCAAAGTGTATATTAGTCAAAAGGTTAAGGCTTTAAATCCTAAAGTGAAATCCTTATAATAAACCCTCTCCGGCTGCTTCGGTAGTTCCAACTTCAAATCCTCTGAATCCATCAACGCCAAAAGAAGTATCTACTATATAGTGAGATCTCTTGATCTAATGGTTGTGATTAATTTCCTTTTTTTTTCTTTTTTCTCATATTACAAAGAATTCATATGTGAAAAGTAGTTATTTCACATGCGAAATTCTCTACAATGAACTTCACCCTCTATAATAATAAGAAGTAACTTTAGGTAACAAGTAAACACATTTATGGTTTGATTACATTATCATGTTTCATCTGAACAAAGAAGTTCATCTATTTGTGGTATATCTATCTAATAGCCAAAAGGTTAAGCGTTTAAATCCTAAAGTGAAAACCTTGTAATAATAACAAGTAACTCTAGGTAACAAGTAAATTCATTACAAAAAAGTCTGCAAATCATACGCAATCGAATTTTTGAGTAATTTCCAACGAAGTTCATGCATAAGTTCGTCGAAACCACAAAAGCATTTGAGAGCATAAAACATTCATTTGCACAAATGATACTATTTTGGCATATAACATTCTGCATGATTTGAATGGTATCACACACAAAATCAATCTTAAGCAGTCATGAAGATCTAAAAGATATCGACATGATTTAATAATAGTAACAACAATTGATAAAGTACAACTTTAGAGTTTCATGTCCTAAGTTCCACAAAAAGACTGGCTTGTGGGCAGAGTCCAAGTACTTCAAGTGTGGAAGAGAGATCATCTTCACCATAAAGAACGCGTGGAAAGAAGTTCACAAGCGTGTAACTTCCGACCTCTATGCATCCTGAAGAATCAACAAAATCGTATACAGATTGCAGTGTCACGCTACAATGGAACCTTCTTCCTTTGCGCTCTCCATTTGGTAATCTCACTAACACCTTCATGTAATACCAATTATTTTTCTTGCAAGATTTATTTCTGAAGCTAAATAACTTTAGAACAATGTGTGTTATTAATTATCAATTTATCAAACCACTAGGACTTGTCCTAGTGGTTACCCCCTTGGCTCTTAGAGCTTTGGCCACTATGTGACCCAGGTTCTAATCCAAGGGGAGGCAGTTTTACCCCATGTGTTCCCAGGAGGGGGTTTCTGTCAGGAGAAAGCTTCAGGAGGGGGTGTCTTGGTTCTCACGGAGGTCTGAGTAATCGACCTTGGACATAGCCCCGCAAGGGTAGGTTTACACGTGAGACCAAGGTCGCCTGATCGATTCCGTTCCAAAAAAAAAATTATCAATTTATCATACCTGAGTAACATCAGGCCATTTTTCAGGTTCAGGACCCAAGGATAATGCTTTCTTCTCAAGCAACCTAGCTGATTCAGCCTCTTGTTCTACTTGGTTTTGATCTTGCTTAGCCTGAAATGACATGAAAGTTTTAAAAATTTACTTCATGTTTTTGATATCTTGGATACAAAATCATTTTTGTATCGCGAAAACATACTTGATCTGCTTATACCAATTAAAGGCATTGGGATTAGGCCCATTCACGAGTCGAGCCATAACAAGCTCAAGCTCGGATCGAATTGTATACTGAGCTGGCTCGGCTCGGTTTTGTATCTGACCTGAAAACTTGAGTTTGAGCTCGGTTTGGTTTTGTTTTAGAAAATAACTCAGCTTGCTTTTCACTCGCTTATTATTAGAATTTAAAAGGAAAAAAAAGTCTCAAAACGAATGAGACCGAATAATAATCGAGAGTTAGGCTTAAAAGATTGAATATCCTTTACTTATGCTACAAAATGTAAAAATTTGTGATTAATATAAATGAGCTAACGAGTGAACCAACTTTGGCTCGGTTATAAATCAAGCTCCATCATTTTTCAAGACTTTCACGCAAGCTCTAAGCCATGAGCTTTTTAAACCCTTTCTAACTAAGGGTAACAAAAAAGAAAAATTGAATCAAGGGTGTTGAAACCGGAGAATTAGATACCTGCCGGGGCAGAGAAATTGTCTCCGTTGCCGCCGTTGGTGATTCTCGATTAGGCCGATTTTCGATTTCGGATGGTAAATGAAAAGCTTCCGATCTCTCAGGCGAAACTGAAACTAGAGGAGACGACGTTGACTTTTGTTGAAGTACAAAGGTAGTTAACCCGATCAAATAAGAAAGAACGCCAGCACCCACCCAAAACCCGAGCCGAACTGAACCGGTGATTAACCGTAGAACACCAGCAGTTATAGAAATCGGCAGCAGGAGGAGTTTCCATGCTAAACGTATTAGACCTGAACCTCCTCCACGAGTGATGGTGATTAACCCAGGCCGTAGAGCTTTTCCGATTTCTGATACACGACTCATGTTTAATTATACTGAAATGAAACAAGTTCCATTAAAATCTGGAGGTATGTATTATCCAATTTGGAGTTATGTGGTCATGAAGAGTTAATGAGTAGCATGGTTTTGGTTAAAACCACGTGTTTTTGGATACAAGTACAACATACATCAACATCATTGTTGCTGGACCAAAGCTAAGATTCCCAAGTTTTGTTTTCACCGTCACCATCCCGCTCGCTCGTTCTTTATCCATCAATTCCTGGTCCTCGAGGCGGTGGATTTTTTTAATGGAGTTATGCGGGTCGTGCACATTAATTCATCAACCCCTTAAAATCATAGTTTTGTGTTTAATAGGAACGGATTTGCTATTCAAAATGGGGTTGCTATGTAGTTTGTTGTCCGTTTACCTGCCACTTCATTGTAATTTGATACTTCAAGAAGTATTTGAACGGCAAAATATACATACATATATATATATATATATATAGAGAGAGAGAGAGAGAGAAAGGATAATATGAAAACCATATGTTGAGTTTGAAAAACCATGAAAACCCATTTGTGTCCCTTGATTAACTTCATCTAAGGGTTCTTAATTTATTAAACTATTTTCCTTTTTTATATATTCTTAATAACATATAATAAAAATAGTATCCCTTTATTTTGGCTTATTGGATTTAAATAATAACTATCATTAATTGGCCGATAATAATCCTAACTGAGTAAATGTTTTTTAACGAACTCAACTTTCAACCTATTTTCCCTCATCAGTCCCAAACTAACGGATGACTAACTCTGTTAGTATTTTGATGATGTGGCAGTCCAGATGACCTTTTTAATCTGATGTGGCAACATGAAGGGAATTTCTAAAAATAAAAAAGATGAAGGGCCATTTTTATAATATAAAAAAACCCTTTCAACACCCGAACCATCCCCCCAGCAGCCACCACTACCACCACTCCGGCGACTCCTCCTCCGGCGACCAACCTCCTCCCGCGACCCCACCCTTTAAACCCCAACAATCTCCCCCAAATCCATTTTAAAACACTTCTACATCTCCTTCCTAGATTCAATTACAGCCTCCACAAACCAAATTCATGTCTACACTCTGCGCTCATCAACTCCATATCGCAAAATTCGTTCCCCGCCTTAAAATCTTGACTCATTTGATTCAAGATCTTCGTTCTACCTGATAGGGCTTTCGAGCAATTCATTGATATGTCTGTGTGCTTGTGTACACATACAAACCTAGCGCTAGATCCCGAACACACACAAACGTTGCTCTAGAAAAGAAAAACAAGAAGTGTTCTCAGTTTCTTCCTGACTTGAAAACCAAAATAGTTGGTGCAAAGATAAGTTTACGAGGAGGTCATCAGAGGAGTAGGTCGCCGGAGAAGGTTTCCGAAGGAGTTCGTCGTGGTAGGAGCTTGGGTGGGAGGATTTGGGTCTTAAAAGGGTTTTTTTATGCTACAAAAATGACCCCTCACCTTTGTTATTTTCAGAAATACCCCTCATGTTGCCACATCAGATTAAAAAAAGACCATCTGGACTGCCACATCATCAAAATACAAACGGAGTTAGTCATCCGTTAGTTTGGGACTGATGAGAGAAAATAGGTTGAAAGTTGAGCTCGTTAAAAAAAACATTTACTCAGTTGGGATTATTAACGGCCAATTGATGATAGTTGGGATTATTTAAATCCAATAAGCCCTTTATTTAAAATGAATAAGGGTATTTTAGGTATGGATTTTTCCACTCTAGTAACCTACTTCCTGTCATTTGCATGCACCATCCCATCATATCATATCACCACCTTATTCAACAGATCTTTTCTTTTCCTTTTTGAATTTGAATCTCAAAATCTATTTCCAAATTTTTTCATCTCAATCCCTAATGTACCTTTTGATTCCCTATTCCCGTATCCATCTAGAATCATCTTTACAATGAAGCCCCCCCCCCCCCATTCAACACGCTTCGTTTAATGGATTCAAACCCTTAGATCGCTTCTTCTTCTTCATCGACATCAAGCAAGTTATCTTCTCCTCCACATCACTGGATTCAAGCTCCTCCCGTCGGTTTGGTTTTTCTAATCTCGCTTCTTCTTCTTGATATTCGAGAAGATAGTTAAAGATTGACTTTCGGAGCCCTTGACTTTCGTCTTCAATGGATTCAAGCTCCTCCACTCGGTTAGTTTTTCTAATTTTACAACTGATCTTAATTCTGTGCCCTAATTTTGTCATATGTTCTTAGCCCTAATTTTTTCAAATGTTTTTAGCCCTAATTATATAAATCTTACAACTCCACTCGATTAGTGTACTTAGACCTTTTTTATTTTGTTTTTATAAATCATTATATGAAGTGTATAGACTCTTAGATATACAGGGCAAATATACATTACCAAATCGTTTTTTATTTTTCGTTTTTTTTGTTGTTGTTTTTTTATTTTCAAATGGTTTTTGTTCTTGACTGACAATTCAAAATAGATTTTTACCATTACTACATATAGAATGAACAAAAAGAAAATCAAAATCTTCACAAGGATAAGTGAAATGGTTGATTCCCATCCGTTTCTTTATTAAAACACTTCATATATGTTTATTTAAAAAATTTTCTATTTTTGAATTATCCATGCAGCCCTATTTCGAGAGATTCCTTATTGAACATTCCGGATTCCTTCAGTATACCAGTTATCCCTATATATAGTCCTACTGGTTTTGAAGTTCCTCCTGAGGTTACTTCTAATATTGTATCAACTGAAGTAACTGTTGACAATGTAAGTGAAATGGTTGAGATTATACACCACAAGAAGAGGAGGAAAAAATAAACTATCTCTCGTTCTTCAACCTGGACGCATACGCCTATTAGGCGTAGTGGTAGGAAACGGAACCAACCTAGGTTCAGTAATACTCCTAATAATCCAATCTTTGTGGATTCTAATGACGTCAACCTATCAAATGCTAAAAATGGTAAACATTTTGGCTACTTACATATGTAGCAGTCCTTATAGATTATATTATTATATTAACATTTTTTTTACATACGTAATAAATAATTCTATATAATATTAATTTATTATATTTATAAATCTTCCGTCCCAATTTTCAGCTACGTTTGTTAGTGGTCCTTCCATTGAGATTCTGAATGATAATGATGATACAAATCCCGTTAACATTCCTACAAAGCGTTTAAAGAAGTTTAGTACGGGTGAGATTGTTCCAGTGGATGCTAATGCCTGTCACGAATCTGTTGATGTTACAGTGAAGTCTTGTATAGGCAAGCATCAAGGTAGTTTTTTTTTTAAAATTTTTTTCCTTTTCAAATCTATTGACTAACTAACTTAATTAAAATTGTCCCGTTTTGTTTTAAAGGTGAAACATCTGGCACCAAATCAAATCAGCCTGTTCCCAAACCCAATACCAAATCCAGGTGTGACAACCCGTATTTTCCAGGTATATTTTAATATATTAATTATGTGCAATTAACTGAAATTCTATGTGCATTAGGCTAATTTGTTTAAATTAGATGCCTTTACGTGCGAACATAGACAATCTAGGTCCGACAACAATTACCCGTAATGGAAATCAACCAAAGTTCCACCACTATTCAAAATGGAACTTCAATAACAAGAAAATTCATAAACAATGTTTTGTGAAATCTAAATATAAAATGACTAGTTTATATTTTCTAAACTTTTACGTTTGACAAACGTATTTCAAACACGTCGTTTATGCAAACGACCATTCTAGTCCAACAATACTTTGGTTTTAATTCTAAAACTTATTCAACTTCAAAACCATTTATTTTTCCTTCAAACTATTTAATTCCGTCAAACAAATTTCGTTATACATTTAAACGAAACCCGCTCACGTCGAGCAAACATTTTAATTCCAATTTGAAGTACATCATTAGTGCATAACAACATAGACACCAAATCATGACAAGTGACATTCCGATATTCCGTAAACGTCCGCAATAAATAATAATTTTATTATTACAATTACTCGTTTCACGTCGAAAATCCAATTTTCGTTCCGGACATCGTTTTCGCACAAACAAAGTCTCATTGGACTCGTAGGACCAAACCGGACTCAACCCGACCCGACTCGAGACCCGGTTCGGCCCAGAAGGCCCAATGGGCCTACGGCCCAATTTCTTTTTCTTTCTTTCTTTTCCTCGGCCCAAACCTTTTCGGCCCAAAACCCTTTCGGCCCACTTTCCTTCTCTCGGCCCACAGGCCCGACCGGCCCGACCCGCCACCCTTCTCTTTTCGAATTGGGCCGAAGCCCAATCCCTCCTCTTCTTTTCTTCGGGCCGAGCCCGATCTCTTTCTCCTTTCCTTTTCTTTACGGGCCGAACCCGAAGCCCACTTTCTCCCTTTTTCTTTCCCGGGTTCGAGACTCACCCTCACCTTCTCCTTTTTCTTTTTTTCTTTTCCCGTAACCGACCCTCGTCCCTCTCTTGTTCGGTTCTAACCAAGACCCTAGCCAACTTTTGACTAAACACTTTGTCCCCCTAATGGTACAAAGCCACTTGGTTAACCTTTGGGTAATAGGTTTAACCACTTACACACCCACCATCTTGTCCCTTGAGCCACCCTAACCTCCTTGTCCCTTCCTCCTAGCCGGCCTACACACACCCTCCACCATGCTCCTACATTTCAATTCCCAAACACAAGTACTAGAGGCAAGAACTTGTCACCTCAACTCTCCATCTCTCTTTCTTGATTTCGGCTACAACACAACCGAAACACCCCCTTTTCGGTTCTCATACAACCGAACCAACCATCACCACCTCACCATCCTACTTTTTAAACACTTAACCCTCATTTCTCACTTAACAACTTCAAGAAAAACACACAAGTTCTCTCAATCTCTCTCTTTCTCTCGGCTCACTAAGGACCGCCACCACCACCACCTTTTCACCATCAACCATCTTGTGTTCTAACTTCTAATCACCTCCTTTGATCAAGGTAATCCATCAACAACTTCTATTTCATCATCATTCTTTCATTATTCTTATTAATCCTTCATAAACAAACATTTCTAATCCTTGTTTTTCTTGTCAAAATCCATGACAAAACCTTGAACTTTCATCACCATTTCTTTCACATTTCAAGATCAAGGTTGGGTTTGGAGCTAAACTTGGAAGCTAGTTCAACAACCCATTAACGTCATTACCGATCCGGAAAGCTTTAAGTGAGGAGAACTTACTTTCTTTGATTATTTCTCACTAAATCTTTTATTCCTATATGTCACATGTCACGTTCATGAGTTAGTCTTGATTTGGTTGTTGTATGACATGCTAGCAAACATGTATGTTAGTGTGGTTATGTGCTTGTGATGGAAACTAGTTATGTTTAAAAGATTATATGACAAAATATATATATCACTTGTATTTTGTTAAAAAGAATCGCTTTAAATGACCAAGGTTGGAAAATATAGATTCTTGTATGTTAAATATAATTTGGAACACTTATCTTGGTGAGAAATGGACATACAAAGTGTTAAAAATCGGATTTTTAAGAAAGATATAAGTTGTGTAAAAACTGGGCAGGGATGACACACTGTACTGCGTGTCATAAATCTGCTGTCATCTGTGAACCATATGAACAAAAACACTGAACAGGGATGACACTTATTCCTGCGTGTCATAAAACTGCTGTCATAAAGCAAAATATATATTTTTCCAAATCTTCAAACACTTGTATTTTGATTTCAAACCAAAACCAAAGTTTACTAAAAGATGATTTTGAGTCATAAAGGTGTTTACCAAGGATTTAAACATGAAACTTCAAGAAAATAGAACATGGAATTTTTATGACAAAAATACCACTTATTTTTATGAAAAATTAAGTTTAAGGCTTTTGACAAGTTGTGACCACTTAGGACTTGTAATGTATTTCTAGGGATGCCAAAGGTCAAAACCCTAAAACACATTAGGACAAGTCCACTAACAAATCCTAAGTATATTAGAAAACTCAAAATGTCACAACATCGTCATAACAGTCAAACTGGCGAAGCCGGTTAACCACCGGACGAACCTACGCTTAATTTTACCAAAATATAACTTCGTATATTTGTGGAAACAATTATTCATATTCAAGGAAGATTATATTTATTAATCGAAAAGTCCAAAATCTTACAAATATTTAGTGAATTAAATATTTACGATTTTCCTAACGTTTAATGAAAAATAATCCCTATTATTCAATAATTATTTTTTTTCAAACGTAATCATTATTTATTTATTCAGATAAATAATAAACTCCATCAACTTCAACACTATTTATTTGACAATAAATAAGTCCTAGGATTTCCATCACTTTCATTGGGTAATAACCAGTCGAGACTTAACCTTGAACGTAGAGTGACGTATTCACTAACTCTAGATAGCCAAACCCTAATACGTCATAACATTACTTTGTAGACGTTTGCTAGGCTAAGTTCAATCAAACATACCTGACATCCACCTTCAAACAAGTGAGTCTTCACGGCCCCTTTTACTTTTCTGTTTTCTAACTTGGGGGAGAATTCAATGAATGCTTTTCAACTTCAAACTGTCTGACATTATGATAACTGTACGACGTAATGATTGCATGTTCTTTTCATTTCCCCAAATCTGTGTATTCATGTTGATTCATGTTATATGCCTAAGTCCCACTATTAATTGGATTCAATTAGTTCATTCGAAACGATAGCTTGTGAATAGATCTATTTGGGTTGACAACCCTACTCTGACTTGGTCGCTCCAGTCATGACTCCATGGTTATAGTCAAGGGGTACATTTGTTATTCTTGTCATTCGGTGTTCTTGGGGAAGAACATCAGGAGTGGGTAAACAGTTAGTTTTGAATTCAAGGTTCATGTTCAATCTTTACAACAACAGTGTCAACAAACTAATATCAAGACAAGCAACACATTTTCCAAACATGTTTTCAAACAGTTCGGTGTCATTAAACCTGTGAAACTCACCAACAATTCTGTTGACTCTTTTTATTCTTGAATTCTCAGGTGATTAAAGACTGCAACTCTATGTTTTTCTGTTGTGATCCTGCTTGTCATATCATGGTCTGCCTGCTGTGTGTTCATGCATTTCATTTTGGGAGATTTAGACGCATTACGCCTTAGGGTAGTTATGTTTATAAATCTCATAACTTGTCTTTTGGAAAACTTAACGTGTAACCACTACTCTATTTCCGCTGCCACGTTTTAGATGTTTAATTTAAATGTTTGAAACTTACATTTTCAGAAGACAAATGGTTTAATTAAATGTTCATTAGACGTCGTCATTCATAACCATGACCATGATGCCAAATCAGTCACATGCCCACATTTAGTCATTTTATCGGGGTGTGACACCAGGGATAAAAATACTCCCAAAAATACCCCTGAGGTCCCTGATGAGGAACACAAATTTTGGGGTATTCGTACCCGTTCCTCCACTGTCCAGTTCCATAGGTGTATCCAGATTCTGAGGCATCACCAAAAACAAGCTGTCCGCAACATGGGCTTTGGACAGTTGCTAACTTTCATGGTTAATGGCCTCCCTACGAAACTTGCCAACTATGTTGTTGACAACTTTGATCACAAACTCATGGTGATTAAAGTAGGTAACCGTACAATCAAGGTTGATCATAATTCTATTAAAACTCTCCTTGGTGTTCCTTCTAGTGGCATAAAATTTCAACCTGGTAATGAGTTAAAGCCGAGAGACCCAAAAGTCGTTCAATGGAGGAGGCGCTACACTACAAACTTTGTATCTCCTACACAACTTGTAGACAAAATAAGGGATTCTCCTGATGAAGACTCTTTCAACTCTCGAATGGATTTTATAATGTGTTTCTTGTGTGTCATGGTTGAATGCTATGCTCAAGGGCGTTTGAAGGAGACTGTTTTGGATTATATAAGCTCTGATGTGGATTTCAAGCATGTTGATTGGGTTTACTATATCATTGAAGCAATAAAACGATGTAAAGAACGCTGGAGACGTGAAGATAACACATCTGAATTTGCTGGACCATTAGCAATTCTCATGGTAATTTGCATTATCTTTTTCCATCCTAATTATTCATAGCATTCTCTTAATGCAAGGCTCAACCTTTTTTGTGTTTGTTTAAACAATTCAAATCTTTTTACAGCTTTTACATATGTTACAGATTTATGATCTACATACTTAACATCTATAAAAGCTTATACATATGCTCAGTTGTTAATAATTATTTTGTTTTTCCCTTTTTTCAGCTCTTGTATGTTGATAGTACTAAATGCAAAGGAATGGTAGTTGATGACTCTATAAATGCTATCACATTTTGGAGCAAAATTTAAAATTCAGGCAGGATTTGGAGATTCAAAATGGATGTTTCGGAAAAGTGAAACTCAAGCGATTGTCAAAGGTTGTTAATGATGGTTCTCAAACGTTTATTGATGTTGATTTGGATGTTATGGTAAGATATTTCATTTTTTCCAATTGTACATTTTTGTGTGGTATTTTTATATAATTATTAATATATTTGTTATTTTTTTTCCTTTTAACTATTCAGAGCTCTGAAGTTCATAAGAAAATGGACCTTATTGTTAAAAGAAAATCTTATGTCGAAGACTCATTGATTAGTCTCATGAATAACTTCCATGAATCTGATGAAGTCAAGGCTTTAGTTCAAAGATACGAGTCTATTATGAATTTCAGTACTAATTAGAAATCACATGAAGTCCACAATCAAGATGGTCAGTATTATGTTATTATCATGAATAATCTCATCATATTTTTTATGTCACATTATTTAATTATTCTAATATGTAGATGCAGGTGTTGGATAACATGTTCTAGAATCTTCCCATCAAAATAAAGGATCTCATTCATCCCTTGAAAATCGTGTCGACGATTCAAGCCAATCTAACCGTTCAAAGTGAACATGATCATTCGTCCGACGATGAACGATGTCTTAAAGAAACATCCGAGGAATTTGAAGTTTGTGAAGAAGAAGTTCACTCTTTTCAAGATTATGAGGCCAATAATGAAGAAGAAGATGTTCAAACTAAATCACGTATGACCCTTTAATTCAAATTAATTAAAAAAATTTGTTTGGATACTTTTATTTTTAAACTCATCGTCATTATTTTTTCCAAAGCTTCACCCAATCAAGAAAATTTGAGTGCTGATCATAACCAGTGTGACAATCAATTACCTGATGTCTCAAATGCTGTTGAAAATCAAATATCAGGTATTTCAAACCTTAAATCATTTTTTTTTCCTTTTTTTACATATGTAACTCACTTCTTCCCATTCCATACTTTTTAATACACAATATAATTAATATCCAATTTTTTGTAGCTTACATGAGTTAGTGTGTGATTCTTCTTATAATATGTTATCTTTTTCAGATGATAGCGACGTCCGGTCTGCTGAAACTAATCATATTATATATAACATTTTGGGCGAAATTAATGTTTCTGTCCATCTTGATCAATCTCCTAACAAAGAGCCACACGAAAATGCAATTCCCAGTGTTGCAAAAGAAGCCCTATCTTTTTATCAAATTCAAGGTTAATATTTTTTTTACTTTACATCTTTTAAAATTCACTAATTTACTACTTTTAACCACGTGGATTACTCTCTAATGCAATATTGTTTTTCCCAGGCAACGTTTCTGGAGTTGATCTCTTCTCCATTCAAAATTTGAGTGCTCATCATAACGAGTGTGTTAATCAATTACCTGTTATCTCAAATGCTGTTGAAAATCAAATTTCAGGTATGTCAAACCTTAAATCCTTTTTTCTTCTTCCTTTTTTTTATACATATGTAACTTAGTTTTTCACATTCCATACCGTTTATTCATATTGCTAATTTGTAGTGGGTCTCAATTTGTAGTACCTTATATATATTTTTTCAAATTTAGGTATACAAGAAGCAATAACCTCCCCTGTTGCAAAAGAAATGATATCTTCTGATCCACCTAATGGTCATCATCAATCTCTTTTATTTTATTACTTATACATGTTAATATTCATAATTTCTTCCTGTCTTAAAAATATATTTAAATTAACAGTGTCTCATGAAGCGCCATCCCCTCCGCTTGCCAATGAAATCTTATCTTAATTTACATATGTTAATAATTTTAATTAACCCTTATTTTATTTCATTTTTTCACAATATAGTTTCTGATGAAGTACCTAGCACCCCTGTTGGAGGACAAGACATTTTCTCTCACCCTGCCATTGGTTTTTTTTTTCTTTCTTTTATGTGTTTAAATCTTTTTATTGACACACGTAATTGCAATTACATATTTTTATTATTACATATGTAACTTTTTTTCAGATCCAACTATTGAAATTCCTCACAATCCCTCACCAAAATCACATGGAGAAGTGGTTGTTGATAATCATACATCGACCATACCAATGACCCCACACACTCTGCATGTGTCCAATGATGATCTTCAAGTTCAAAAGGAAATACCGGTTGTTGAAAAAACCACCACCACCAACTTAATTTCTGTTAATGAAGGTCCTAACTGGGACTTATGTTTATCTCAGACCCAAGATGTTATACCTTATGGCCCAACTGATAAGAATGGTAAGTTTTCTCTATTTATGGAAAGGTTTCCTTACACATGTAATATATTCACTTACATTTTATTCTTTAGATGTTTTCAAAACTCCAATCCCCAAGTCCAAGGAACTAGATGATGCTCCAAACTGGAACTTAAGTCTCACTCAAACACCACCCTCTATTCCCAATGTTTTCAAAACTCCAATCCCCAAGCACGTTTTCAAAGAAATTATTGACAACATGGAATCCAAACGCATCAAACCCCCTAGATACCCATCATTTCCAAGTGTTATGAAATCGCCATGGTTCGATAGGGGAGTACATTTGCATTCTGCACTTACAAAGCAAGTCTGAAATTTTCTCATGGAAGTCCAACAATCTCTATTGCCAAGGTAATTATTGTTCTTGATTCATATATATGTAATATTATTTACATATGTATCACTATTCATTATTACATCTCTTAATAAATAATCATATACATCACATATGTAATTTATGTAATTTTTTTATATCGTAAGTTTTTTTAAATTTACATAAGTAAGACTTACTATTCATTATTACATATGTAAATATGTAAATTATATCATTACATTTAAATAATCATATATTTCTTATGTAAATAATCGTATATTACATATGTAAGCCATTTTTTTTAAATAATCATATTACATATGTAAATAATCATATACATTACAGTAAAAAAAATTATATGGTAAGTTTTTTTTAAATTTACATAAGTAAGATTGACTATTCATTATTACATATGTAAATATGTAAATTATATCATTTGGTAAGTTTTTTTAAATTTACATAATATTATATCACTACATTAATAAATTAAATAATCATATATTACATTAATAATTTAAATAATCATATATTACATATGTAAATAATCGTATATTACATATGTAAGCCATTTTTTTTAAATAATCATATTACATATGTAAATAATCATATACATTACAGTAAACTTTTTTATATGGTAAGTCTTTTTAAATTTACATAAGTAAGACTGACTATTCATTATTACATATGTAAATATGTAAATTATATCATTTGGTAAGTTTTTTTAAATTTACATAATATTATATCATTACATTAATAAATTAAATAATCATATATTACATTAATAATTTAAATAATCATATATTACATATATAAATAATCGTATATTACATATGTAAGCCATTTTTTTAAAATAATCATATTACATATGTAAACAATCATATTACTTATGTAAATAATCGTATATTATATATGTAAGCCATTTTTTTTTAAATAATCATATTACATATGTAAATAATCATATACATTACATATGTAATATATGTAAATTTTTTATATGGTAAGTTTTTTTAAATTTACTTATTTAAATTTACATAAGTAAGACTAATACTAACATATTATATCATTACATTAATAAATTAAATAATCATATATTACATATCTAAATAATCGTAATTCTATTACATATGTAAATAACAATTTTTATATAATCATATTACATATGTAAATAATCATAAATTACATATGTAAATAATCATATACATATGTAAGTTTTTTTACAGTAAACTTTTTATATAATCATATTACATATGTAAATAATCATAAATTACATATGTAAATAATCATATACATTACTGTAAACATTTTTATATGGTAAGTTTTTTTAAATTTACATAAGTAAGACTGACTATTCATTATTACATATGTAAATATGTAAATTATATCATTACATTTAAATAATCATATATTACTTATGTAAGTAATCGTATCAAAATTCTAATAAAGCAATAAAAATTATGCCACATGTCTCATTTATAAAGAGTCCACATCACCACGCCACATGTCAAGCTCACATTGAATTACCAATTTAGTAAATCATCAATTAAGATAATTACCAATTTTATCAAAACTAAAATTTTATTTTAAGATTTTGATAAAACTAATGTAGATTTGAATAATTACTCAATAATTTTAGTTTTTTTTATGAAATAATCAACAACTTGTCAAACATAATAATTTTTTTAATGTATTAAATTATTATTTAATATATTATGAGAATTTTATATCAATCTTAATTTTCAAATTTCTTTATCATTATCTTTTTTTTTTGTATTTATCTAATATTATAAATCTATATTCAGCCCGTGTAGTACACGGGTTACTAACCTAGTATTACATATGTAAGCCATTTTTTTAAAATAATCATATTACATATGTAAATAATCATATACATTACATATGTAATATATGTAAATTTTTTATATGGTAAGTTTTTTTAAATTTACTTATTTAAATTTACATAAGTAAGACTAATAATAACATATTATATCATTACATTAATAAATTAAATAATCATATATTACATATGTAAATAATCGTAATTCTATTACATATGTAAATAACAATTTTTATATAATCATATTACATATGTAAATAATCATAAATTACAGATGTAAATAATCATATATTACATATGTAAGCTATGTAAAAAAAAAAACAATCGTATTACATATGTTAGAGCTCAAAATTTTACATAAGTAATTATCATACATATGTAATCACAATTTTTTTTCTTAAGGGCCTCATTATATTTTTTACATGTGTAATTTATGAATCATTAATCTTTTCTCCTATAACTCTTTTATATAAATGTGATTACAATAAGTTACTTATGTTATTTTTTCCAATTATTCAATGTTTTTCTAACTCATAAAATATTTCTTTATATAGCGAGCTTGTGTACTACTCTCGTTCAAACGTTGAGATCACCATGGGAATGATGCAGTCTATTGCATATGATTCAAGCATTCATATTAATATACTTGAAGCTTGGGTTGATGTCCTGAACCACGATGAGCATCGCCGATCTGATGATTCTCCCCATCGCCTTTTTCTTAAACTGAATATTCTTGTAAGTGTTATCTCTTTTTTTTCATAAATGTCTATAGCTAAGGTTTTAACAATTCATAACAGTCTCAAGTTTTTATTTATTTTAGTCCTCCTGGACGATCCACAACCATTCATGTGATGAGAAAAATGTTGGGTTATATAACAATTATCAATTAAACACGAGTACGCAGCGGAAAGAATCCTATGAATTAATCTAATTAACCGGTATTAGAATGTGTACCTTTTTAGCTCGACAAGACTTGATCTCTTGGAGGATTTGAAGTAAATCCCTCTACGATCGCACACACGACACACCAATGCTATGTGCTAGCAACCGATCACGAACACCTCTTGATGTAGGCTTGGTCGAACCACACAAGAACCGAAACCTCCCTTGGGTTTTTCTTGTTGCCGAATTCGAGAGGAAGGAGAGAGAGATTTAGGGTTTTTTCTTTATCTCATAAAGCAGCAACTAATCCTTAAACCCAGAGGGTCTATTTATAGGATTAGAATACTTGATAAACAAGTAAAAGGATAGGCATAGGAGCCCTAGTCGAAATCCACTAGAAGCCCTATCCAAAGCCTTCTCTCAATTGTAATCCAATTACAACTCTCTCTAATTACAACTAACACCCCTGTTAACAATTAACTTGTCAGTTTTTAACGAAACCTCGTTAAACGTTCGTGATAAATATTAATTAACCATTAATTAATATTAATACATTTGGTGTCGAGACGTGTGACTCCGTAGGCTTAAATAATATCCGGACATACGCTTACTATTACATGATCATATCCCTACAGCTCCCACTTGAGCTTGCAATAGTAAAGGTAATAACATTGGTTAGCGTCTAGCAACACGCCAATGCTCCCAGAAATATTTAAGTACAGTTTCTCAAAGTGTATTTAAATGGTACAGTCATTTACTATCCCTTTGTTACCGATACCGTGTTAAATATGGATATGGATCAAAGTCATCCCATACTTTAACGATTCTGTTTCTCATTCTCACAACTAACTTAAGATTACCAAATTGCAAATCGAGACATCTCTAGATTTCATTTGGGCACGGCCATGCAAACATCTTAATTAGTCCAATGAGGGGCCCAGTGGTATCTGCTTCAGCACAAAGCTGAAGGAACAAATCCTCTTGACTACACGTGTCAAGTCACATACTTCACTACACTTACTGAAAATAGCTCTTTTGTACTACCTTATTCAGGACAGTTAGACCTATATCAAGTAGGTGCAATCCATACATGCATGACCTGCTTGTATCTCAAGTCTAAGGATAAATAAAGCAACCATTTACGAATTTCACTTAATGACGCCGATCCATAAAATGATAATTCGTTAGTGGGTCAGTCCAGTATGCATCCAATGAATACCATGTGAGTTTGGTGGGACCATCCAAACCAATCACTCAGATTTTGTCTTAGTTTAACTATACTCCCATATAGTTAATCGACAATGGACAATTTAGAATACTTGACAAGTACTCAAGGATTAAACATGCAAATATTGGACACAACTTAACCATTAAATGAAATCAAACATATCAAATACTTTATTTCATTATATAAACAGAAATTGCTTAACGTCCTTTATCCAAATACCGAACATCAGACATACATGATTTAACTAGCTAATTTAAGTCCCATGCCCTCGGCATGCCTTTCAAGTTTCGGTCTCGATAGAGCTTTCGTGAAAGGATCAGCTAAGTTAATATCTGTGTGAACTTTGAGTAATTTGATTTCACCTAGTTCGATCTGCTCACGAACATAGTGATATCTCCTGGCATAGTGTCTGGCGCCCTTCTGAACTCCAGGTTCTTTGGCGATGATCAATGCACCCGAGTTATCGCAGTACATGTCAATAGGCAAGTTACTTGTGGGGACAATGTCTAGCCCACTAATAAACTTCCTTATCCAGACAGCCTCCATTGCAGCTTCCGAAGCAGCAATGTACTCAGACTCTGTTGCAGACATAGCAACTGTGGTTTGTTTCTTGCTTTTCCAATCCACAGCGCCTCCATTCATAACGAAGACGTACCCAGACTGAGACTTCGTGTCATCTCTATCAGTCTGAAATCCAGCATCACAGTATCCGGTCACTTTGAGCTCTTGATCTGGATTTCCCCCATATACCAAAAACAAATCTCTAGTAGCCCGTAGGTACTTGAGAATGGTCTTAACAGCAGTCCAGTGACTTTCACCTGGATTCTGTTGATAACGGCTAACGATATTCTGCGCGAACGCTATATCAGGTCTAGTGCATCTCACTGCATACATTATGGATCCTACAGCCGAAGCATAAGGGACTCTTTGCATACGCTTCACCTCATCAGGTGTAGAAGCACCTTGTTTGACCGACAGACCAAGTCCTTCCTGCATTGGTACTATACCACGCTTGGAATTCTCCATCTTGAATCGCTTCAAGATCTTATCAATATAAGCACTTTGACTTAGTCCAATCAACCGCTTAGTTCTATCTCTATAGATCTTGATTCCAAGAATGAATGCTGCTTCTCCCAAGTCTTTCATAGCAAAACACTTTCCAAGATGGGATTTTACATCTTGCAACATTGGAATGTGTTTTCCTATTATCAATATGTCATCTACATATAAGACAAGGAAAGTAACATTACTCCCACTAGCTTTGCGATATACACATGGCTCATCGGGATTCTGAACGAAACCAAACTTTTTGATTTCTTCATCAAACCGTTTATTCCAACTCCTCGATGCTTGCTTTAGTCCATAAATGGACCTTTGAAGCTTGCATACTTGGTTGGGATGTTTTGGATCAATGAACCCTTCAGGTTGATCCATATAGACTTCTTCATCCAAGTAACCATTTAAGAAGGCAGTCTTAACATCCATTTGCCATATCTCAAAATCATAGTACGCTGCTATGGCTAAGAGAATCCTAATAGCTCTAATGTCTGCTACTGGTGAAAAGGTCTCATCATAGTCAACGCCAAAACGTTGAGTATAACCTTTCGCCACGAGACGAGCTTTATAGGTGTGTACATTTCCATCCATGTCGGTCTTCTTCTTGAAGAGCCATTTGCTCCCAACGGTTCTAGCGTTAGGAGGAAGATCAACCAGGGTCCAAACGTGGTTATCTTGCATGGATTTCATTTCCACATTCGCAGCTTCAAGCCATTTGTCAGATTCCGGATCTGATAATGCAGCTTTGAAGTCCGGAGGCTCATTGAGATCTCCTGATACGTTATCCTCGGATTCGACTAGACCAATCCATCTATCCGGTTCACGTACGACCCTTTCGGATCTACGAAGTGGAATCGCAACATCATCGACTTGAGGTTCATCTCTTTGAACATTTTCCCCCCCAAGTTGATGATTGCTAGTTGTTTCAGAAGGTGACACATCTTCTAGTAGTTCTACAATTCTCCCACTGTTCTCTTGAGCTATGAAATTCTTTTCAAAGAATACAGCATATCGAGCAACACGAACAGTGTTTTCGGAAGGATTGTAAAAGTAGTAACCCATTGTTTCCTTTGGGTATCCCACGAAGATGCACTTAGTAGTCCTGGGTTGTAGTTTGTCAGGCGTATCACGCTTCACAAGTGCCTCACATCCCCAGACTCTTAAGTAAGACAACACAGGGACTTCTCCATGCCATAATTGATATGGTGTCTTTTCAACCTTCTTGGTTGGAACCATATTTAGAACGCGTACAGCGGTTTCTAGAGCAAAATCCCAAAATGATAATGGGAGAGTTGTAAGGTTCATCATCGATGACGTGTGTTGAAGTGTCTATAAAAAATCGGTCAAGTCAAAAAGGGAAAATCCCGAGTGACTAAACACACACGTAGGGCAGTGTACCCATCGTATGCAGGATAGTATCGGTAAATACCCGGATGTCAAATCCAAGGACGCAATGCAGGCTCTCGATATGCGAACTTTGCTAATATTTAACCTAAAATATTCTGATTTTGAGAAAAACAAGAAAACAAATAAACAAGCAGCTAAGATAGCTAAGGAACAAAGCAACAGAACCTAAGGTGACTCAAATATGGGAAAAAGGGTGCTGCCTGGCAAGGAATCCTCTGGGCTGACTATTGACTGATAAACTGACTACCTCATGTGACACTACCCTCTAAAGATGATAACCGTGATAACTTAGACTATAGACACATCTTCGCTATCTAGGCAATCCTAAACTGAAGTCCGGATAGTCAATTGATACTTAATGCTAAGTGATCAGATCGCTTCGGTCAAAGCAGATTAGACACGTATGAAACAGAAAACCACTCAAGAGGTCTCTCAATATGGTTTCTACAACACACTAGAATACTAAAATGGGATCAATGTAACCTAAGCAATGTCTAACACGTACAAGCGGGTCAAAACCTTAAGTTCTCAAGTATTCTAACCAACCGACAAAGTCAAACAACCACCTAGTGTGCTAAACGAATCGGTCAATTCAATCCAACACAAATATTATGCAAAATCAGCCCCAAACTATAACTACAAGATCATGTAGAAGTTCTCCTATCATGCATTTGATCAAAACTCATAAAAGTCAAACCAAATAATAACCAAGTCACTAATTAGGTCAAAGTTCTTTGAGCCTAAGTAATTTAATCACATCAAGCAATCATAACAGAAGCTAAACATGCTAATATGATCATTTCATAGATCCAATTCAGATTCAATAGCAATAAGATCAAGTCACATGAAGAAAGTCAAAGTAAAAAGTCAAATCAAGCCCAAATTCATCCAATACCAAGCAACACTATAGATCTAGCCTACAATCATGTTTAGAACTGATAGAAACATCATCTTTGAACCATACATGATCTGAAAGATCAACAAAAAGAGAAAGAAATCAAGCCTTGGTGAAGAACACCTAAAAATGGAAGAAAAATCTTCAATCTTCAATCCAAATCTAAGTTATCTTCAATCCTTAAGCTTCAAATCAGTCTTCTACAGCAGATCTAGGGTTTTTTCGAGTGGGTATGGGGTGTTCTCTCCCTTAATGACGGCCAAAATGTGTTTAAATAGAGGCAAAATAGGGTTTACTGTCTGTTCGTCGATGCGGGCTGCATCAGATTAGACTGGAGGCGATGCGGCCCGCATTGCCCCTTTGACTGCATAGTTTGACCAGACACAAAGCGGGCTGCATCAGGTGATAAGGATATCAATGCACCCCGCATTGACCCGGATCAGAAAAACCTCAATATTTTTAATCTTCAACCACCGAGCACCGCAACGGGTCCAAAAGCTCCAAAATCATCCAAATCCAATCACCGACACAGCAGAACCTTAAATTCAACAAATTTATCAATTAAGCATCGAATCCAACCAAAGTATAACCAAAATGTAATGAAAATGGGACATTTATTCATCAAAAATCATAACCAAGATGCTATGCATCAAATGACCTCACCATCTCTAGTAAGGTACGATTCCTCCTCTCAGACACGCCATTATGCTGAGGTGTATAGGGAGGAGTAAGCTGTTGGACAATTCCACACGCTTTAAGATAATCCTTAAACTCTTGGCTTAGGTATTCTCCACCACGATCCGATCGAAGGATCTTGATGGTCTTACCGAGTTGATTTTCAACTTCGTTCTTAAACTCTTTGAATGTCTCAAATACCTCATGTTTATGTTTAAGCAAGTAAACATAACCATAACGGCTGAAATCATCCGTGAAAGTTACGAAGTAGCTAGCACCTTTTCTTGACACATGTCTAAATGGGCCACATACATCAGTATGGATGAGTCCAAGTAGCTCTTTTGCCCTTTGCGGCTTGTTCGGAAAGGGTTTTCTTGTCATCTTTCCTGAGATACAGGAAACGCATTGGTCAAATGATTCATCATTTGATTGTAAGATCCCTTCACGTTGAAGTCTTTCAATGCGATTTTTGCCAACATGGGCAAGACGACAGTGCCAAAGATAGGTAGAGTCCAAAACAGTTTTGGCTCGTTTGCTAACTGTGAACATTGAATTATTTGAAACACAACCACGCATATCAATTTCATAAATGCCATCACAAGGAATAGCATCAAAATAATGAACATTATTTTTAGAAACTGAAATACTGATATCATTAAAAACATTAATGTATCCTTGGTTTTTCAACAAAGAAACTGAAATAACACCTCTAGTGATAGAAGGTGCATAATGACAATTGTCTAATACAATACATAACCCAGAAGGCAGAATTAAATGAAATTCTCCTATAGCTTCCACAGCTGCTGGCAAACCATTTCCAACGAACAGCTGCAAAGCTCCAGGCTTCAGTTTCCTCCTCTTTCTAAGACCCTGTAACGAATTACAGATGTGAGTTCCACAGCCGGTGTCATACACCCATGAATCACTCTTAGAAAAGGAAAATAATTCAATTCTGAAGATACCTGAAGTACTAGTCCCACTAGTATTCTTTCTCTTCTTCATCAACTCAGCTAGGTAGGTAGGACAGTTCCTCTTCCAGTGTCCGACTTCACCACAATGGTGACAGATCTGGTCCTTAGCCTGATGCTCTTTAGGGGCCGGAGGGGTTTGCTTGGCTTTAGGGGTATGGGCAACAGCCTTGCCTTTACCCTTGCCATCAATCTTGCCCTTCCCCTTTTGCGGTCGTTTAGCCTTTTGGATCTTACCCCCCTTGATCATAAGAACTTGGGGTGTTTCAGTGGCCTTTTTAGGAATCGTTTTTTCATACTCGACAAGCATAGCATGAAGCTCAGGTATAGTCTTAGTCATACTATGCATGTTGTAGTTGCGCACAAAACCCTCAAAATCCTTCGTAAGCGATTTGAGGATCATGCCAACTGCAACAGCACGATTATACCCATAATTGAGCGATTCCAATTTTTCAAAGTAGCTCTTCATCTTGAGCACATGACTACTGACCGATTTACCAGTTTCAAGCTTCAAGTCGTGGAGTTCCACAACTAGGTCGAACAATTCGACACCAGCTTGTTTTTCATACATCTTTTTCAGCTCTTTGATCATATCACAAGGTGTATGAAATTCGTATTGCTTCTGAAGATCAGGAGTCATACTCGAGATCATCATACAAGCAACCTCATCGTATCTGCTGTACTCTGCGTTGTAGAACGCTTTCTCTTGCTCAGAAGCATCAGCAGCTGGCTCGGTCGGCCAATGATGTTCAAGGACATCGGTCCTCCGTTCAACTCTAAGGACAATCCTCACTTGACGGTACCAGTCATTGAAGTTAGATCCATTCAGCTTTTCTCTTTCAAACATTTGACGAAAAGCATGACCAACATTGTTTTGAGGTGGGTTTGTTGCCATCTACAAAACAGATTAAGTTCAAAAATCAGTATTTTCGATAATCTTTTCCTTAATAAATTTAATTACCCAATGTTTAAACATTTTAAACAATTAAGCTTTATTAAGGCTAGGATCCAATTGACATGCCATCATTTCATCAGTTGATCTGCTAGAAATGATGCATTCAAATGGTAAGTGACGATCACTAATTGTATTCCAAATACAATTCCTAGGTTTTATGGGACCTACAACTTGCACCAAGTGATTTGTAGTCATGTTTCATCCCATCTTTTGCCACGGGCTAAGGGTCTCACCGCCTAGCTCGTTTTAAGTCGTCCAGCCAAGAACGCACAAATTGTCCACCATTGTGTACCAATGAGTGGGAATTTGTCATGCAAATGCCATTTTACCATTGTGTACCAATGAGTAAGATGACACTCACAAGTGTCCTTTACTAGGTGGATGGCAAAGACTTAAGTTTAAATGGGTCAAAGACAATTTTGATGCGTGATCAAAAAGGTTATGTGTGAAGATTCATGCACATCTTCAACACATAATGTGTTTATAAAATTCTTAGTTTGTCATCCAAATCAAAAGAGCTCGGTAGCTCCATTTGCAACACACAAAGAAGCGTAGGGGTGAGGTTTGCAACTTTTGCAATTAAAAACCTACCACTTTAGGGAAGCAGAGCGACCCGACTTATACCTCTCTTAGAGTGTGTTCAAATGGGTGAGCCGGTGTTTCTTTTGACTTTTAGGACACAAATTTTATTTTATAAACAAAATCATATTTCAATAGTTCTTTTAGCAAATTTTGATTTTCATAAAACAAATTTGCAATAAACCTTTTATTATGTCACAATTATCAGATAATCACATAATCTTAGGGTTTCTAATTATCACATATAATTTTAATTAAATCCTCTTTGATTTAAGTAATAACCATGAACGATTTGCATGAAACATCATGGTTTTTACTTCTTTTTAACACTTTAAAGTTTAAAGGTACAACATGTTGTTCATAACAATTATCTAATAATTAATAAAAACTTGGATTTAAAATTTTTAGATCACAAAAATCAAATTTTAGAACTAAAAATTAGGGTTTCCGATTCGGCAAGAGGTTTTCGATCCATAATTAGAGTTTACGATCGGAAAGCAGGGGTTTCCGATCGAAACAGGGTTTTCGAGTGGGTCGGAAAAGCCTTTCCGATCGGAACCTTTCCGATCGGACACTTTTCGATCGGGTCGAAAAGCCTTTCCGATCGGAACCTTTCCGATCGGGCACTTTTCGAATGGGTACTTTTCGATCAGTTCGTAAACCCTTTACGATTTGGATCGAGAAGTAGGGTTTCCGGTCGGAAAACAAGGGTCTCCGCACCGGAATAGGTTTTCCGATCGGAAATCAAGGGTTTCCGATCCGGAATAAGGCTTTCCGATCGGAAAACAAGGGTTTCCGATCGGGTCGAGAAGTGATTTTTCGATCAGGGACTTTTCGATCGGGTCGAAAAGTCCTATTCCATCGAATTTTATCCGTTTTTACCAATTGCGAAACCTTTTCCAATTGTAAAACACGATTTTTAAATGAATCGAAAAGCTAGAATCTTGTTTTGGTTACCCCCCTTCCAAGTTTTATTCCCGGTAATTAATTAAAATCATAGGTGGCTCGTGATACCACTGTTGGGTTATATAACAATTATCAATTAAACACGAGTACGCAGCGGAAAGAATCCTATGAATTAATCTAATTAACCGGTATTAGAATGTGTACCTTTTTAGCTCGGCAATACTTGATCTCTTGGAGGATTTGAAGTAAATCCCTCTACGATCGCACACACGACACACCAATGCTATGTGCTAGCAACCGATCACGAACACATCTTGATGTAGGCTTGGTCGAACCACACAAGAACCGGAACCTCCCTTGGGTTTTTCTTGTTGCCGAATTCGAGAGGAAGGAGAGAGAGATTTAGGGTTTTTTCTTTATCTCATAAAGCAGCAACTAATCCTTAAACCCAGAGGGTCTATTTATAGGATTAGAATACTTGATAAACAAGTAAAAGGATAGGCATAGGAGCCCTAGTCGAAATCCACTAGAAGCCCTATCCAAAGCCTTCTCTCAATTGTAATCCAATTACAACTCTCTCTAATTACAACTAACACCCCTGTTAACAATTAACTTGTCAGTTTTTAACGAAACCTCGTTAAACGTTCGTGATAAATATTAATTAACCATTAATTAATATTAATACATTTGGTGTCGAGACGTGTGACCCCGTAGGCTTAAATAATATCCGGACATACGCTTACTATTACATGATCATATCCCTACAAAAAAAAGATTGGATATCTTCACCAGCAACATATCTAAACACCTTGAATCCATCGACATTAGTTTGAACTTGAAAGGCGTTGATATGGTGTTTATCCCCGTTGAGGAGTCGGAAAGTTTTTTCTTAATGGTATTTGATCTGAAGCATCCTTCAATAACTATTGTCGACGTTAAACCCGATTCTGACCCGTTACTCAAAATAGTCGATCACGGTGACTATTTTGAAAAAGATACTGCTTCCAAAATGGTATATAACTTTAAAATAATTATTTTTTTTCATTTTTCTAATGTTAGATATTTTAATCCCAATCTTAACTACCAATTTTTTTTTGATCCAGAAATACATATTCACCAGGTTTCTTGAAAGTGTTAATCATACCAAGTCTAATCAAATTGCTTCTTCCCCTATTCATCGGATGAAACTTTTCTGGGCCACACCGTTGTTTGTTAATGACAATGTTGTTTTTCTCATGAGGCATATGGAGAATTTTTTTGGAAGGTATTTGGCATTTAATTGTGAGTTTGATACCAACGGTAGTAGGAAAAAGGCGCAATTGAAGACACTCCGTAACAAATACGCTGCTGCCATCCTTCTGTCTGGTATAAACAATATGGCCCCCAGGATTAAAAAATTACTTGCTTAGGATCCCTTTCAAACATCGTATTATCTTTTGTTTTAGTTTCAGATGTTTGTTTAACTGAATTCAAATGTTATCTAAATTCTATCGGGTTTGTGTTTTGGTGAACTTTGTATTTTGATGTTATGAAGTGCTTTAATATTTAGTTTATGCAATTCCTTATCTTCTTTCTTCTTTCTAGCTTACTTATGTCAAAGTATCTTTAATCTTACAATTAAATTAATTTTTATTGTTTTTCAAATTGTACTAAATCTTCTAAATGTTTCAAGCTACTAAATTATTTTTTTTACAGTGTGTTCATCTTACATATGAAAGTTAAGAACTTTTGTTTTAGTAGTTGTTAAAATTGTATCAGCAATGAATTTATTCATTTTTTCCTTTTTAAACATTAAAGTCCCTCTAAGTTACATAAGTAATTTAAGTCTTATACATCCATTAGTAGGGTGCATTTAGCTTTTCCAATGTATGTGGTGTGTTTATACTATTTTGTAGGTTAGTGTTTTTCATTATCCCTAGCTCTTGGGCCTTTTTGGTACAAATATGTCATCTATTACTTCACCTAAAATTAAGAACACTACACCCATAGAGCCCTTCACACATTCTCATGTATAATTAACAAACATTGATAACCATTAAAACATCAAATATATTAAACATACTTCAATAGCCAAATTACACCAAAAGATGGGATACTACAACCATACAGGACCCAATACTACTTCCATAGTTGAATTACACCAAAAGATGGAACTGCATATCTAGGGGGTGGGGGTGGGGCGGTGGGATTACAAACTTGCTTCCATTACTACTATTTGAAGCTTCCCAAAATGAGTAAATTTGTTATATACGTAACACTTGAAGCTACCATCAGGCTGCCTCAATGTTACTTGTACATAACAAATACAAAAGTACCCCCATAATATCTTAATATTAGCAAACAGTCAAGAAAAAATAACACAACAACATCCCTTCTTTTTTGATTCATGGTCTTTCACTTACTCGCCTTCAGAACCTTCCATCTCAGCTTCATCACCACTTGCACGCTTTTTCTTTTTGCAGTTTCTAGAGTCATGATCTGTGACATGCTCTTTGCAAGTTCGGCATAATCGTGGTGCTTTCGGCGGTTTGTTCCTCATTTTCTCACCCGGCCCTGTAATCCGACGCTTCCTACCACATCATTTTGTCCTAATACCATTAGGATTACTAACCACAACATCCACATTCAATGCTTGGCCTACAAGCTCTTCAACCACCACTTGCTCAGAAATGTCCATTACTAAACTATCTCCCCTAGTTGCAACTAGTCTTTGCCTTAGCTCCTTTACCACTTTTGCAAGTTCCTTCAGTCCACCTTCATTTGATCTATAATCCTCAACACATGAAGTCATCACTTCCATAATTTCTTTCACCAAAACGCTTTCAACACGGTTGTCGACCCCATATCGTTTATCAAATGAGTATATTTCTCTTGGTAGGGCATTCCTAGTCCACCTTTTTGAGATGTAGATCGATGGAATTTCATGAACAAGATTTACTTGAAAAACACAAAATACGTGTCAGCACAAATAACCAATGCGCTTGAAACACATGCATGAGCAATCTGCCTTTTTTTCTTCAGTATCATATTTCACGTAAAATAACAAAATGAAATAACCCAGCTGTTATATTTAGTTAATTAATAAACTCATATCATAACACATGTAACTAAATTATTTGGAGATGCAAGTACCTGGAAAGTATGCACACCTACAGCCGTTGTGCTTCTTTGTGCCACAGAATAAATGTGCATTTGGCCTGTAACTTCTGTGTTTGAGATGTAACAATAATACATCCCTTCACTAATCTCCTTTTGCACCTCTCCGAAAATGGTATTTGTGTAGAGTTCAAAGCATGTTTTTCAATAGCTAAATCCACATTACCGTGGTAAGAGAGCGTCGATGTCTTGAAATCAGCAGTACGTTGTTTATAACGTTGATTTTCAATCCTAGTTTCAAAGCAAAGCATAAATTGTACCAATGTGTTTGCACTTGTTGAATTCACTTTGAATGACGCGTTAGAACTCTCACAAACGGAAGTGGTCCTCAACAAACAAGACATTGAGTCATCCCTGAAGTAGGCCGGAACCCAATCCTTCCGGATAGCACATATTTCAGTTAGCCAATCATTATCAGACAATGAAAAACTAGTAATCAGTTCTGCCCATTTCTTTTCAAAAGTTGTAGGCTTCATATATGGGCTCCATACAAGTCGATGGATTTGGGACCTAAGATCGGAATTTTGTAACACATCACCTGAAACCTGTTCCGTTAAGCAACATTTCTAAATTTTCAGCTCTTTCATACAAAGCAACATAATTAATCATTGCAAATTATATTAAACAAAGAAAAAAAATACAACTTACATATGTAACTATTACAAATAAAACTACTTTTCAAATAAACAATTTGTTACATATTACATACTAAAGTATGTAACTTATGTAACTTACATAAGTATTTATATAAAACCATACTTATAAACTTGTAATATGGCAAAATATAAACAATCATTCATTATGATTAGTGATGTATTTTTTTTTGGCGGTTTTCATCTTCTAAGAAAAGAACAACTAATTTTATATATGAATCTATTTAATTATTAACAAACACTTTAACTCTGATAATTACCTTCGATGGCAGTTTCTTCATGATGTGCCACATGCACAACCTATGTTTTGATTTAGTAAACACTTGTGTGACAGCCTGCTTCATGGACAAATCTTGGTCAGTCAAAATAATGGTTGGTTGTTTCTTGTGAGCTTTCAGAAAATGGTTGTTTCTTGTGAGCTTTCAGAAAATTCTCTAGTAACCATATGTATGATTCTCCAGTTTCATTAAATAACAAACCAGCACCAAACGTCACACAACGCCTATGATTATCAACCCCAGTAAAGGGTACAAAAATCATGTCGTACCTGACAAAAATAAATAAATGAAACCATTTGAAACTGTTCATCTTACATATGTAAGTGTAATCAATAAATTGTACATAAAATCTACATTTCTAAACTTAGTTGTTTGTTTGGTACGTCGCATCGAATGCAGCTACATCACCAAAAGCCTGGTAGTTCAGCTTGGAGATCTCATCCGCCCAGAAAAGACATCTCAACTTTCCATCAACAACCACGTAATCAAAGTAGAAATCTGGTAGGCTTTTGGCCCTCTCATGTAACCTATTCAGCACCAGTTGTGTATCTCTATCTCCAATAAACATCCTGGTTGTCTTACTAAAAATTTTAAAGTCTAATGGGGTATCTTTGACATTATGGTGACCCCCATTCATTGAGACCATAAAACGGTGAGCCTTAATAGGCCCAACACTGTTAAGACTCATATCATGAATAATTTTTTTTTGTGGCAAATGGAAGTTTCCTAGATATCTTAGTCAAATCTCTATTAAAACCTTCAACCATTGAGTGATTGTGCCCTTCATGAAAACTCAACAAAAAAACAGTTTGGTTTAAGTGGTTATATTTGACACAGATACTAGCTTTGCAATTATTACAGAAGTAAGTACTTTGCCTGCAACTACTAGAGGACTCAAGTTTCATTTGAAACTGTGGTATCCCAGCCCGGTTGCATCTAAGATACTTATGTGTGACAATTCCAGCATACTTTTTTTGTTGACCTATTCTCACTGAAAAGCCACAAGCATGTGCATATGCTTTGTACATCTTAAGAACATCTAATAGAGTTGGATATTGAGCACCTCTCACCGGTTTGAGATTTTCTTCAACATTAGGAAACCAAACCAAGCTACCATTAGGTGTCGTGAACACATCACAGCTATCATCAGTTACATCCTCGTTATATCCATCTATTACATTTACAAAAAATACATACAAAAGAGTTAAATATAACAGAAAATGTCAACATCCCAATAAATATAAGATCCATTAACTAAAAATGGAATGAAAGACATTCTTACCTTCATTAACTTCACCGTCATAATTGAAAGTAGGTGTATTCAATGTAGATGTGTTTCCTTCATCGTATTGAAAGTTCAGAGGCAAACATTTGGTTGGGGACTCCATTAATGTGTTTGGAACTATCTCCAAACTATGCCAACTCTTAACACAAAGGACTTATTAATATAGAGCTTTGTTGGAGGGAAAAATACATCCTAACAGTGATATTTTTTGGAGGGAAAGTGTACTAAATAAGGTTTATTAATAAGATTGTCAAAAGGACATTGGCAAAGAAAATCTTTATTTTCTGTATCTTCGAAAATATCATAGGGAATAGGGGAAGTGGTATTAAGTCAACTTTGTTGTCAATTCAAATGCTTTTTAGGAGACTCATAAAGTAAAAGTTTGTTTGTAATGAAAAGTTCCTTTCCAATGACACCTTTTAAACTAGGTACAATTTGGTGAAAAGCATTTTCATGTTACTGACTTTCCCAGAGAACCTTATCTCTCTTCAAAACCCACTTGACTTAATTGCCCTTCAAGTTGTTGATAAGAAAACCAACGTGGATTAATGAGAGCCATGTACTTGGTTTTCAAAGTTTTTCTAACTGGGAATGGTTTTTCATATATCCATGCCCTATCCTATATATATATATATATATATATATATATATATATATATATATATATATATATTATAGTAGTAGCATTTGCGTTAAATTTTACATGTTTGTTTACCACCGGTATTGGTTTGTTTTATCACACAATTAAACCGACCATACAGAGTGAGGTATTGGTTGTACCTTTTAGCTTTGTTGGTGATGTTGTCATGGCCAAACACTTTTTATGTTTTATTCACAATATTAAACGGGAAAAAGACCAAAATAGCTGTCTTGACTAACTTTATCCCCAAAATAGCCGTATGACTTTTTTTCCCTCAAAATAGTCACTTAACTACGATCGTGACGACCGTAGTTGCGGTCTTGACGACCGTAGTTGCGGTCTTGACGACCGTATGTCCACTGAGCCAATCACAGCTTGCCAAGTCACAACATACGGTCTTGACGACCGTAGTCACGGTCTTGACGACCGTAAGGCTCACGGCGTAACAGTTCCCGACGAAAATCTTCATCCGGCACCACCGCTCCATCTCGTACCAGGACTTACACACCAATGAAACAACGTTCCGATCCTATATATATCACGAACGAATCCTATATATAAATATCACGGAGAATTCTTGACAACAGTACACCATATTTCATTACCTCCGGCAACGAGTACACCATATTTCACCACCGTGACAACAAAAGGAAGAGAAAACCTAAAATGCGTCGCCGGAAAAGGAGTTTTAGGTCTGATGCTTGCAATCGATCAACAATCGAGACAATACATTGGCACTGCCTTCAGATCTGAGGGAATAATGCCATTAACGAGCTCAGATCAAACCTCGAAGTAATTTTTCAGTTCCATATGACAGAGAGAATTTTCAAAGTCACATATTTCTTTTTGGGAAATGGACCTACGGTCGTTAAGACCGTGACTACGGTCGTCAAGACCGTGACTACGGTCGTCATGAACGTGACTACGGTCGTCAAGACCGTATGTGGTCACGTGACTACGGTCGTCAAGACCGTAGTTGAGTGGCTATTTGGAGGGAAAAAAAAGTCATAGGGCTATTTTGGGGATAAAGTTAGTCAAGACGGCTATTTTGGTCTTTTTCCCATATTAAACACTAGTGATGTTTTTTTATTTACAATTATTTACACGTGTCACGGGGTATCTCATATATATGATGGTTTTTTTTCTTGATGCTGATCTTCGAGCTATGTATTCGGAGAATTAGAATGTTCGGATGGGCCAGCGGCTCGTCAGGGATTCAAATTTGTTGTTAAAAAAATTACATTTTATAATTAGGTTTTTCTTTTCAGATTAAAATTTTCCCTTCCTAACATCATCATCTACCATTATTCATTATAGGATATATAAAAAAACCAAAATAAACTAAGAGCAACTTATCTTCAATCGAAGTGAATCTGAGAGTTCATCTCCATCAGACCAGAATCGACGACATCTTATCTTTTACAATCGCAGACGAGAATCGAGGATTTTCTTTTGCAACTGCAGACCAGAATCGACTATTCCGCAATTAATTTTCATCCATCATAGTAGGTTCCATTGATTTATGGAGTCAATAATTGTTAGGAGCGATGTAAATTAGATGATATGGGTCTGTTTACTTGAGGTTTTATTTTGTATTACTTGTGATCGAGTCTGTTTTGAATCGTAAGTTTTCAAGATTGTGAGTTTGTTCTCAATCTTCACTGATTCATTTGTTCTTATTCCGCAATAATAGACTTAGGGCATGTTTGGGATTGCTTATAAAAACTGCTTATGGCTTTTGGAGGAGGCAAAAAGACAAAAATACCACTCCAAAAGCAGCAAAAAGCCATAATGTTATGACTTATTAGCTTTTGGAGGGGTATTTTGTGTCTTTTTGCCTCCTCCAAAAGCCATAAGCAGTTTTTATAAGCAATCCCAAACATGCCCTTATAATTGTTGGTTGTATTTAGGGAAAAAGACTAAAATGCCCAAGTTGACAAAAAGTTCTACCATTTTGCCTATTTGAAAGTCAATGTCTCCTAAATGCCCATGTGTGCATGGTCGTCACGACCGTATCAAGGGTCGCCACGACCCGAGGAACCAAAACACGACACGTGGTGTTCAGGGGTCACCGTTTTTTTTGCACAGTCGTTTTTTTTTTGAACGGTCGTTTTAATCAACCTTTAATCAATGCAACTCCTCGTCCCAACTAACCACCCCACGAATTAATTACATGCAAACCCTAACCCTAACCCTATATATGGACCTCAACGACGTCAACTTCGTCCCCACCATTAATCCTAACCCTAACCAACCCGTCATCCTAACCCAAAAACAACGAAAGATGTCGTCGTGGACCGAAAGAGAAAGAATGTGTCTTGCATAAGCTTTCGTGGAGGTCAAGACAGCGATGGAAGGAGATCTACCGCCGCCCGAATTTTGGAGGAGGGTGAAAAACCAGTTCCACCTTCTATACGGTTCGTCTACTGAAATCCGAACCCAAGATGAGCTCTGGTCAAAGATGGTGTCCATGCAGTTCAAAATGGACTTTTTCAAGCGCCTATACAACCAAAATAAAGATAAGGTACGTGATGAAGACGAGAAGTTGGATTTTATAGAGATCGAATTCTTGGTTGAATATGGCCACGACTTCAAGTTGAGGAATTTATGACCTATCTTGAAAGACTTCAATTTGGAATGGTAGTTTTAGGGTTTATTGTAATGTTATGTTATTTGCTAGTGTTTATGTAATTGTTGGGTAACACCCCCAACAAAATTTTGTTGCTTAATTTATAATATTAATATTAAGGTGCACGGTCGCTTTTTTTCACGTGTGGGGTCGTGGCGACCCCTGAGTATCCACGTGGCGCGTTTTAGTTTGCCGGGTCGTGACGACCCTTGATACGGTCGGGACGACCGTTCAAACCTGGATATTTTGGGGACATTGACTTTCAAATGGGTAAAATGGTACCATTTTTATTTCACTTGGGCATTTTCTTCTTTTTCCCTTGTATTTATTAGACTTACAATTTAAAAATAATTTGTATTTTGTCAAATTATTGTTCAACTTCAACCTCCCCTCTACTTGAATATTTGCTCAATTCTGTTACATGGCCAACTTATCATATTGAGTAAACATCAATTATAAAATCATGGTAATTACAAGCCTATCTAATACAAAAGTTATAATCTATGCTTAATGTTGCAAAAGTTGTTAGGTGGTTATCAGATCGGTCGACTGAAGAGTTAAGAATACTCGATCTAGGTAGGGAAACTCGGGTAGTACTTGGATGTGATAAATTATAATCAAAATAATTTTTGAGAAATTATATATATATCAAATATCATAAATTTATTAATATTTATAATAAAATACGTAAATATCAATAAAATACATTGGCAACTGCTTTGATATCGAGAATCTTATTCCTAATATCACCGTACCGACAATTTTTGATATCATAACGAGTATCTTATTCATAAGAGCATTCACGGCAGATTCCCTATCCTTATCCTTATAATTTATACTTTTATTATTAATTTTTATCTCTCTTCCACTCACAACCATATTTAAATAATATTTTTTATACCTTTATCATTATATTTTCTCTCTCTTCCAATCCCCAAATTTTAGCAAATCACCAAACTTTTTGTCAAATATACAGATTATGTAAAGTTTTTCTCTTCCTCTACTCACAACCACTCACAACCAAACCTTAAATTATACAGATTTACACTCACATATTTTTTAAGGAACCTACCGTGAATGCTCTAATATCACAAATACATTGGCAACTGCTGTGATACAAATGGTGAATTGTGGGTGTGTGTCGTAGGCAAGAGTACCTCGTCTCGTGTCTGTGTTGGGGCTGGCTTCGCGTGAGTAATTTTTTCGTGTTGGATCGGGTGCTTGGGTTAAGTCAACTCTTTGGGGCAGGGTGGTTGTTTCTTTTTCTAATAGTCGATGGTATACATATCTTGGGTGGTGGTTTTTCATGTGGTTGAAGGGAGTTTTTGAGTTTGGTGGTGTATGTTTTAGATGATCAGGGGAAGGTGCCTGTGTAAAGAAATATAAAACAGAAAAAAAAAAAATTGTAGAGAAAAGAAAAAAAAAAGAGAAAAAAAGAAAAAATTATGGTAATTGATACACACTCTTCGTGTGTTTGGTGTTTGAGGTGTGGATGAATTGGGTTGGGCCTAGAGGTGTGGGTTGATGCTTTGTGAGGTGAACAGTATGTTTGTTTATGGTGGGGGTTGGTATTTGGGTGATGGTACGGTATATTGGGTCTTGTGGGGTTGTGGTGGTGTATTGAGGCTTGATGAGTGTTTTTTTCATACTCGTGTGGTGGTTTATAATGTTCCTGGAGTGTTATTTTAAATGTGGGTCTTTATCTCTGGTGTGTTGTCTTGGGTTGTGTGTTATTTTCTGCCTTAAAGGGGTGGGGGTGGTGTGAGTTATTTTTTTTTTTGGGTGTGTGTGCATGGAATATGGGTTTTTCAAGGCAGATTAACACGTTCTTTTCGTGTAAGGTTTTTCGTTTCGTGGGTGTGTGTTTTTATTCATGCGTGGTCTTCATCTGGGGGGTTTCCTGAGGTCTATCTGGGGTCTGTTGTTTTGGGTCTGTGGCGTCGTATATGTGGTGTTGTTTGGCCTCAACGGTAGTTTTGTGGTGTGCTGCATTGGGCTTTTCTGGTGGAGTTGATTCTTGGATATCGAGATGCTCTTTTAGTCTGTTCTGGGTAGTTCAATTTTGATCAGATGGAATCGTGCTGTAACGAGTTATTTTGATGGTCTTTGGTTCTTTGTTGGCTCGGTTTATGTTCACCCTGGTACGTGATCTGGAGCGGTTGTGAGGCTGCTTCTTGTGGCATATAGTTTATTCTCAGGTGTTTGGAGATGGCTTAGGTATATTCTGGTATTCGATGCCGCTTAATGTATATTTTGGTAGCAAAGCAATGCTATCGAAATCTCGGAAGGCTCCCGTCTTGATGATGCCTATGTATATTTGGGTATGCCGATGTTGTTTTTGGTGGGCATTCTTTCATGGTTGGGCAGCGCTAGTTTGGGTGCCAATTGGTCCTAGGCATGCTCCTGATCTGCAGGTGGGGCGGAGGTTGTTTTTTAAGATATGTGTCTTTTTTTTATCTGCATGAGCTCGAAGTGGGCTCCTGCACGTGTTGGCGCCGAGATAAAATCCTATGGAGCATTTTGGTGTGTTACTTATCATGTATTCATGTTCAGTTCGGGCTTAGGCCCTCTATGGTTCTGTTTTGTGATGTTTATATGTCTTAGACTCATTGTATAGTGCTAGCTCCCTACTAGCTTGTTTTTATAATTTATGATGCCGTTTCAAAAAAGAAATAAAAAACAGGACCGTTTCTGAGGTGGTGCAGGAGGCCCAAAGGCGTCGGCCCAATGAATTTAGGGGCACTAGTATATATAGTCCGGTCCATTATATATATAATAATATAGGCCCACTAGTATATATAGTGCAGTCCATATTTTTTTTGATGATTAATAGTCCAGTACAAAAAAAAAACGGAAATAATAGTCTAGGCACTATTATTTATTTTTGATAAAGAGAAAAAAAAACGGAAATAAACAAAATCACGTTGCCTGAATCCCTGGAAAAAAACCCTACGTGCAATGTCAAGAATCAAGATCGCAGGTCGCAAGTCTGAGGTCTCTTAATCTTTCCGTTTTTTATGTTTATTTCCGTTTTTTCTCTTTATTTCCACTGACCACTGTACAATCAACATCAAGATCGCGAGAAGAGCCACACGATTTACTTAGATATATTATATTTTGTAGGAGTAATACTTTTGTTGTAAAAATGATTTTCTTCGTATTTTTAGCTTTTCGTACTTAATTATGGATATTATAATATAGGGGCACTTTTTTTTCCTGTGCCGGGCCCAATTTTTTTTCTTTCTTGACGTTCTCAGAAACGACCCTATTAAAAAACTAGTGTCTTCATTCAGTTTTTCTTTTTCTTTTTTCTTTTTATTTATTTGTATTAAGTAACACCTGGATTATGTTGGATAAATTACCAATCTTTCCATTCTATGGATTGTGCAATCTTTTTTAAGTACTTCATGGTAACAAAAGATTTAAGAGCAATGGCCCCTAGCCCAATTGGCTAGCGGGAGATACCCAAAGATATTATAAGAGGATGTTTTAGGTTCAAATCTCACTTGTGACAAAAATAAGTAATGGGGGCATGTTGAGTCAGAGAGTTTTTTCAATAATGGTGAGTTTCCTCCTGATGAAGATGTCAGTATTCCAAATTTGCCGTCAAAAAAAAAAAATTAAGCAACCGGAAGATTAAGAGGCACATAATTTACAATCAAGCTTTCTAAGAACATATAACTATTTACATTACGTGTCTTTTTGTAAACTAATCAAGTCGGTATTTTTTGTTCTTTTTCATTAAAAGCCAAAAAAATGGAGATTAAAAAGAGAATAACAGACGCCAGTTTTGGTACGTATGAGAGACAATAAGGGCCAGGAGTGCTTGTGTCTGTTTTCTGTGTTTCCATCTATGTTATCAGAACTTTGACTTCTGTCGTTAAAGATGACAGTCAACATGTTGTCTATTTACACTCCTTGAACCTGGGCCGTCATATTTTCTTCATCGGACACATTAATCTTGTTGGTAGTTTGATTGTGTTTGAGCTTTACTTCATTTTTCGGTTGCTTAAACTTACCCGATTCAGCCAACTCTTCGACTGTTTTCACCATGTTTTCTTCTATTCTGGAAGCGGTTTCTATCAGTAAAGACGCAAAACTCACTAGCGGGATGACTTCAAGAAGCGACATTACAGTAATCTCACTCAAAACCACATCATTTTTCTCCTTGTGATCAAGTGGTTGGATTAGCAAATCTGGAAGGGATTTTATGTCGTTTTGTAGCTCAAGAATCGCATTCCTCATATCTTCAACCGCCATATTTATCTTCATTGTTGATCTAGTCATTGTACTTATAGTTGTTGCTAGTTCTCTAATAACATTCGACGAGCTTGTACTTAGATTCATGCATGCTGATTCAAGATGTTTCTTTATCGATTCCGGAACCTGTTTTTAACCGCCATTATTTAAAGCTTTAGTATTTGGAATTTTTGTTGTGTGAAAATTTATTAGCAACAAATTTTGGATAAATAAGAAGATGGTATTCACCTGATTCTTGGACTCCAAGCAACTAGTGAGAGTTTCAATGCAATAAGCACAGCTACGTGATGACATGCCTATTTTAAGGTAATTCTTCCACGGATGACGGAAATTGAAATCGCCATGTGCAGGCTCCCATCTTGCAAAATTTGCCATGGATTCCTCAGAGGCTTTTGAATTCAACACACATTTATAACCTTGTAAATTTTTCTTAGATTCCTCATTGTCATGACCAAAATAATCTGCTACACAACCTTTTTAAGAAAATGAAACTATATATGAGTATAATTTGGAAAAGATCGCGTAAAATGATATATATGATGTCATTTGTATGTTTGAAGTACTTACAATCCAGAGATTGTGCAATCTTTTCCATGTTACGCGGGATTAAAAGATGGAGCTCCAGACCAGCCCAAACTGGAAAAACAAGTATGCTGGTCATAATGCACAAACAAGTCCCTATGATTATGGTTGACAGCCTTTCATGAGCTATTTGTATGAGATGGTCAACACGGTATCCGGAGATAGAAACCAGGCTGTATGTAAGAATGAAGATGGTGCAACCATAGTCGAATCTCGCTTTCACCACAGGAATAAATCTTGAAAAAGTTGTGGCAGATGCTGCGCGCAATTATGAAAATCATTAGTTAATTATACTAGCTAGTCCAACTTAAGTAGGATCTATATATGTTTATTCACTGAAAAATTTCATGATGTGAAATTCATAAAGTTACCTAGTAAAAAGAGAGAAATCCCCATGATATATGGCTCAAAGTGGTGGCCTGATTGGCTAGCAATCCAATGAATCCCAAGTGCAAGAAGTCCAGCAAGAAAAGTTGCACACATTCTGTTCAAACACTTATACAAAGTTCCACCTGCAATATGTGTACACATTAGAGACTTATTCTTAAAGTAAAACAAAGATTGTTTAGCTAGTGTAGTTCAAAATTTCAAATAAATACCTACCAACAGTATATTCAAAAACGACTACAACCGTCATAACTGCCCAAATGGAGCTACCGCCAACACCATCATACAAAGGTCTCATGTAGTAAAACAAAGAAACGAGCATTAAAGCGACCCCAACTTTAAGACAATGGAAGAATTTTCTAGGATCATCTACTCCTAAATCCCATGCCTTCTTTAGAAACATCCACACTCTAATCACAAATTGAATCACCAAACCCTTAAAATGGTCCCACAATCTCATCATTCTATACTTGCTCTCGGGCTCGGACTCAAGCACCATGGATGATCCATCACCCATTCTGATACTCCACTCAACTCCATTTTTGTTAGCCATTTTTACAAAAGGAAACGAAAGTGGGTCGAGAGGACGAGAACAAGATCCTGAAGAGAATGCTGTCAAATGTTAGATATGCTATGCTTGCTAATGACAGAGATTGTATTTATACCCAAGATTTGGTGATCACTTTCTATATATGGAAACAATATATATTATAAAAAGGAAGAAGCTTTTTATCCCTGGCTATTAGTTTCATGTTGCATCATGTTTTCTGGTTAGGTAGGTCAAGATATGGTGCATGACATATATATGTCACTAGCTAACTTTCTCTAATGTGCAATGCTCAACACTCACAAAGCACTAAAAATAAATATAGTTTCCTGATATAAAGGCATTAAATAAAAAATTCATACAAGGATTAGATATATTATTTATACGCTGATCATACATTGGTTGATCCACATTTTTTTCAAATGATTAGGTAAAGTTATATCATGCTACACATCATTTTAGTTACTTCTTGTCTCTTTGTAAATGGTTTGTCATAAGAAATTGTAAGTTTACCAAATTGATGACAAAGTTATCTGAACTGAAAGTGATCGTTATGAAAGTTAAATATCAACATCTGCATAACTTTTGTTCTTTCAAGAAGTTCCGTATATCTTTCGTACCTAAGAATTCGACTTTCTTTCAGCTGGACACCTGTACCTAGTTCCGTATCTTTCGTACATTTATCAGCATGCCCAAATCTAAATACATGTTAAATATGCTGATTAGATAACCATCATAAACTGGTCAGAGAACTAATTCAAAATAGAAAACTAGTTATTTGTAAATTGTAATAGAGATTAGACAAAGATAGCATCATAAAGTTGCCTTCACACTAACTTCCTTCTGGTGCAATATGCCAATATTGTATTTTATCTCATTCAATATAAAAATGTAAGCCAATTTTTGGATTTATTTGAAAAGAAAAGGAATTAGGTCATGATAGGTAAGTAAACTTTTTAACAACATTTTGTAATAGTAAAGAATCTTCTTTCATTGGTTTGTTTAGCCTATTCACTATGGAATGGGAAGACCACTTATCTAGCTTTTGGGCACCAACTTGAAAGGCAAACCCAAATATCAAAAGCCATGCATGACTAACCTTTATCACTTGTGCTCAATCTGCAGGTTTATATACTTCACTGAGAATTATCTTTTATCCTTTCATTATAAAATCCATAAGCTTACATAGTTTACAAAATCACTACATACAATGCCATAAAAGACCATAGAAAAGTAAAAAAGTGCGCCGACCCATCTTCATTTTGATGTATATATCTTAATCTTTATACTTACTTTTTAACACTAAGTCTTATCTTGAAGATAATGTAGAACATGAAGGCTATCTTTTGACAAGAAAATTATGAAAGCATAGGAAAGTATATATGTCTATGTTTGATACAGAAAACCAGAAAAAAAAAAAAAGATAATGATGAGTTAAATAATTAGTAGGTTGATATAATGTGTGTTTGTATTTATAGAGCTCTGTGACCATGTAGTGATGTACTGATGTACATAATTATGTTTATAAAAGTTGTATCTGTAAAATTATCCATCATTTCTGTTATAAAAGATACACCATTTATAAGAAGTATTGAATTATTTGAACAAATAACTGGATATTGTCTAAACTAATCAAGAATTGACCCAATCAATGATCGCCCGGGTGGATCAACTCGATTGACCCGTTGGATCATATCACTGGATCAGATTGGTTTAAATCAGAACCAGCCTACCCAAGGTGCACCAGTGCTAACATTCACAAGCTGTAGAAATTGGATCAAATATTAAAAGTCAACACAAGCAACCAAAGCCCATATGAATATAACCAACCATAAGGTGGCTAACAGCCTACAAGTTATGTTGGTTCTTTCTTGTGAGTTTCAAACTATAAACATTTGAATTCTGAAAACTGCCTGAAAGAAACCATCAGAAAAACACTAACAATAAACAAACCACCACCAAAAAAGAAAAAGAAAAAACCAAAGGGGAAGAACCCCAAAAATGCCACTGCCTATTATATAAACCTAAATCTATCTAATCTCTTCCAAGAATACCAATCGTTGAAATCAGTGGTCATGGTATTCTTCAAAACAGGGTCATAAGCTCATGACATACCCTGTGTTCTCCAAGCTTACAGGAAGTTGTATCCCAGAATGATAGAAATCGTTGACTAGAGGGTTCCCTGTTTGCATAATCTTTTTATCAAGATGATGATTGTTATTATCATTAGACTCTATTGTTTGTAGAAGTTGAACAAGTGCTGCAAATAACTCATGCCGTGTCACACGCCTTTTCGCCTGTACATTAAACTGAAACTAGTTAAAAACACTCAGAATCATCCTCTCTTCAGTTTACCGTTTTGTGTGTGTGATTTGTACAATGCTTTACCTCAGCTTCAACTATAAAATGCGCCCATATTTTTTCCTCGCGAGCTTCCATGACTCCTTTCAAGATGGTCAAACCAAAACCGCGGATTATGTCCACTATTTCAAGAAAAAACCCATGTTCTTCACAAATCATCTGCAACAGAAAAATACTTTTTGGTTATAAATTTCCGCAATGTAAGCTACATACAAAAGATCATACCCTTGTGTTATCTTTAAGGTTTTACCTCTATGAGCGTTTGTCCTGGGGTACTAAGGTCCTCTACTATTAATGGACAAATCATCGTTTGATTTCCTAACTCACATGCCCATGTCACACCGTTTTTGTTCAGGTCATTTGAAGAATTGTTCTGAACTACACCATTATACTGAAAGCAACATAATTTTCAGTTATGAGTTATGACAAAACTTGGAGTTTAAAATGATCCCATGCATCTAAAAAGAAGGCAATATGATCACCTTTGGTTCATCAACCTGTTTGATTCTGTCAGCATGTTTTGTTACACTTTGCAAGAAAAGCATGTGTTTAATTGTTCTATCCAACAAACAGTCAATGCTCATCTGTAGAATAAAACGGAATCAATCGGTTAATTAGTAACTAAAGGGTCCAAAATCCAAATACTTGTAATCTTTTGTGTTCTTTAAAAGTAAATACCTTTTCACCATTTGGGATGAGTCCTCTTAACTCAGCCATACGGTCTAATATCATCTGGCGGTCTTTGGGTCTGGGCCGAGTCCCCGGTTTAGCTTTTTTCTTGGTGGGCTTTGCGAGTTCGACTTGCTTCTTAGTTTGCAATATTGTGCTTGAACCATCCATGCTATAACCATCACCTAACCATGGCTCTGATTTAAAAATGGGCTCACTTTTCTGCACAAGACTGTTCACAACAGGCTGCAATGAGCCCATTTCCCATATGGCATTTTCTGTTTTTCTTCTTTTTGAACCAGATGAGACTTGATCCTCAATGCAAGAGGTGGAAGTACCAGAAATACCCTCAAAAAGCTCCTTAATCCCAAGATTAGAGAACAATCCTTTCTTTGCAGGAAGGTTAGCAGAGTCATTTTCAATACTTTGAGTTGACTTTGAATCTGGGATTCTCCCTAAATTGAATGAACCAAAACCTAAACGGTTATCATTCATGACTGGTGTTACAATGTCTCCCAGATCTCCCGTGTTTCCAAAGAGATCAACATCTATACCAGAAATAGTCAAAGGATTGACTTTTTCATTGAAATTTTGCAATGACAGTTGATCATTAAGTGTGATGTTGCTCTGTATAGGGGACTCAGGGTACCACTGAGAAATACCGAAATCCCCTGTTTGGAAGAATTCATCCAAGATTCCAAAATCTATCTGTAAGTCAAACAAGTCCTGATCTGGTTCTTTGAAGGAAGTCAAACTAGAACCAGTGTTTGGTTCTAAATTTGCAGTAGACTCATTATTATGAAGAAACATGGACTGAGATTGTGAACGGGATGAAAAAGATTGTGGTGGAAAACCCAAAGATGTTTGGTTGACGACTGAATAGCGATTATCGGATCCAAAGTATGAATCTTGTGATGGCATCAAGGAGTCAAACAATCGGTCTGGTGAAGAAGATGAAATTGTTGGTAAATTACCATTAACAATTTGATTAAACGTTGATTTCGTTTGATTTATAAAATCTGCATTCTCCACAATCTGATCACAAAAGCAATTCATTAGATTTACAAATATTATTTCAAGAACTTACACAGTAATTTGTAACCACATTCTTTTTATATTAACCTTATTAGTGGACCCAAATTGTAACACTCCTTGTGGTTCCAAAGGGATTGCTGCAATTGTCTGCAAAATGAAAGTGAAAAAATGATCAAAATAGGCTCATTCATCCTTGGATCAAGATTGATGTGGGTTAAATTTCAGTTATATTAAAGAATTACCTTTACACCCAAAGAAAACTGCCTACAAAAACTTGAATCATCCTGGAAAATGAATAAAAAAGCATGTCAACTGAGGGAGATTATAAATATCAGAATTCATATATTTATGCTAAAAGAGCTAAAGAAAGTACCTGAAATATATCCCAGATCGAACCTGAAGAATGTTGTCCTATGTAATCTTCTGAGGACAACCATAGGTGCTTCTTAGTGAAACAAGCCTGTCCAATTAACCTTCAAAAAAATTAAAAAAAAAGGTGTTGATTATTATTACCTTCCTTAAACCTTAAAAGACTGTTTAATTTTAGAATATTTTGAATTAAAACCAATTTAAAGAAGATTAATTGTTGTTTTACACAAAGATTAAGGAAAATAAAACTTACCCTCTTCCAAGCATGGGTGAATGTAGAAGCAAGTCATCAATCAGAGTCAGACCTTGAATTTCATCTGCAAAGTAAGCATCTTCCATAGTCCACAATCTGAGGAGCCCAAAAGAAGAAGATAGATTAAAACATAATACATGAAAGAAAATAAAATTAATTGGAAAACAATGAATTTTTGAACAATCAAGATGAGGAACATTCTCTGAGAGGAATTAATGTATGGATTCACAGATTAACCCACATTATATGTGATGATTCTGACAAGATCTTACACCAGACAAAGTTAAATAATTGATCTTGTCATTTTCTTGATACCCATTTAGACATTTGCAAGAATATATATTGACAAAAAGAATAACTGTAAATATGGGCAATATATACATACATCTCTTCTGTATCTATGTGTGTGCCAAACATGGAATTTGGGTGGTCAAAGCTCCAGAAAACACCATAAGACCATCCATAAAGACTGCATAGATTCTTGATCATGATTTTAACAGATGAGTCTTTCTGTGTTGTAGCCATTTGCGCAGAAGATCACAAATCAACCCAGAAAAAATAAGGAACTTTTTTCCTCTTCAATTTGAGTTCAGCAAGAAAATTAACAAACAAAAGGGGTGGGGGGCTTGTTCTTCTTCTTCTTCCACAGGACAGACACACAAAAGAAAAAACCCCACTTGAAATAAGTGCTTTGGGAAAGTAATTTGTGGTTTCCTAAACGGTTGGGAAGATGAAGTTTCAAGAAAAGCTAAAGCTGGATTTTTGTTTTTCCCAAAATGAACCGGTGAAGGATTTCTGTGCCTGATGTTTTGTTGCTGATCTTACACTGCCAAAAAGAACAGTTTGTGGGTGTTTGAAGCTTACATTCAAGGATTAAAATAAGGTAAAGAAACAAATGGGCTTCAAATGTTTTATGGAAAAAGCTGTTATTCCGTGACAAAACAAGGCTAAAACACTCAGGGATCTCTGGTATGAGTCAGGAAGATGCAATTTTTTTATTTTTAAGGTGGGGGTGGAGGTGGGGGTGGGGGTGGGGGTAGGGGTAGGTGGGGCAAGGTTGGGTTTTGTCTTTGAAGAATAAAGTCCAAAAGGAAAAACTCCAAGATCAAAGAATAACTGAGATCATCCCCAATTTAATTTATGTGTCATTTGTATTTCACAATCACCCCCTAGACTATGTTTAACTTTCATCTTGTTGTCCTACAAGTTTCTTAGGAACCGTGGGGCATAATACGAACACGTAAAACAGTTGAACTGTTATAACGCTACGTAAAGAAGACGGAAAAGAAAATAATGTAAACGATCAAAATACTATAGTAGCAATGCTAAAGATCAACAACAACCATACCCAGTAATATCTTCCAAGAGTTCAGAACTATTGGTGGGGTCTAGGGAGGGTGTGATGTAGGCAACCTTACATTTATCGCAAATGATAAAGATGTTGATTCCAATGAGACCCCCAACTCCGAACTACATGAGGACACAGTAATGAGAAGAAAGATACGAAGAAAGAAAACCACCCGAAAAAATAATAAAATAATTAATTAAAATAAAAAAGTAAAAACTAAAAAATTAAATAAATAAACCTTGGCCTTAGACCTACACCTCACTACCCAACAATTTCTAGATATCCTTAATACTATGTCTCCACGACGCCCTGTCCTCGATCATATCCTCAGAGAGATGCAAGTTCAATATATCATGTCTAATTCGTCGTCTCATGTCAACTTTGGTCTGCCTCTCCCCCTACGACCCTCAACAGTGATGCAATCAACTACTCTAACTAGTTCCATCAACTATCTCCTTTTCATGCCAAACCATCTCAATCTTCCTTTACGAATCTTTTCCGAGATACATGCAACCCCAAATTTTTTTCCGAAAGACTTTATTTCTTATTTTGTCCAGTTGTGTGTGCCCACTCATCCACCTCAACATTCTCATCTCAGCGACCTCTAACTTACGCACCTACGTCTTTTTATGACCCAACATTCAGCAATGTTAAAGATAAAAAAGAAAAACTAAAAAATAAAATAGTAAATAGTTACTATTTAGACGAGTTTATAAATATTATACATGTTTTATTGTTGGTTATTATGCTTTTCAAGCCTCAAGGATCACTTTTTAGGTTAAAATATTTGCTCTTGGTTGTGTCATTTCATTTGACACCTTTATTTCCAATATCTTTTGTCTCAACATGTATACCACAACGTTTTCCTTTAGAACTATTCACTAGTTTGTTAATTGATTATTAGGAATGAAATGAATAAATTTGTATGCGTTTCATTAATTTTCTATGAGAAATGAGAACCGTGTTAGACCCATCTGTTATGATTAAGCTTCATTCATTTAACAAGGAGCATTAATATATTCCACTTTTCCAATTGAACAATCACCATTGCTCCCTGTAATAGATAATAAACCACGGTTTCTTTTGGCTAGTTGATATTGGTGATGATGGTAACACTCGGGACTGAGAGATCACGAGTTCGATTTCGTGCCAGACAGGTTTTCTATCCGGTGGTTTTTTCCTGAAAACTGACTCAACGGTGTAAATAATGTTTTGTTGATCAGTCCAAAAAAATATAAGAGATAATGATGACCGGTTCCTAAGAAAATATAAAGGGAAATTGGTTTTAAATAATTCGAACTTTAACTAATTGGCTCACAATAATCCCAACTAAAGAAATGTTTTCTAGCACTCCCAACTTTAAAACTATTTTCTTCCAATAAGCCTTTTGTAACAGATTCTTAACTCTGTTAAAGTTTAGGTGACGTGGCATCATTGCTGGAAAAAAAACTTTTATTTTTATTTTTTGAAGTCTCACGTGGTATCCCTTCCCCCTTTAAATCGATTTCAGCCATAATTCCTACCCTTTTCCAAACCGTTCAGCGATCCTCCTTCATCCTCCCACCCTCAAATCGTTCTTCGAACCCTAATTCCCCTTATCAGATCGTTAATTGAGCACCTTCTCCTACAATGGATGACTTCATCTCCTTCAAGATCTTTCATGGTGGTACATTTGAAGAAGATCAATTCCCCAACCCTTATGTATGTCGGAGGTAAGACGAGCTTAATCAAAATTGAAACCGATAAGTTGTCTTTCTTTGAAATCGTTGATTATGTAATGGAAACTCGTTCTTACACATCGAAAGACTTTTACATCTATTGCTTTAATGCTGATGAGCAATTATTCAAGCCTCTGCTTGGTGACCAGGACGTTTTTGACATGGCTAAGAATGTGTCTGTTAACTCAAAACAGCATCTTGAACTTTACATTCATCAGGTACCAATCTTAACACCACCAACCCATGTCCACGATGTACATGTATCACACACCCAAGTTAATGAAGCCCAGCACACTAGCCCACTAAATGAAGCCCAGCTCGTTATACCTTTAACCCAAACCAGTAGCCAAGTAACCACTTCCAGCCCTCTTTCAGTTGGTAAAAGAACTAAGTCAGCTGCTAGAAGACTTGTGCCAAACTCAGAAGTAAACATAAAGCAAAATGAACCTTCTTCCCAACAAGTAAACAATACTGGATCTGAGAGTGATGGAGCTGTAAACAGTGGATCTAATTCAGAAAGTGAATCAAATAACTGAGATGATGGGGAATCTGATTCAGAATGTGAAGAATATATCTCTGATAATGATGATGATGAATGGGCAGACTCATTGGCTGCCATAAAAAAAGGCATAAGGAAGATGCTCAATCAAAAAAGAACTTGTGTGACACCTCGTCAAAAAAACAGGTCAAACCTCTCTCCGTTGACTTTCTGATTTAATATTCGTGCATTTTAATTATATGATTAACTGAATTTGTCTTAATGATTAACTGATAACTGATTTAATCCCGCGTTTGTATACCCGTAAAATATGAAAGTTTTCATATTTTAATTATGGAATTTTAACAACAAGAAATTAAATATAAAAATTGACTTTTTATATTTTACCAAAACCGATATAAACCGTTAAAACATTTTATGAACTTAAAATGTGATGAAAAACGTAACGTTTTCAAGACTTAGCCAAATGAGAAAAACCGTTAAACCCATTGGGCCCGGTTAGGCCCAATAAGCCCAAAATAACTCGGATAAACCTGAAACTTCACCCGGTGACCCGACTCGATCAAGCGAATCACCGAATTGACCCAGAGACCCGACCCGCGGCCCGATTGGCCTTGGGCCGAACCCGGTACCTAGAACCTTTCCGGCCCACTCGGAAAACCTAACCCCTGGCCCGATGCTTTCTCTTTCGCGACCCAACCCGATTTTCTTTTCGCGGCCCAGCCCCACTCGGCCCCCTTTGGGCTTCGTCCCGTCACCATCCCAAGTTTAATTGGGCTTCGGCCCAAACCGCCAGCCTTTTATCTTTTTAAGTTTTGGCCCATAAATTTTTATAAGATTAGCCCACTAGATTTTATAAAAACTTTGGCCCATCAACTTTTATAAAACTTGCCACCTTTGAAGTTAAAAATACTTGGGTTATAATTTATAAAGTTATGATTTTTAGAAACCTCTAACCCTTCTATATATTATAAAAGTCTCCACCTTTTATAAAATACATAAGAGATTTATAAAAATTAATCAACCTACACTTAGAGAATTGGGTGAAGGTGGTGTTGACAACACACCTAGCCTATAACTCTCATTAGTTGGCAATTGCAAGTTCCCATGAGATTATGGGTAATGACCATTGGTTAAGAAAACCAAGTTTTGGTTATAAGAGGAGGAGACCATTCACCCAAACCACCACACCATAAACAAACCCACACTCACTCTCCATCCTCCCTTGCTCTCGGTCGGCCCTCCCTACCACCACCACTATCGGCGACCAACCACCACTGCAGGCCACCACCTGCCACCGTCGGACACCCCCTGCCACCACCAGAGATCGCGCCAAACCGCCGCCAAACACCTCCCTCTTTCTCGGTTCAAACCTCACCCATTGTGAGTGTTCTAACCTCAATCTCCTATGTTTTCTTTTCATGATTACCACCCAAATAATACCCAAGTCTTGACAACCATAATCACCAACACTTACATTTTCTTAATCAATCTAAATCTCTCTTCTTAAACCTCCATTTCTTTCATGATCTAAACACAACCATGGTGTTCTTGGAACTTAAAATAGCCATGGAGGTGGGTGAGACACTTGTAGAAATCAAAAGAAAGTATTCAAGTGCACCTAAGATCATCATATTTATTTTTATGCATTCTTGTGTTTATTTGATTCAAGATTAACTCCCTAAATGGATTTATCCATGAAACTCACTAGATGAGTTAAGCGTTTTTGGGTTATTTTGTTAGTAGATTTAATAACTAACTAAATAAACTAAACAAAAGATAACTAATATGGATGAAACATTTAAAATGGGTATTTTTATTCACCAAAATATTCCTAACACATGAAAAGTGTTAGTTGATTGTTATTTAGTTTAAATGTCCTAACACTAAGTGTTAGTTGATTGTTATTTATTTTAAATGTCCTAACACTAAGTGTTAGTTGATTGTTTATGATTATCGGTCCTAACAAAAAGTGTTAGTTAATAAATTTACATTTCATGTTCATTATATTAAATGGGTCCTAACACTACATTGTGTTAGTGGATTAAATTTTGGATTAAATTATATGTATGTTTATTGCTTCCGCGAGATC
>JBCNJP010000027.1:34764846-34782846 GCA_039602395.1 Deinandra increscens subsp. villosa
GGTTCAAAAACCACTTGAAGAGTGTTGATTTAAGGTTGTGGAGAGCAGTGCTTAATGGACCACACGTACCTACTCATGGAGCGGGAGCTAAGATAGGAAAGGCTAAGACTGAAGATGAGTTTGAAGATGATGACTGGGAAAGGTGTAACAAGGCAGAGAGGGCATTTGCAATAATGACCATGGCATTGACTCCAGACATTGCTCAAGGCTTTAAGCATTGCAAGACGGCAAAGGAATTGTGGAATGCATTGATTGTTGCTTATGAGGGAAATCCAGACATCAAGGCGAGTCGAAAGCAGATGTTGAAGCAGAAATTCAATTTGTTTAATCACATCCAAGGTGAATCTTTCGAAGCACAAGTGCAAAGATTTGTCTCTCTGATGGCAGAAATGTCAAGTTATGGTGTGGAACCGGAATTGGAAGATAAGAATTTGAAGCTGCTGAACAGTTTGCCAAAGTCATGGAACACCAATATCTCAATTATTAAGGACAACAACAAATTGAGTGAGCTGTCTCTGGATGAAATGATCAACAAGTTGAAGTCCAAGCTAATTGATGATAAGCAGCGTGAGTTGAACCATATAAGCTCACTTAGTTTGGCTGGGAAGCTGAATCAAGCTTTGTTGTCGGAAGAGGTTGATGAGAAGCAGAAAGGAAAGTCTGTTGGAAGTGGATCAAGTTCGATGACCCAAACGAAGGCATTTGTGGCACAACCCCAATCTAGTTCAAGTGGAGGTGACACTTCTGAGGCTAACAACGATCCCAATTTTGCACTGGGTATGGGATTCATGAACAGTTACCATGCTTTAATGGCCGGAACCCTAATTCCTTCTGAGATTCTATCGGGGGAGCTTAATCAGATTAATCCAGAGGATGTGGAGATGCTGGATGTCTCTTGGCAAATGGCTATGGCAGTGTTCAGGGCTAAGAAGTTCATGGCTACTACAGGGCGAAATGTTTGGAAGGATCAAGACAAGATCAGAATGGGGTTTGATAAGACAAAGCTTAGGTGCTATAATTGTGATGAATATGGGCATTTTGCTAGGGAGTGCAGCAAACCGAGGAAGGAGAAAGCAGAGATGAAGAAGCCAGCTGATGGGAAGGCAAAGGCCGAAACAAATGCCTTGATAGTGCAGGGAGGTGGAGGTTATGACTGGACCCCCCAGCTGAAAGATCTGACCCCCCAGCTGAAGGATCTGAGTCTGACACATGCTATGATGACGACTATGGATGATGATGATGAAGAGGAGCATGCTTTTGTGGTTACTGAAGAAGAACCTGAGGAGAATGAAGCTATGGCAGCAGACCACATGTTCTAACCCTGTTTGTGATCGTATAATTACTACTCTTAGACAATATTGCAAAAACTTTGAATCAGAATTGTTTGAGGTAAAATGTGAAAAGAGTTCATTTAAGGGTAGATGGCAAAAGAAGAAGAAAAGGTTAAAGACCAGAAATTAGATATAGCAAAATATAAGAACCTTGCAACTGAGAATGCCTATTTGTATGACAACGCTAAGTTAGAAATAGCTGAGCTAAGTAAGCAGATAGATGACCTGAAGCATAAGAACAATGAGATGCAGGTTAAGCTTGATATAAATCTTATGAGAAGCAAAAGAATGTTACAGGCTAGTAAATCCCTAGATACTTGCATAACTGAGGTTAGAATGGGTAAAGACAAAGGTGGGATAGGAATTAGCTTTGCAAGCAAGAACGTTGTTCCTCAAGATAAAACTAGAGATGTGATAGGAATGATCTTAGAGGAGGATCAGATAGATAGATCTGCATCGGAAATGCATGAAGAAGGACCTCCCTTAGATAGTGTCTTGGTTGGAGTGAAGCCTATGACAGAAGAAGAAATTGAAAATGAAAAGCACATGACTTATGGGTTGGGTAATATGGACAGAATGATGACAGACGCATGTGAAGCAGGACCATCAAATACTTCTCTGAATAACTGTGTGAGCACTTCTGATGTATCTATTTATTGTGCAGATGAAGTAGAAATCAAAGACATTTCTGAGGAGGATGCGGAGTGTCGGAGAGTGGATGAGAGTCATGCGTCTAGTAGTTCTAGTAGTTCTAGTTTATGTTTACCTAAGGATGATGTATTGGCACTTGTGTCAGAACTAGAAACATCCAAGTCAAAACAAGTAGCTGTATCGTTATTAAAAAAAGTTTCAGAATCTAATGAAAAAGTGTCTGGTTTTAAAATTCGTGTGCCTAACACATAAACAAGTCGTGAGACTAAGCCCAAAGACTTTGTTGCTTATCCCCAGGTTGTGTCAGCTTTTAATAGAACAAACAAATCTAAATCGGAGCAATTTTGTTTAATTACACAATCTGATAAGGATAAACAACGTGTTATACACAAATGGGATGATAAGCCAGAGTGGAAGTCGTCTTACCCAAGACGTACGTACCTCTGTAGCCATATCAATGGGCCTAGGCTCATGAATTGCTTTCAGTGTGGAAAGCCAGGACATTTTGCAGCTAACTGTGTTGATAGACCTTACCAACCATACTATCCGCAAAACCCACGGACTAGTATGTTGGAGAAAATGATGACCGGAGAAAAGCAAAAACAAAAGCAGAAACAACAAGCTGTGTTTCAGGGGAAGCAGTGTTCTGAACCAATGAAGATTGAACAGTCTAAGGTTTCAAACACAAAGGCACCTGTGACAAAGCCTGTTGTTAATAAGTGGAATGTGACCAGAACTCCAAAACAAACTTATATATCTAAAGGAGTTTACCACAAGATAAAACCAGAATTTGTTGAAAACAAGTGGCTAAAGTGAAAAGAGCTAATCAACCTAATGGCAAAGCAAAAGCCGAGAAACAGGTTTTGAAACAAAAAGGTGTCGCTCAAACAAAACAACTTGTGTATACTAAACTGAAACTTGAGTGGACACCGGTTAAAAAGCCAACTGGTAAAAAGGTCATTTCACCACAAAAGAAACCTGTGATTGTCAACAATCCAACAACTGTGTTGAAACCAGAGAAAACCACCACATGGAAACCAAAAGTCAACATTCAAAATGAGAATGTGTATGGATCAAAATCTGAGATGAATCTCCAGTTAGTTAACTACATTGATGCAAAAGGTGTGCCCAGATCTGTTATGGCCTGGGTACCTGGATCTCATTAATTTCTTATTCTTGTAGGGACAGCCAAGAAGATCTATCAGCAATCTCTGGTACGTTGATAGTGGTTGCTCCCGACACATGACCGGAGATCTGTCCCTTTTGGAAGATGTTGAAGATTTCGATGGTGGAGGAGTTTCATTTGCAGGTGGTGTGGGTGGTAGAATTAGTAAGAAAGGTGTGGTGAGGAGTGGAAATCTGTCTTTTTCTGACGTTCATTATGTGGAGGAACTGTCGCACAGTTTGCTGAGTGTTTCTCAGATCTGTGACAAAGACTATTCGGTGAGGTTCAATCGAAAGGAGTGTATTATTTTGAAGCCTGGTGTGAAGATACCCGAGGAGTGTGTACTGATGCGCACTCCAAGACGTTCAAACTCATATCTTCTCAACATGGGCAATCCTCCTACGTCAGAAGAAGCATGCCTTATATCAAAACAGAATAAAAATTTGGCTATGTTGTGGCATAGACGTCTCGGGCACGCTAATATGAAAAATTTGACCAAGCTCGCGAAGGGAGAGCATGTCAGAAAGCTGCCGATTAAAGACTTCTCATCTATTGAAAAATGTGTGGCATGTGCGAAGGGGAAGCAGCACAAGTTGCCACATCGTCCGAAGATAGCAAACTCTGTGTCATCAGTTCTACAACTTCTACACATGGACTTATTTGGACCTATGCAAGTTCAGAGCATCAGCAAGTTCTCCTATTGTCTTGTGATTGTGGACGACTATTCACGTTTTACTTGGGTCTACTTCTTGTCTAACAAGTATGAAACTCCAGCCCTAGTGAAACAGTTTGTCACACTCATTGAGAATCAGCTGAACAAGAAGGTCAAAGCTATCAGATCGGATAACGGAACGGAATTCAAGAATGCTGAGTTGAATATGTTTTGTGGGGCTAAAGGCATAGACAGACAGTTCAGTGCCCCCTACACTCCACAACAGAATGGAGTAGCTGAGAGAAGAAATAGGACACTCATTGAAGCTGCAAGGACAATGATGTGTGAAGCAAAACTACCAATCTTCTTCTGGGCTGAGGCAGTCAACACAGCATGTTATGTGCAAAATCGCGTTCTGTTAAACAAACGTCATGAGAAAACTCCATATCAGATTGTCTACAAAGAGAAGCCGACAGTGGGTTATTTCAAGACTTTCGGATGTCCGTGCATGGTGCTGATTCAGTCCGACGTAGGGAAATTCGAGGCGAAAGCGGATGAGTGTTATTTCGTTGGTTATTCAGGAAATAGTGCTTATCGAGTCTATAACAAGACCACTGGGTTGATCATTGAAGCGTTCAACGTGGACTGGCTTGAAGACAATCCGACGGATGCAGGGACCGGACCTGATTGGATTTTTAACTACGGGTCTCTGTTTGAAGGGTTCAAGTTTTCGAATGATCTTCATAATTTGGGTGAAGAAGAAGAGATTATCACTCAGCCATCTGAATCAAGACCTTCTGTTGACAGAATCAGTGAAAAGACACTTGTTCCAGTTCCCACAGATGTCAACGTAAATGCTCCGGGAACTTCAGGAACATGTGAAAATGATTCAGAGACACCTCAAAGTCCAGGTATGCGTGATATAAATGATAATGTTGTTACATCTAATCTGCCTGTTTCCGTGTCTGTGCCAGATGTCCAGGTATCCAGAATCAACAAGGATCATCCAGTCAGCAACATTCTTGGACCAGTGTCTGCAGGTGTTTCAACCAGAAGCCGCACAGGGGATATCAATTTCTGCATGTATTCATGTTTTATCTCCCAGATTGAGCCTCCGAATGTGATGGTTGCTCTCAGAGATCCGAATTGGATAGAGGCCATGCACAATGAGCTTAATCAGTTCTCAAAACTGGGAGTGTGGCGACTTGTGAAGAGGCCTGATGGCAAGAAGGTGATTCTCACGAGGTGGCTTTATAAGAACAAGAAGGATGATTCGGAATCATTGTGAGAAACAAGGCGAGGTTAATTATACAAGGTCACAGGCAAGTTCACGGGATTGATTATGACGAGGTATATGCTCCGGTGGCGAGATTGGAAGCAATTCGAATCTTTCTGGTTGTGGCATCGTATCTCAATTTTACTGTCCATCAGATGGATGTGAAGACGGTCTTCCTGTATGCAGAGATGAACGAAGAAGTTTATGTAACCCAACCTCCAAGGTTCGTAGATGAAGAAAATCCAGATCATGTTTATCTGCTGGATAAGGCCTTGTACGGTTTGCATCAAGCTCCTCGTACCTGGTATGAAACGTTGTCCAATCACCTGGTGGAGAATGGATATACAAGAGGAGTTGTTGATCAAACTTTGTTTAGAAAGAGAGTGGATGAGGACATAATCATGGTGCAAGTGTATGTAGATGACATCATCTACGGTTCTACAAACGAGGAATTGTGCACCGAATTTGAGGAGATTATGAAGAAGAAGTTTGAGATGAGCGATCAGGGGGAGATGAGTTTCTTCCTAGCCTTGCAAGTTAAACAAGATGAATCTGGGATTCTTATTCACCAAGCCAAGTATGTGAATGAGATCCTAGAGAAATTCAAGATGCAAGACTCAAAGCCAATTTCAACTCCAATGGCATCCCGACCTCTCCTGTCAGCAGATGCAGAAGGGGAGTCAGTGAGCGAATTCACGTACCGATCAATGATTGGTTCACTGATGTACTTAACAGCAAGTCGGCCAGATATTATGCATGCAGTTTGCTTGTGTGCTCGCTATCAGGCTAACCCTAAACTTTCTCATTTAAATGCTGTTAAACGTATTTTTAGGTATCTAAAGGGCAGGCCTAGGCTTGGTCTTTGGTACCCAAAGAACACTGACTTTCAATTGTATGCATATACTGATAGTGACTATGGAGGCAGTGACTTGGATCGGAAGTCAACCACTGGAGGATGTCAATATCTGGGCGATCGACTCATTTCCTGGCAGAGCAAGAAGCAGCATACCGTATCTAAATCAACTGCCGAAGCTGAGTACGTGGCAGCGTCTGCCGGTACTTCACAGGTAGTGTGGATCCAAAACCAGCTCACAGACTACGGTATGGAATTCGTTAACACTCCTATCTTTTGCCTTCGAGGAATTATCTTGTGACGCCCACTCCCAGACTTGGCCCTAGGAGCGGTCACGCATCGGATTTACTCATGAACACAAGGTACAACAGAGATAACTAAAGCAGCGGAAATAAAAACTTTTATTCATATGCCAAGAATTACATAGTAAGAGAGACAAATACAAAAGAGAAATAAACATCTCCACGCCAGTTTTCAGAAATGTCTTCTCTTCATAGCTTGACATTGTCTTGATAGTATATGCCACCTAGTTTCTGCTCACATCTCAGTCTTCCCTTTTCGATCCGAAGGTCCAGCCTCATCTGACATACATAACTTAACAAGTCAGCTTACGCTGGTGAGTTCTACGTTTTGGGAAAACTTTACCTTTCGAAGGCACTTAGGTTTGTCAAACACATTTCTGCAATTAGACAATCAAACACAAAGCATATAGCACATATATTCACATATTCTAACCTTGTGAATAAATTAACCTTCTGTTGCTTTGTCATCCTTGTCTCATATTAAATTTTATCTTAGGGAAATAGTGTTTCTACTTGCTTTACGAACACATCGTGTAGCAATGGTCCCTTTAGTTTTGACACTATATAGCTTTGACGCTATCTGGCTTTGACGCCACTTTAGCTTTGACGCTTTCTGGCTTTGACGCCGCTTGGTTTTGACACCATTGGGACAACACTATTTAACTTCTTGTTTCAGAAGTCTCTTACTTACCAATCTTTCTTTGATTACCATTCTTATTCTATTCTACTAGAAACATCGAAATGGCAATCTATATTTCCTCTACTCATCATCGTACAATCAATACATATAACAAGCAATTATAACAATTGAGAATATTTTCACACCACGTTATGTATATCAGCCCAAAACGGTTTAAAGCAATTAAACAATTTAAAAGAGGGCTCATAGAACTCACCTTAGCTTTGCAAAGCTATTATTCTTGGGTTAAGTTCTTGTGAATCAGTTTCTTAATGCCTTTAATGTAATGTCCTTATCAAGACATCCTAAATGTTACAAATCACATTTAAGAATTACCTCATTATCCAAAACCCAACTTTTTATTGGTTAATACCCTTAATAGTCAAAATGACCATTTTGCCCCTTTTACATATTTTGTTATATCTTTATCAATTCTTTGCTCCTTAACGTTTACCGCTCGTGTTTCCGCATGACCGATCATTTGGCGGAATTACTATGAGGAATAGTCACGGGGTTTGGGATTTGGTGACGATCGTTACCGGCCGTGTAGGCGTCATTGACGACCATGAGGCGGAATTACTACAATCGTTGCACCGAGTAATTTAATTATAAATTACCAAAATTTGAACTCATATATACTTAATATATATGTAAACATGTTACCATACCAAATTTCAAGTCCCCATACCTTCCGGATTATTTTATATTAAATATCCATATTCCGAAACCCTAATTACCCATTTTTCTCGTTTCTGTAGCAAAACCCATTTTTATACAGAACCATCTTAGGGTATTATCCATTATGACATTTTATAATATACTTTAAGATGGCAAAGCTTAATTCAAAACCGTTTACTCGATTTGGGTAGAACAACGTCATGAAAACCCTAATCTTGACCCGTTTCCAAAACTCATACCAAACCTTCACCAATTCTGAAATAAACTTAGGGCTTTCTTAAAACACATCAAATTAGGATTACCTACCAAAATTCAGGTCCTAATTCCCACCCGATCATCCAATTTTACCCAAACAAGCTCAAGAACCCTAATTTGAGCATAGTTTTAAAAGTCATACTTAGAGATCGAGTTAGCCAAAACTGAAAGAGGTTATTTTAGACCTTACCTAATAATGCTTGACTGCAGAAATTCGGATCTTAACTCTTCACCGTTTGAGAGAATTTGACCCGTGAAGTTTCTGGTTCGAACTAGGGTTTTTCGGTTTGGATTCCGGAAATTAGCAAGGATATTCGGCCGATTGGAGGGTGTATTTATACCCACTGAGTGCGCCTAAGGTCCCTACACGTGTCTAGGGTGACTCATGCTCGAAATCAACACGTATACAGGGTCAATTTCGTCAAAACGTGCTGCCCAAGCAGAAAATCGTCGTTTTCTGTCCCAAATTGGGCGGAGGTACGCGAGGGTTTCCCCTCTCCCTTCGCGTACCGCGAGGCACTATCAGGAGTTGGCAGTTTTGGTCCCTGAGGTTCTATAATGTGTAAACTAGCCCAGAACTTCCCCAATTGCTATTTTTAACCCCCGAACTATTATAAAACATACTTAATGAAGTTTCTAAGGCTTGGGACACCCTCGATGATATACATACGTATATATTTTATATATATATATATATATATATATCTTTTGATATTTTACGTTCTAGCCCCTCAAACTTTCCAGTACTTATCATTTCATGTTAAGGGTCACATTAGGATATACTTTTACTATATCCTAAGCCTTAAATGCTCATAATAGTTATAGATACGTATAATATCTGTATACGTTGATAACTTTACATAATTTACACTTTTGGCCCTTCTACTTTTCCATTAACTATTAACACATGTATGTAACTTTCAAATCACACATATATCATCATGTTATTTGTATAAACATATATTTATCTCATATTTTACTTTCTTTACCGTTTAACTCATCCGTTTATACAAATTTCATCATTTTGGCCACTAAACACGTATTTCTAGCACATGCAATTTATCTAATGCATAGTTTTCCATTTTTATCAATCAAACTTACGTATTGATAATAATAGACACGTATTTACTTAAATATATCATGTACCTGTGAAATTGGGGTGTTACATATCTGATCAAATTTTTTTATTTTTACCTGTTTATAAATCTTAAAAACAACAAAAATAGTGTTTATTTTCAAAAGCCTCATAAAAACAGGGGAAGAAATATAATTGTCTCAGAAAATATAAAAAATATCTGTTTGAGGTTTTTATGATGTCTTTTGCTTTGCTGTCTTTTGGTTTGCCTTGAGTTGGCAGGAAGTGATATAAATTTCCATGACGATCGGAGACTGACACCTGTAAGGCAGAAGTGAAAGACGTCTCAAAGATGATGTTCGGTAAGCTAAATCAAAAACAATGATCATCCATTGTAAGTGCAGTAATCTTAACTCTTATATATGTTTAGTTTTCCATCCTAGTTTACATAGTTTAAAAGACTGAGTCCCAGCAAAAATGGGTTGAGAGTGGTAATTTACCTAGTATTCATTTTCTCACACGCCATGTTTATACTGTAAATGACAATACCACAGAAAAAAGAAAAAGAAAAAGAATTAAAAAAATATATATATATGAAAATTGTGAAAAACAAAAAGAAAAAGAAAAGAAAATTATTCTGTTGGTCTTCTCTGCGTGCTTATGCGGCCGACCTGATCACCAACCGATAAGTCAAGAAAATAAGAAATAAGTGGTTGTCAAAGCAGTGTTGCATGGTTCCTCAAGTTGGAGGTTTGTGAATCCTCAATAAACTCTGAGGTTGGGTAGGTTTTGCTATGAACAATTGGGTGTGGGGACGGTCAAACATAACGGTAAACATATACCACAATTAAGCACTTAAAATGTTTTTAACTGGATGTGAGTTTATATGATTGCAAAATTTTGAGCAATTGTCTATAGCGTCAAGTAACGGAAAGCTGAAAAGGGTTCCTCAGTTGAAGATGTGTCTGGTATGATCCATGAAAAACATCAGCTTCGAGGCAAGTGTGTTTTCAAGTACTGTAATTAAGTTTTAATTGTTTTATGTTCTATCTTTAAATGTTTTAAATTCTTAAATTTTATGATCATGATCGGATACTCGGGGCTAAATCTGAGGGGAAGCTTCGTAAATTCTCAAGTTTCACAAAGTTATATTTTTCAAGAGAATTGTTATCTTTTAAATGGTTTGGGAGGTGTTTGCAATAGTTTTAAACTATGAGGGGTTAAGTTGAAAATTTTTATAAAGGGTATAAATACCCTAAATCAGTTTACGATCCCTCATTATTTCTCTCACCGTTTACGACTCCGACTTCCAAAACCCTAACCGCCGCCTCAACCCTCGCCGGAGAAGTGATCCAACCCACCTCCGGCCATCCTCCGTCTCATCCGAGCACAGCTTCACACTCGCCATCATTTTCCAACCAAAAACCCCATCACAATTGACTGCTTTCACGAGATATCATAGATTTATTCACAGATTTTGTGTCCAAAACCCTAACTCGAGTTCTTCACTGTTTTCAAGTCGTTCTTTACAAGGGTTGAAGTCGTTTCTGGGTTTACAATCGTTTATAGGTAGTTATTGGTGCTCATTGTGTATACATGTGGTGTTTTAACGAATTTCCGAAGTGTTTGAAGGTTTAAAAATAGAGAAACTTGATGTGAAGGTGATGGATATTGGGGTTTTTGGCCTGCAAACCCAGGATAGACCAGGTAAAAAATCTTTTGAAGGTAGACTGGAGTGGACTAAAAGGGGTGCGTTCCCAGAGGTTGCAAGGGAACAAGTGATGGATGATTCTGAGCCAGAAGCTGACATGCCTAATGTTAATGCATCCATTGCCGAAGACCAAGACTTAACGATAACTCCGGCTGTTAATGTTTAAGAGGAAGATGTTATTCCCTCCGATGAAGAAAATGTAATGGATGACATTCTTGCTGCCCAGGACATCACAGAAGATGATATATATGGAGACTTGGAGCCCCTAACCCATAAAAGGTCAAGGGATGATATGATTGGGTCATCTGGCAGTGACAATACACCTCCTGAGCTGAATTTAAACGTTGATGATGTTCTTGAAGAAAAACCTGTCCCTGCTCGTGAGCCATCTCCACGAAAGAAATCAGATCCAAGGAGCATACGGTTCAAGTTCACCAAGACAAGCTCAAGTTTATTGGTTGTTCAACCAGCTGGACCTAGTTCTGAGGGTCCCAGTGGTCAAGAAGAAACAGTTGATGAAGCACTTCAAGAGCAACCTTCTACTACACAGACTGAAGATGTACAAGATCAACCTGCTCCCGTGCATGCTGAAACTCCAGTTCTGACCGAGCATAGCCCAGTTCGGGAAGAAACTCAATTTCTGGAGGTTGATCATACTTTTGTTGCACCAAGCCCAGTGAGAGTAAGTGCAGCTCCTGCGGTAACTCAGCCAACAGCTGCTCCTAGCTTCAGGCCATTTCAAGCAGCGGAGCTTCCAGTAAATATGAGGATAAGTGCTGATCCTCAGATCAATTTCCTGATCTCTCAAAACAGAATTAGAGAAAATGAGATCAAGGCTCTTCAAGCTGAGAACAAATATATGAGAGAAAAGGAGGTGGCAGACAAAGATAGAATGAAATATCTGTACAGCATGCTGGTGGACCTGAGGAAGAAGTATAATGAGTTGAAGGATGTTGTGGATTCCAACTCCTCAGGTGCCCCAGGTCAAGGTTCGTCACAGGGTCTGCAAGGTGCTGAAGCGTTGATTGAAGACGATGGAGAGGAAAATATTGAGATGTCTGAATATGCCAGAGGAGGTAGAGTGATCTCCAAAGCTCCTGAAGGTCACGATAACTGGTTCCGAGAATTCTTTCAAGGACCAGCCCCCACTCAGTATGCTCTTGATCTTGGAAGTAGCTCTTTAGACAAAAGGGGGAGTTGTGAACCCATCTTGTGCTGGCATTATGACGCTGAGAAGAAATTATTTGCTGTGATCCGTGATGGCTATAGTCCAGTTGAGTATTATAGAACTCGCGCACAATTCCACTCTTGGACTGAACCTGAGATCAGAAATCTGCTTCGAGCTCCTTACATAAACAGGTGGAACAGCCCTGACGGAGACCTCATCAGAAACAACCTGCTGAGCCATCTAGAAAACAACTTTGCAGATTTTGCGTTGAAAGAGGTCAGATGGAGAGAGACAGGGACTGACCCAGTAACTGGAGAACCTATTGGTGAAGCAAGGAGACCACCCACCAAACGTACAAAAGTCATCAATATGTTGGACGAGATTGAAGATGGTACCTTGGTCAAAAACTTTGACTGCTGGTGTTATGATCCAACGACACACGAGGTGGTGGTTCTCTGCAAGGCCCTGAGGCAGTTTCGCTTTTACGATCCGGTGGATTTGCTAAGGTTTGGAGAGAAGGATATCAAGCTGCTCGCCTCACAGCCTATTCTTGGAGATGAAAATGACTTGGAAAACGCTGTGAGGGTGGGAATCTTTCATGGAACAGCAAACCGGATTGTGGCGAACAGATGGTGGTCGAACAACGTTCAAAGCACATTCAGATTCGATCTGCTGCTACCGTAAGAAGGTCTAATGGTTCATGCCTAGGGGAAGATTGTTGGGCTATATATATTAGAGGCATGAACATTAGTTATGGGCTTAGGAGTTAATGGGCATTTGGGCTTAGTTAGTGGGCTTTTATGATGTTTATGATTGGGCCATGTGGGCTATTAGGTTTACGATTTTGGTAATGAGGTAGTATATAAACCTCACCTGTTTATGATTGAACCAAGCTTTTCTAATACTATTTACGATTTCGGTGCTCATTCTAGTTTACGATCAGCTTCAAACTTGTAGTGATTCTCATTCAAGATTAGATCTTTACCTTAGATCTAGTCTATTTCTTCTACTTGTTTCTTGAATCAATCACACACGAGGATTCCGCACTCGTTTGTGATTAGATATCGTGTTCGTGATCAGATTTCGGACCTACAATACATTAGAGCATGCATTAATCAAGCAAGCAAGACTTCCATGTTTGCGTTGCATGATGCGAGTTACGTCCAACGTCATTCACCAATGAGATCCGTGAGTTTGAATGTTAAACAACTTTAAGGCTCAAACAGTCACAATAGTCTTACTTTAGTATAGCTCCCACTAACTAATCGACTACGGACATTTAGGACAAGAACTTATTGTCCAAGGATTAAACGTACAAATATTGAACACAGTTATGTAATTCATTATTGCATAAAACCAGATGGAATACGAATAATATACATAACTGCTGGTGTTCATACATCCAAATACCGAATCAAAACATGTCTTTAGCTAATCTAAGCCCTATCGCTTCTCTGTGGCGTATATGAGTCTCCTGAGTCATAGGCTTAGTGAAGGGATCAACTAAGTTTTGATCTGTGTGTACTTTGCTTATTTTGATTTCATTTATGTCGACTACTTCTCTTATGTAGTGGAATTTCCTCAGGACGTGCTTGGCCTTCTTATGAGACCCTTGCTCTTTGGCTTGAGCTATAGCGCCTGTGTTATCGCACAGAATCTCGATGGGCTGCCTTATGCTTGGCATAGCATCGAGATCGGATATGAACTTCTTCATCCACACGGCTTCTTTAGCAGCTTCTGAGGCGGCTATGTATTCGGATTCAGTAGTAGAATCAGCTACTACTGGCTGTTTTGAGCTTCTCCAAGAAACAGCCCCTCCGTTAAGAGTGAATACAAATCCCGATTGTGAGCGAGAGTCATTTCGGTCAGTCTCAAAACTAGCGTCAGTGTAACATCTTACAGTGAGCTCTTCATCAACACCTCCGTATACGAGAAACATATCAGTAGTGTTTCTCAAGTATTTTAGTATGTTCTTTACAGCCGTCCAGTGAGCTATTCCTGACGTCTGTTGGTACCGACTTGTCACGCTCAGTGCACACGAGACATCCGGTCGTGTGCAGAGCATGGCATACATGATAGATCCAATAGCAGAGGCAAATGGGATCATTGCCATTTGGCTTATCTCACGCTCCGTTTTAGGTGCTTGAGATTTGTCCAAGATTGTTCCCTTAGTCATGGGAACGGCTCCTTTCTTGGAGTTGCTCATGTTGAATCGAGCTATGATCTTGTCAACGTATGTGCTTTGACTGAGTCCCAAAAGGCGCTTAGATCGATCTCTGTGAATTTTAATTCCCAGAATGTAAGCGGCTTCTCCAAGGTCTTTCATAGCGAAACAAGTTGAAAGCCATTTCTTAACATCGTTAAGCAAGGGTATGTTGTTTCCTATGATCAATATATCGTCCACGTACAGTACGAGGAACGATACAGCGCTCCCACTTGCCTTTCTGTAAACACAAGGCTCATCTTTGTTTTGATCAAAACCAAACTCTTTGACCTTTCGATCAAAACGAAGATTCCAGCTTCGAGATGCTTGCTTGAGTCCATAAATGGACTTGCTTAGCTTGCAAACCTTGTTTGGATTCTCTGGATCGACAAAACCATCAGGCTGAACCATGTAGACATCTTCTTCGAGTTGTCCGTTCAGGAAAGCGGTTTTAACGTCCATTTGCCATATCTCATAGTCATGGTATGCGGCTATGGCAAGAAGAATCCTGATCGATTTGATCATGATAACGGGCGAAAAGGTCTCATCATAGTCAATCCCCTGAGTTTGAGTGAAACCTTTTGCTACTAGTCGTGCCTTGTAGGTTTGCACATTTCCATGCATGTCAGTTTTTCTTTTAAAGATCCACTTGCTCCCTACTACCCGTGTGCCGGGGGGTAGCTCAATCAAGTCCCAGACGTGATTATCATGCATGTATTGCATCTCGGCGTTCATGGCTTCAAGCCATTTATCAGATTCCGGATCTGATATAGCAGCTTTATAATTAATAGGCTCATCGTTAGAATCGGCTATTAACAGAACGTCGAAGGCCTCATGATATCCAAGCTATCTATCAGGCTCATATCGTATTCTTTCGCTCCTACGAACGCTTGTGCTTTTGTTTGGGTCTGATGGTGCGACAACAATTTGTCGGTCAGACGCAGCGACCGTCTCAGGGTTAGGTGTATCTCGAATTTCTTCAAGATCCACTGGATCACTATTTGTTCCTCGAGCAAGGAATTCTTTCTCAAGGAATTTACCTTTCCTTTTGATGGAAACAATGTTTGCATCAGGATGGTAAAAGTAATAACCGGTATTACAATAGTATCCAACGAAAGTTACCTTTTCGCCTCGGGGATCGAGCTTGTTGTCAGATTCACTGGTGACATAAGCATCACATCCCCATACCCTGAGGTATGATAGTTTGGGAAGAGAACCATGCCATATCTCATATGGGGTCTTCCCTACTTTCTTGGTCGGTGCCAGATTTATTAGGCGAGCAGCGGTCAAGATGGCATATCCCCAAAAGGAATGTGGCAAGGTGGTCCTGCACATCATCGATCGAACCATGTTAAGCAGAGTTCGATTCCTCCTTTCACTAACGCCATTTAACTGGGGTGTGCCAGGTGGAGTGTCACACCCCAACCGACGGCGGAATATGTCGGGGCGCAATGATTGTCCAGATGCACATGACAACTAAATTAAGTTGTAATACTTAAACATGCCCTTTTTCATTATCAACTAAAGATATTATACAATAAAGTTAAACATGGAAAATACATATCAAACTGATTTAAAGTCTTTAATCTAGGTCCAGCAATCCTAGCGTGATCACATAATAGCTCAAGTATGGATTCCTGCAACATGTATAAGATAAAGTGTCAACTACAAAAGTAGTTGGTGAGTAAACACATGTTTAAATAATATAAGTATAATATCAATAACAGTGATATATGTCTAATCAGATATTTTCATATGTATAGTCAAACAAGTAATGAGTTAAAGCCAATGAATGAGCGCATCAAACCCTAGACAACTAGGCTTCCAATCACAAGGCGCTACACGCGAAGCATGCCAAGTGGGCTGTCAAACCAATAGATCTATTATTGTTACCCCGGCTCGGTGTGTTAATGAGTACGCATGCTAGATAAATATAGTAACAGTGCTAGATCAAACCAATCACAATAATCCACACGTATTTAACATACATATAACGTATCAAATCATCATATAATCGTGTTTGTGTTTTAAAGAAATGATTTTGAATAAAGATACATGTTACACCCCAAAAATGTTTAAAAGATAATGCAGGTATGATTTCTCACAACTCGGATTATCATCCTAATGAATCACCAATAGAAATGATAATACGAATTGAATAGTCATAACCAACAGTATTAAATGAGGGGGTTTAGTGAATACTCACATGATAAGTAGATCGGAAACGAGAGATAGAACCAATCGCGAGAGATAACAATCCGGAGATTATCCTAATGGAACGAACATGCTAAATGATCATAGGGAATCATAATAATTATAGTTCTAAGGACACGAGGAACTTAAGGAGTGTTAGGTCTTATTTGATAAAAGACCATTTTACCCTTTATAGGTAAATAAGGGTTTTAATAATTTATTTAATAATTAATTCATTTATCAATTTTGAACTCATATACACTTATTATATATGTAAATATGTTCTAAGACCAAAAATTAAGTTTCAATACCTTCCGGTTTGTTTGATATTTAATAATCATATTTAAAACCCAAATTTTGAAATAATTATCAAATAAATAGCAAAATAATTTATAAAATCAAATAAAATTAGGGATTTTACTTAAAATATTATTTTATAATATGTTGTAAAAGATTAGTCCTAAAATTAAGTTGTTTGTTTGATTTTGGCAAAATAACGTCGTGAAAACCCTAATTTTGACGTATTTATTAAATAAATACCAAAACAATTTATAAAATTGTAAAAACTTAGGGTTTTATTCATTATGATATATTATAATATTCCTTAAAATAGTAAATCCTAATTCAACATCGTTTACTCAATTTGGGCAGAACAACGACATGAAAACCCTAATTTTGACCGAATTTTAGATAAAATACCAAACATTTCCAAAACTTGAAATTAACTTAGGGCTTTTTTAAAACACATTATTTTAGGATTTTCTACAAACATTCAGACCCTAACTCTCACCCGATCACCCGATTTTGACAAAACAAGTTCAAGAACCCTAATTTTACATAATTTTGAAAACAATACTTAGAAGCAATATTAAAAAAAAACTGAGATAGGTTATTTTAGATTATACCTCTAAGAGCTGAACTGCAGAATTTCAGAACCTAACTTCGAACGATTTGAGAGAATTTGATCCAAGAAGGTTGCGGCCAAAAATGAGGTTTTTATGTGATGAATCTGTGAAATTGATGATGAATATCGATGGATTCAGTTGCTAATTATACAGATCAAGGTCGCCTTAGGCTGTAGACACGTATAGGATGACTGATTCGATCGATTAGACACGTTAGGAGGCCTTATCTTGATCAAACTTGCGAAGAAAGTCACTCACGTACCTGATTTTCGTTCGACAGGTATACCATATAAAAACAAAAACCAGTATTGAAACCAAAAGTTTCGATGGCTTGATGGTAAGGCGCTGAAGTTATACCAGGGAGGTTCCTGGTTCGAAGCTTGCAGCCAGCATTTATTTTTTTCCTTTCTCCTTTTCTTTGTTTCTTTCTTTATTTATTTATTTATTTACTTTTTTATCGTTTACTACCCGTTTCAACTCGTTTACCTCTAAAATTTTACAAGAAATTCATAATAACCTTATAAAACATGATGGAACATAAAAATATGATTTTTGAAATTTACGTGGTTCCCGGTTACTAACGATTTTGCACGAAAAACGATAAATTCATTTATTTGTGAAATAATTAACAAAATTGATCCAAAATTTAACCAATTGGTTTTTAATGTTATAGAATGATTGTAGAACATTTAAAATTATATATTTTGAGATATAAATCCAGAGATTCCCGGTAAACAATAAATCGAATACCGAAATCGCGTAGAAACCAAAAATCGGTTTATTTTCGCTTTAATCAAATTGTTTAACCTAAAACCTTGTAAATTTATTATTTTGTTTTCAAAAATGATTATCGAGTATCCCGAACATAATTTAATTGTATATTTTAGACAAATTCTTTCGATA
>JBCNJP010000027.1:34783346-34832346 GCA_039602395.1 Deinandra increscens subsp. villosa
TGGTGTGAGATATTTCTTTATTTTGGTGGTGGTGGGGGGGGGGGTGAGGAGTGTGAATGATGTGTTTTTATAAATGAAGGTGACACCATGCAGAATATTAATCGTCTCTGATGATTACTATTACTTATAGGTAATAGGTAGTAAATAGATTCGTTTATAGGTTTAAATTAATTATTACACACGTCACATTGCTTTGGGCAATGAACCGTTTGAGATGCCTTGCCATTAATGGCGGTAGTTGTGCTGGAATTTATTTTATGTATTAATTACTACTCCTATGCCCCTATAAATACAAGACAAGTTGTGACAACCAAAAATTTTCTTGTTTTCCATTCTACTTAATCCTAATCGATTGGCCAACGCACCTTTAGCACTACGACAATTTTCGGGACGAAAATTCTTTCAACTTGCGGATGCTGTGACAACCGTCAGATTTCTGTCAACTTTTCCCGTTAGTTCTGTTAGTGCCGTTAGTAAACCCGAGACCCGTTATTTGATTCAAATGTATATTGTTCATGTCTATGTGCTAATTGATGTTAGTAACTTGTTATGTGAAATTCGTTTTGTGACATCATGTGTTATTTGAAAATTTCGCGTTTTCGGGTAAAACCGGACTTCGTGCGAAAATTGGAAATTTTATGTCTAAATGTTAAATTTATGTAACCCGACTAAATCCAATTGAGCAAATTTCGAGCTAGGGCATGAAGGAGGAGGAGATGTCGTTCTCCAGGTCGCAATCCACGACCTCCTCTCCTTTTCTTTTCTATTTTATTTATTTCACTTTTAAGTTATTACAATCTAGGCCCCTCCACTTAGACCTTGTTTTAGTTTTTTAACTAAAACATAAATATACTCATTAGACCCTAAGGTTTTACATAACTATTATTTATAACAAGAATTGGGGGTTTAACGTCCCTCGTTACTTATTTTAACATGCTACGTAACAATACACCCGATTTAAATATCTTACATGTTAAATGAGTTTAAAACAATTAGAAACATTTTTAGAATTTTTACTTCACAAGTTTTAGTTAAAAACCCATTTAATTAAGTTTTATGCTACATGTGCTAAAATGGAACTTTGAGGGACTAAAGTGTAATTATACCTTATAGAAATCTGCCCAATCTCCCCCATCCTCATTCTCACGCATCATTCATCTTCATCCTCTCCCTCTCTTCACGGTTCACGCACACACACTCACACACTTGCAAAAATCTTGAAATCAAGCCTCAAGAAGATGAAATTCGAAGATCTTGAGCTACTACAAGCCTCAAGAACACTCAAGGAAGCTCCTCCTTCTTCTCATCTTCCCCAACCTGCGATTTCTCTCTCAAGCTTGTAAGCCCTAGATTCCTCAAACTCGAAATTGTTAGTTGCATGTGTGTTTTTATGCGTTTATATGCTAAATGGAGTGTGTGTATGCCCATGAAACTTGATTTAGGTTAAGTTATGATAACTCTTGATTTAGGTCGGAATTTTTGAGAGTCCTAGATCTGGAAATTTGCCCCAAATTTATGCTCTATGTGTTCTTGAGGTTAAGTGAGTGTTTGGTTATGAGATTTGGGTGAAATATGCTTGTATGCTAGCCACATGTTCACATTTGGCTATGATTTTGTTCTTAAAGATCTGACCTGATTTTTATTCTTAAAGATCTGACCTGATTTTGTTCTTAAAGATCTGACCTGATTTTGTTCTTAAAGATCTGACCTGATTTTGTTCTTAAAGATCTGACCTGATTTTTGTTCTTAAAGATCTGACCTGAATTTGTTCTTAAAGATCTGACCTGATTTTGTTCTTAAAGATCTGACCTGATTTTTGTTCTTAAAGATCTGACCTGATTTTGTTCTTAAAGATCTGACCTGATTTTGTTCTTAAAGATCTGACCTGATTTTTGTTCTTAAAGATCTGACATGATTTTGTTCTTAAAGATCTGACCTGATTTTTGTTCTTAAAGATCTGACCTGAATTTGTTCTTAAAGATCTGACCTGATTTGTTCTTAACAACCTGACCTGATTTGTTCTTAACGATTTGCCACTTTTTGAACTTAACGATTTGCATGGGATTGGTCTTAACGATCTGGCTTTCTTTGTGCTTAACGATTTGACTCCCAATGTCACACCCCCCAATTTCCACTAACGGAGTATAACCGTGTGGGGTGTGATCCAGACCAGGATCCAAGTCTTTAGTTACAACCAAGCCATAGTTAAAGGGGTAAACAGTCATGTATTACATTAAATAAATCAGACTTTACATTTCACAAAAATCAGCGGAAACATTAAAAGTTTACAAGGTTGTTGTTTAGTAAAAGTGATTACTAAAGTATCTGAAATACGACTTTCAAAAGGGTTTTACAAAGAACAAGTACTGCCAACGCCCGTGCCATCCATGATCCTCCAAGCAACTTGAAAAGCATTCAACAATCAAGTGTCAGCCAAGGCTGGTGAGTTCACTAACGCGGTCTACACGTCACATGTAGACCCAATGTATGAATAAAGACAGGTAAAACACAGTCATTAATCATAGGACCAGTAAAATTCCATATCGTAGGTAGCTAGCCTATAGTTATGTACACCTGAATTATTCGTAACCGAAGCTGACAATGTTTTGATAGGGGATACCTATGAACCTTGCCTTCCCGTGTCCATCCGGATCACGGTGGGTAGGCTAACATTGATCTCAGTCCGACCGCCAGTCGGAGGGTGCATCACGTGCACCGCTGAGCGGGGTTGTCAATCCCCAGTAGTACTACTCAATATTACCTCGCTACTGTATATTAACGGCCCAAATGTAAGGACTTTTTAATGAAAGCAATTCAGTGCAACATATGATATTTTGTCGGAAAATTACTCAAGTAAAGAAGTACCTTTACCGTCGGGTTGCCATCATTTATCGGATGCAACTATCTGTGCGTTATCATCCTAAACCGGATATAACAATAATAGTAAGTGAAACTCACCTTAGGGTGCACTGGTACCTAGCACTTGATTCAACCGGTTGGTCAAAGTCAACCTATTCGGATAAATATGGTCTAATGAAATTAGAAAGTGTCGCGAGGACGAAACTAGCACATAAGAACCTAAACATGTTTCATGCAATCATACAAGTCACTCAATGCACATACAAGTCTCAATTTGGGAGAAAATCAAGAAATTGCAATCCAAGTCAAAGTTTTGCCAAAAAGTCAAACTTCAAGCGTTTAACTAGTGACATAGCTAAAATCCACAATACTTAGAGTTAACTCCTTAAATTTTATAGGCATATACTACACCTCATTTAGGAAATGTTGCAAAAAGAATCAAGTAAAAATGTTAAGAAATGAGAAAGTTATGCACATCGGAAGTTAGCAAAAATCAACATTATTGTCTTTGACACACCATTTGGTGGCATGCCTAATTTGCTCCATACTTGGAGTTAAGTTTTAAATTTTGCAGGAATGGACTACTTAACATTTAGGGAATTTTGCAAAAAGAATCAACTTAAAAAGTTAAGTAACGAGAAAGTTATGCGCATCGGAAGTTGGCAATTTTCAGCTTTTTGCAAAATAGTCAAAGTAGGTTTAAAATTTGCATAACTCATTCAAAACTTAGAGTTTATTAACCAAACCTTCCAGATCTTACTTTTAATATATAAACATAATTTACAAATAGCAAACTCGTCAATAAAACAAGATTGACATGCTCAACCAATTTGAAAAGTTTACTTTTCACAGAAAATGACAGCTTTGCACACCTAACTTGCAGCTGTGTTTTGGATGACCAAACAGAGGTTTTAGAAAGTGTGCGAGTAGCCGTTGTAAGGATAAGACATATTACTTTACTACGGAAAAAGAATCAACTGATTTCGAGCAAAATTGAGTAAGTTATGACCTCTGCAAAATGGCCAAAAATTCTGGCCGAATCTGTCCAAAAAGTGAAGTTTGCAAAAGTTTTGGTTTTCAAGTTTTATGCCACAATTTGGTCATCCAACACTTACTAACATAATTGTAAGCATTCTATCATGCATATTCTGTCCTAAACATGTTCATATCAAAGTCATATCAAAATCATAGCCAAATGTGAACATGTGGCTAAGTAAGAGGAACCAGCGTGACCATACAAGGTAAATTGCCGTTACGGGTGCACACGTAAATGTAATTTGCAGTGTATGGAAGCCCTGGGGAATCCTGCTCGGCAGACCGTCGGTTGTAAGGAATACGACCTTGCATTTTCAAAAATTCCCTAACATCAATTTCTCAAGCTAAAGGGACTCAACCATATGGTTGAGGACATCTAGCAAAGTTCATTTTGCTACCACACTTGTTCTCCTTTCTTCTAGATATAGTATCCAACCTATCAAAATCCTTTAGAAATGCTGGTGCAAATGATAACCCCTGTGAGACATCATATCACTTACATTATTTGGTGACGAGACCTCCCCTTGCTGCGAGCGATCCGTGGTTAAACTTATAATTGATCTTGATTTATCCGCACTCTTAATTCTACTCTTATGAAAGTTACCGCTATAACCACTCTGCAAGCCCTCGCAATTAACAACGACTTCATAAACTCTAACCTGATGGAAGCCCGGACGTCTTGAATGGACAATTACGCCTCGAACATTTGAAGCCAACCTCTCGATAGGAACCTCCTATGAAGTTTTTTTTTTCCCTTGACTAGTAACCCCCGGTACGTCTGTACGAGTCAACAAATGTTGTTAATAGCCTCCTCACGATCTCACGCACTTTATACCTCACTGCGATTACAGTTTCACTCAACAGAGCAATGTTTGTTACTTCCCGAACCCCGTACGATCTGTTTTAATTTTCAACACCCGATTCATGTGTGAACTTCGCTACCGGTGAACTTTTCCTCTTATTACCTTTTGTGACTTAGTTGGTCCTTAAGCCTTGAGTCATTGTGGCTAGTTACCCTCCTCGATGACATTTCCATGTCCCTTATTTTCAAAGGCTCCCGTACGACCAACAGTGACAACCAGCAATAGGCAGTGTATGCTAGGAAAGTTCCGCAACATCATACATTGATACCCATTGTCCTCGTTCCTCCATTTATAGGAAAATTCTCTTTGTTAACCCCTATTTCATAACCAATGGTGACTTAATCAAATAATTCACTCGAACTCTCAACAACATGCGTAAGGAGGTAGATTGACTCCAGATTTAGCGAAGACACGTTTGATTGTATATGCGGCTTTTCGATACGCAGTAGACCTTGCGAAACCTTAACTACAATTTGTATATACACTCATTGAAAGCCAGCTAGTATTTAAATTCGTCAGCACTTGGTATTTCGGAGACCCACTCTTACTACATGTTTTCACTTTTACTTACCCTTGAGGGCCGACACAAACTGATGTTCTTACATGAAATTTATCCTACTGTACGGTACAACCGTTGACACACTCGCATTCAGTCGACTCAAAATCGTTTTCTCCGAATCCGCGTCAATTGTGCCGGATGACTCTTTTCGAAACGTGTAGTTTCAACTACCCTACACTAGCTACCTCACCCTTCATCCTGAGTCTGTATTCCCATACTTGATATCATTCATGCTTCTACAGAGAACCTTTCAGTCATTAGAACGTCACCCTTATTTTGGATCTTTACCGGAGGGTAATATGCGTAACGATATATCCCATGTTGGCGAACCACATTTTAAACCTAAACGTGAAAGACTATCATATCTTTTGAATCCTCTTCAGAAACTCAAATTGTATTCGCGTTGCGTCCGCTAAACTCTTGATAATCCTCACCGTGGGTGAAGACCCCACCGACCGAAAACGTGGAAAAATCTTTTGTCGCAAAATTCAAATTTTCTTTTTTTTTCACATGTTGCATGGTTTTAAATCTTGCACTCACATTCAACTCAAAGGCATTGGGGAAAAACATAAGATACCATATTTTCAAGTATATTATCTAACAATATTTGTTAAGTAGCCAGGAATGGCAAGAAAACTGGTACAACCTCAACGTGCTAGTAGTGTGGTGGGTTAGCTGCGGTACACCCAATACATAAGCACTATTGGCATGTGGAAGGTGGGATCATTGCTGAACCAGAGATTTACCTTGAAATCATAGAAAATAAATAAATAAATAAAATAAAAACCTTATTTTAAGAAACTTCATTTAATGGGACAGCGCCCACAATAAAGAAAAATCTATGTCATTTCCGTTGTGATTTCCCATGTCCCTCATGCATATTTTCACTAGAGGGGACATACACAGTTTAATCAAATAAAACTTATTGTTTTCCAACCCTCTAGATTGAGAAGGAACATCTTGAAATAAATTTCCTACTAAGGGTCAAATATAGATTACGACCCAGATGAACAACAACGTTTTAACAACTAAAGTTTTATATTATAAAAGACAAATCACATGTTCTTGGAGCAACCCCGTGACTTTTTCCAGGACCTTATCAACGTTTACTCGTCCCAGATTCATACTCGTCGTGAAATATTTCAATTGGACCTCTAGTTACCGCATTTCTGACATGCCACGACTTGTTAACCTCGCGTGCGCCTAAATGGTCACCGGAGCACTTCTTTATGAGATTAGCGTGCTCACTCACTATGCTATTGGTACTTCGATAACTTGCAACGTCAACTTCCTATACCTTTTCTGCGAACTGTAAGAACCACCCGATCTTAGCCAAATTCAAGGATGCGTAACCACCCTCCAGACGCGTTAACATTCAAACCTTTTTGCAGCACTTCTTGCCCCTTTCGTGCCATTTGACCCAATACCTTCTGTTATCTCATTGGATACTATAGCTGAAGACTACTCGGACATATGGTCACTTCGTCATATTAAATATTTCAATCTCGAATGTGGCGCCGCCGTCACATTTGCTAAAACTAACCATGCGATGCGATTCAACTCTCTCGTGTAAACGTTTCTTGTAGGAAATCATTCTTTATACGCTCATGTGAAATGTTCGTTCGATGCTTTTAATCGTGTACCTTCCATCACTCCCTTCGAATTCTCTCGTAACGATCCATGAAACGATTAGCACTTAAGCGAATTTTCGGGACGAAAATCCTTTCAAATTAGGGATGATGTGACAACCAAAAATTTTCTTGTTTTCCATTCTACTTAATCCTAATCGATTGGCCAACGCACCTTTAGCACTACGACAATTTTCGGGACGAAAATTCTTTCAACTTGGGGATGCTGTGACAACCGTCAGATTTCCGTCAACTTTTCCCGTTAGTTCCGTTAGTTTCGTTAGTAAACCCAAGACCCGTTATTTGATTCAAATGTATATTGTTCATGTCTATGTGCTAAATGATGTTAGTAACTTGTTATGTGAAATTCGTTTCGTGACATTATGTGTTATTTGAAAATTTCGCGTTTTCGGGTAAAACCGGACTTCGTGCGAAAATTGGAAATTTTATGTCTAAATGTTAAATTTATGTAACCCGACTAAATCTTACATGTTAAATGAGTTTAAAACAATTAGAAACATTTTTAGAATTTTTACTTCACAAGTTTTAGTTAAAAACCTATTTAATTAAGTTTTATGCTACATGTGCTAAAATGGAACTTTGAGGGACTAAAGTGTAATTATACCTTATAGAAATTTGCCCAATCTCCCCCTTCCTCATTCTCACGCATCATTCATCTTCATCCTCTCCCTCTCTTCACGGTTCACGCACACACACTCACCCACTTGCAAAAATCGTGAAATCAAGCCTCAAGAAGATGAAATTGAAGATCTTGAGCTACTACAAGCCTCAAGAACACTCAAGGAAGCTCCTCCTTCTTCTCATCTTCCCCAACCTGCGATTTCTCTCTCAAGCTTGTAAGCCCTAGATTCCTCAAACTCGAAATTGTTAGTTGCATGTGTGTTTTTATGCGTTTATGTGCTAAATGGAGTGTGTGTATGCCCATGAAACTTGATTTAAGTTAAGTTATGATAACTCTTGATTTAGGTCAGAATTTTTGAGAGTTCTAGATCTGGAAATTTGCCCCAAATTTATGCTCTATGTGTTCTTGAGGTTAAGTGAGTGTTTGGTTATGAGATTTGGGTGAAATATGCTTGTATGCTAGCCACATGTTCACATTTGGCTATGATTTTGATATGACTTTGATATGAACATGTTTAGGACAGAATATGCATGATAGAATGCTTACAATTATGTTAGTAAGTGTTGGATGACCAAATTGTGGCATAAAACTTGAAAACCAAAACTTTTGCAAACTTCACTTTTTGGACAGATTCGGCCAGAATTTTTGGCCATTTTGCAGAGGTCATAACTTACTCAATTTTGCTCGAAATCAGTTGATTCTTTTTCCCTAGTAAAGTAATATGTCTTATCTTTACAACGGCTATCTAAAACCTCCGTTTGATCATCCAAAACACAGCTGCAAGTTAGGTGTGCAAATCTGTCATTTTCTGTGAAAAGTAAACTTTTCAAATTGGTTGAGCATGTCAATCTTGTTTATTGACGAGTTTGCTATTTTTAAATGATGTTTATATATTAAAAGTAAGATCTGGAAGGTTTGGTTAATAAACTCTAAGTTTTGAATGAGTTATGCAAATTTTAAACCTACTTTGACTATTTTGCAAAAAGCTGAAAATTGCCAACTTCCGATGCGCATAACTTTTTAAGTTGATTCTTTTTGCAACATTCCCTAAATGTTAGGTAGTCCATTCCTGCAAAATTTTAAAACTTAACTCCAAGTATGGAGCAAATTAGGCATGCCACCAAATGGTGTGTCAAAGACAATAATGTTGATTTTTGCTAACTTCCGACGTGCATAACTTTCTCATTTCTTAACATTTTTACTTGATTCTTTTTGCAACATTTCCTAAATGAGGTGTAGTATATGCCTGTAAAATTTAAGGAGTTAACTCCAAGTATTGTAGATTTTAGCTATGTCACTAGTTAAACGCTTGAAGTTTGACTTTTTGGCAAAACTTTGACTTGGATCGCAATTTCTTGATTTTCTCCCAAATTGAGACTTGTATGTTCATTGAGTGACTTGTATGATTGCATGAAACATGTTTAGGTTCTTATGTGCTAGTTTCGTCCTCGCGACACTTTCTAATTTCATTAGACCATATTTATCCGAATAGGTTGACTTTGACCAACCGGTTGAATCAAGTGCTAGGTACCAGTGCACCCTAAGGTGAGTTTCACTTACTATTATTGTTATATCCGGTTTAGGATGATAACGCACAGATAGTTGCATCCGGTAAAGGATGGCAACCCGACGGTAAAGGTACTTCTTTACTTGAGTAATTTTCCGACAAAATATCATATGTTGCACTGAATTGCTTTCATTAAAAAGTCCTTACATTCGGGCCGTTAATATACAGTAGCGAGGTAATATTGAGTAGTACTACTGGGGATTGACACCCCCGCTCAGCGGTGCACGTGATGCACCCTCCGACTGGCGGTCGGACTGAGATCAATGTTAGCCTACCCACCGTGATCCGGATGGACACGGGAAGGCAAGGTTCATAGGTATCCCCTATCAAAACATTGTCAGCTTCGGTTACGAACAATTCAGGTGTACATAACTATAGGCTAGCTACCTACGATATGGAATTTTACTGGTCCTATGATTAATGACTGTGTTTTACCTGTCTTTATTCATACATTGGGTCTATATGTGACGTGTAGACCGCTTTAGTGAACTCACCAGCCTTGGCTGACACTTGATTGTTGAATGCTTTTCAGGTTGCTTGGAGGATCATGGATGGCACGGGCATTGGCAGTACTTGTTCTTTGTAAAACCCTTTTGAAAGTCGTATTTCAGATACTTTAGTAATCATTTTTACTAAACAACAACCTTGTAAACTTTTAATGTTTCCGCTGATTTTTGTGAAATGTAAACTCTGATTTATTTAATGTAATACATGACTGTTTACCCCTTTAACTATGGCTTGGTTGTAACTAAAGACTTGGATCCTGGTCTGGATCACACCCCACACGGTTATACTCCGTTAGTGGAAATTGGGGGGTGTGACACAAGTCATTTTATTTTCCATACCACTTCATCACTACAGACCATTATTGAGTTTGTGATTTTTTCATATATGGCGTCATCATCATCATCAAACAACAACTCCGAGTATCCTATAAAGGAAGAGATGAAGGGAATCATAAGAGGAAAACTTGATGAGCAGATGTGTATGCATGACACTCTAAAATGTTCTGTTGAAAGGATTAATGACGAAATCAGTAGCTATGAAAATTTTTGTGCGAGGTGATGCGTCCCCCTGATTTAGAGGATCGTAGTCGCATTTTTTTATTTGCATGACTTGCAGAAAAAGGATCACAAAACCCTGAAAGATATTCAAGAAGCTTTCGATGTTGTATCTTCCTCCATTGATTTGAAGATTGCATTTCTTAGAAGTTTAGGGTAGTGTCAGGATTTCAAAATTCATGTTATGTTATTTTGTAATGTTATGTTTCTAATTTTAAATTATGCACTATTTAATATTTTGAAAAAAACACCACTCCGTGCAAGATGTTTACAAAATAATGGTAACTAGATTATTTTTGTGTTGTACTGGATCATATTATATCGTGATGTGCTGTGCTGTGCTATATCATAATATATCGTGTTGTGTTGTATCATAATGTATTCGTGTTGTCCTGGAACGAAATATAGGCCATTACTGTGCTGGGCTGTGTTGTGCTTGGGAAATCATCACCGTCCATGGGGTGCATCCCATCACAATGTTACTATCATGCAAAATTAGTGATAATATAATCAAACTATAGCATAGTAAGTGTCTAGTAATAATAATGTACTAAAGACTTCGACTCTTTAAGTAAACATATTCAAACTAAAAGCTTTTTTTCAGCCTCTTGTGGATCCTTGATGCTGCCCCTTTTTTTAGTTTTTCTTTTTCTGAATCAGTGAGACTCATCCATTTCTTAAGATGACTGACAACAATGTCAAGATGCACATTTATATCAGACCAAACTATGTGCCGTAAATATGTGCATCTTAGATCATCCAGCTCTTGATTTTGTATCGTTGATTCAATAGAAATACCAGGTGCCCAATCCTTTACAGCACCACCTATTAAACATTGTTAGGAAAAAAATTTAATAGTGAATTCGTATAAAAGTTATGTCACTTTGGTAAGAAAAAAAAAACTTCCTTTATATGTTTGCATGTGAAGCATAGCAAACACTCCACAATCAACACTATTCTCAGTAGTTTGCCATGACATTTCCAGTCTGACTGTTTCCAGAGTCTCTATCAAGCTTATTTTAAGAGGACATGATGTTGCCATCTGTATATGTTCTACCGCCACATGATCCTTGACCCCAGCAGTTTGTTCTACAAACCCATAACTTTTTCGAATTAACTTCTCAGCTAATTCCTTATCTGCCATCTGTATATGTTCTACCACCACATGATCTTTTTCAGCTTCAGTTGGAAGCTGGTTCCCTTCTTCTGCTGATGTATAAGATCTCTCTCCTACCTTCTGTTGTTTCTCTTCACCTTCCCTTTCATTTTTATCATCTTTTGGTTCATTTGTTGGTGCTTTATGCTCCTCCTCTTCATTTTTGCTTAACCTAGACCTCTACACTTATTGCATCTCAAATTGATGAGCTATTTGGATACAACATCCTTGTTTCATCTACAAGGCTATTCACACCTTTTACAAGGTCATACAGTTCTACTGTTTTCCTTTTAAATAATAAAACCCACTCCTGCATGCAGATTTTAATAATCAAATTATTATAAGTATAAATAATGCAATAAAAAATAAAAATAATTCAAAAATATACAAACGATCTTACATATTCATTTCTAGGATGTGCTGGCCTTGATAGGAGCTCAAAATCTGCAAATGGAGATAAGCCTTCAACATCATCATCATGATTAAAGTATGCCGAATCGTCCACATCATTAGCTTCAGCAGTTCGGTTTCTAGACAGCTCCATTTCACTCATGGTCCTCTCTTCATCAGTTGACTCATTGCTTCTGTCCCTATCTTCAGATCCATTTTTTGACTTATCCAATACAACAACTTCGTCTACGGGCTTAACATAGCTTTTCAGCTTTAATTTTTTTTATGCTGCCCATGATTTAATCAGATCATCATTTCCCTTTTCATTTTTTCTCACATGTTCCCTGCTTGTTGGAACCTTCATTAATCCCTTCACCTTGTCCTACCTTGTTACTTTCATCCCTTTTCCTTTTCTGTGTTGGTTCTTTTTTGTCATTTTTTCTTGGGCTGCTCTGTGCTGGTACCTTTTTCTATTTGTTCTCTTGGATTTCATCATCTTCCTCATCACTTAGGTATACCTGATTGCCTTGCAGTTCAGCATTAAGCTCCTTCAATGCGATATCTGTATACACTTTACAGCTAGTGTATCATCACCCTTTCTAAGAGTCTTCTTCCTCATGTAATGAGCGTACCACAATTGTTCAAGTGTTACATACGACCATAAAAATATTTAAGGAAATAGAAATAAGGCAAACATGTAAATAATTTGAAATGTGTTTTTTATTAAGTTAGTAATAGGTTGTAGGTTACATACAACAAGGAAGGTTATTGGGCCATTATAGTGCTCCCTCCTATTCCACGATTCCTTAGTTCTGTCTAGACAAGTTATCACATATTCGCACCAGTTGAAATCTTTAAAAACAACATCCCTTGTCATGGATTTCAAGAACCTCATATTAATTGTGCTTTGCTTTGTACATTCTGCCATTATCGACATAACTATGACAAGCACATTCAACCGAAATACCCTACCGGATCCTGTTGTACTTTTGATTTTATCTCGCACATCCTTTACACTTCTTAGCCCACTACCCCCACTGAGATCTCCATTTAACTATAACTGGGTATTTATATTTTCCTTTGTCAGCTTCAATTATTTAATTCTTTCCCATTGGCAGTCCTAGTACCTCATGCACAATTTCATGTGTTAACTTCAGAACCTTGTTACCCTCTAGTAACAGACAGTGCTTTTTGGAGTCATAATTTGTAAGAAGCCAGTAACCCAATTGTGTTGGCACTGAACTAACTGATAGGTACTTCATAGATGAAAATCCTATTTCCTCAATTGCTTTTAGTCTATCTTCAGACAAACCATTCTTAGATACCAGACAAATGTTTTTAACCTTATTTTTCATCTTCAATCTTGTTTGATCGAACGATATATATTCTTGTTCCTTATCATCGATTGTCCCTAAATCATTTTTTGCCTGCTTCATGTTTGGTAAACTGAAGGTCTTCTTCAACATCATCATCAGAATCTATATGCTTTTTTCCTTTGTCATCTTCACAATCACATGTACAAACAAAACTTTGCATGAAAACTTTTTATTATCATACTTATATTGACTAGGACAACATAATATTAACTAGCACAAACTTTAAATATATAATACTTAATATACCATGGTTACTGAGCTGTGATATGCCATGGAGCATGATAAATTACATGACTATACAATTCACATAATGTTCAGCACAACACAATATTCAGATAATGCCCAGCACAACATACTATATCATAATGTGTAGTGTTGTGCTACATCATGGAGCATAACTATGTATTTGTGCTTTGCTATTGTAACCTGGAAATATACACAGCACAACATATGATAATTTACACAAAAGATACAATTCACATAATGTTTAGCACAACATAGTATTTAGATAATGTCCAACACAGACCATCATGTAATAATGTGTTGTACTGCTCTATATCATGGACCATAATAATGTTTTGTTCTGTGCTATTGTAACATGGAAATATACACAGCACATCATAAGAATATGATATTTTACACAAATATACAATTCACATAATGTTCAGCACAACGCAACATAGGAATATGATTATTTACACAAATGTACAACTCACATGATGATCAGCACAGTACAGTATTCAGATAATCCCAGTACAGCACACCATATCATAATGTGTTGTGTTGTGCCATGGACCATAATAATGTCTTGTGTTGTGCTATTGTAACCTGAATCTATACACTTGATTACTATATAGTAGCCACAAATCAATCTTACTCTATACGATACCACACAGCTTATCTGTGCTATGATGTGAAGTGGAATGAACATATAATATCATCTTAACAAGTTAATTGATTATCACAGATCCGTTCAGTCATCGAATTATAGTTTAAAATGTAAATTTCGATTTAAATTTCGATCAAACCAGATTGTTTTTTGACATATTCCTCCTACTAAACTTCTTTTTAGCTTTAAAATTCTTTGTTCCGATGAGTTTCTTCCCTGAAAATAAAAGCAAATCATTTATCATACCAGTTCAAATAAATGAAAGCTTTTTGACGATCTAGAAACTTACTATTCTTTGTGATTTCTGCTTCCTTTTTCATGTCATCCCCACGCTTCTGATCTTCTGATTTCGTCATTGTTTAACTTTTTACTCAATGAAGCGTGATTCTAGGTTTTATTTGTTATAATGGCACCTTTAGACGGTTTCCAAAGTTACGAATGTAGTGGATGACGAAAATACCCTCCCGTGTGGTTAATTGGTTTTTAATTAAGGGATTAAGGTCTTTGAATTTGGCGATCCTCGTCTCAACCGTTGGATCTGGGACTGGACAGTGAAGAAATGTTCGCACGGTTTACATCTTATGGAATGTTCGCATAGGAACGGGACCCTATATATATAATATATATTTAGGGTTAAGTTCAATGGAAAACTAAGTTTTAGTTGGAGAACTTGAAAACCAAAGAAAAACTATATTAAATAAAAGTTATTTAAGTAATTTTAGTGCTTTTTTTTCTTTCTTTTTAGAATTTTCTTCTTTTTTTTTGTTCGTCTGACTATATTGCATAGTTTACATTTCATATATGCAACATAATTCAACATATGAAACATACAATGTTGCATATATAAAATATAATATGTTACATATGTGCAACATATGAAGCATACAATGTAACCTATGAAGCATACAATGTTGCATATATGCAAAATATGCAACATACTATGTTGCATGTATGCAACGTACGCAACGTACGCAACATACTGTGTTGCATATATGCAACATAGTCGGATGGACAAGATGAACAAAAAGACTATTTTTATAAAGTTATCATGTGGATATATGTGAAACTAAAAAAAATGGATGAAAAAAAGAATGTCAAAATTACCCATATAGCCTTCATTTAATATAGTTTCTTTTGTTTTTCCAGTTTTTCAAATAAAAGTAGTTTTTCATGATCTTTCCCCTATATATATATATATAGGGAGAGGATCATTTGAGAACTAATTGTTTGAGAGAACTTTTGAGAACCATTTTAAAACACTAGTTATATTTACATATACCCCCTCCCATGAATTGTAGTGGTCCCCAACTGAAATTAGTGGTGGAGATTTAGTTCTCAAAAGTTCTCAAATCAAAAATTTCTCATTTGAACCTAACCATATGTATATATATATATATATATAGGGAAGGGTTCCGTGTAGACCCCTTAAATTTTGTAGACCCCGTAGACCCCTATAAAACTCAATAAAAATAAAACTCAGTGTTGTAAATTTGGTTTTTTTTATTACGATAAGCTTTTAAGAACCAAAAAAATAAATAAATAAATTAAAAAAAAACAAAAAACATTAAAAATCAAACATTTTAAGACAATGAGTTTTAAAATAATGAGTTTTAAACGCAACACTGAGTTTTATTGAGTTTATTGAGTTTTAAACTCATTGATTTATAAAACTCATTGTCTTAAAATGTTCAATTTTTAATGTTTTCCGTTTTTCTTTTTTTTTAATTGTCTTTTTTTGTTCTTAAAAGCTTATCGCAAATAAAAAAAACTAAATTAACAAAACTGAGTTTTATTTTTAGTGAGTTATAATGAGTTTTATTGAGTTTTATAAGGGGTCTACGGGGTCTACAAAAAATAAGGGGTCTACACGGATCTTTTACCTATATATATATATATATATATATATATATATATATATAGGGAGAGGATCATTTGAGAACTAATTGGGTTTAAGAACTTTTGAGAACCATTTTGAGCCACTAGTTTATATATATGGAACCCCCCCCCCCCCCCCCATGAATTTGAGTGGTCCCCCCTGAAAACTAGTGGCTCAAAATGGTTCTCAAAAGTTCTCAAAACTAATTGGTTCTCATTTGAACCTAACCCTATATATATATATATATAAAAGAAATGATTGATGCTGAAGTGGCATCACCACAGCCCTCCTCAGCATCATTTTCCCACCTAAATAAACCCCTTAATATTTCGTGGATCCTTTAAAATTCAGACGCGGATCTTTGCTTTCACTTGACCCACCATATGAAACGCATATAAAAAAGAAACCCTAATTCAGCCCTCATACGATTCATTCACATTTGATTTCTCTCTGGTGATGCCGCTCCGCCATTCGTCTCCTCCGTTCATCTGAATCGTCCAAGCACAATCGCGACCTCTGTTTCATCATTCCACTAAGATGTAACCCAATTTTAGATGATTTTCTGTTTCAAAATCAAATTCGTTTTTTGTGATGTTCGATCTAAAACCGACTCGATTTCGGATGTGCGATTTCTCAAATCAAAATCCATTTTATATGTTCAATCGCTGTTTGTGTTACAGAACCCTAGAAGAGGTTCCAACTGGTCCCTCAACTACATCACATAAATCATCATCGGACTTCAAGTTCTTCAATCCATCTTTAGGTAATCAATCCTTAATCCATCATCATGTTATAGTCTTTCGTTAATGATTGTTCAATAAACCCTAATTTATCTATGTTGTTTTTTTTCCAGAAAATTTCATATCGATGTTCATGATGTTCCTCTAATATCATCCTCTCTTCATTGTTTCAGGTAAATCTTATTACATTACTGATTTGAAATGCTTTTGATTTCTATTTTGTGGCTTAATTTTATGAATTTTACTTGGAGTAATTGAGTATTAGCTTTGGAGGGTTCATATTGAATTTGACCCACTTGCTTATTAACTTCATATACAAACTGCTCTACTTTTGTAATTAATATATGATGTTTCATACTTATGTATGAGATCAATTAGACTTTGAATTTTGATTTTCCTAATGTTAGATTTTGAGTAAAGTTATTTTAAATTTCAAGATTTAGTGGAATTTACTTTCACAGCAACTTATGCTAATAATCTCTTTCAGAGCATTTTGGCTAATGATATTCAAGAGGTGCTTAAATTGGTTGTTTTGTGTGTGTTGATACATTGCTCAATGGAAGTTCCGATGGGGCCAGTTCTCCACTGTCCAATGAATCAAATGATTCTTAAACATCTGTAAGTTTTTTATCTTGTTTTCGTCTCAACTGTCAAATCAAATTATTTTGCCTCTATATCCCTGAAACGGTATGTTTGATTTTGTTGACCTAACGATCATGTACAGTAAAGATTTGTTTTGACCATATATAAATTTATAAAATATCATTTAGTTATGGATTCAAAATTTTAGATCTTCCATTGGGAAAATTATAAAGTTATTATTCTGTTTGCATCTATTAATAATAGTTTCCTTTATGATTTACTCATTGGTCTTTAGGGTCTGCTGCATTTGATTTTAATAAATTTTAATATGAATGCTACTGAAATCTAGGATTTGTAGAATTATATTCAATGGGTTTTATATCCAGCTGAACGTCATGTGGTTCTTGATGAAGAACTAATGAGCAGTGAGGACTGTTTAAGGTATCATGTAAGTAGAGTAACAGATAATGTTCTCTGTAGGACGGATTCATGAGCAAGATTTCATCTTTCTCTGGTCTTAACCCCCGCATAGAGTAACAGATAATGTTCTCGCCGCAGTTATGGTTGGCTCCCTGAAGGTAACTAAACTCCCACCATTTCCAATTCTATCTCTACTTTTCTAACTAATATAACGGAATTCGGATGGCTTAAGTGTTTTGTATTGTAGAAAATTAAGAAATGAAAAATCATGCAGTTTATTTTCCAGAATTGATTGATTACTTTTTTATGGAACACTAATGAATCGTTCATTAAACAATGATTTTTCTGTGAAGTGAATCGGTGATGAATATTCATTTTTGGAATTTGCACACTCATGTTGATGTCCACTTCTTAGTTACCTTTCTGGCTTAGTTTAATTTTGTATGCGTATGATGGGTATTAAGTCTGTATCTTGAAACACACTCTATTGCTTACATGTATACATTTTATAATATACAAAACATGAAGGATTGCTAATCTAAATTACAAAGTTAAATCCAAATGACTAGCTAACACAATTAGATCAAACTGGACATACTTAATAGATAAATAATTCATGAACTTGTTTGTGTACGAATGAAGCAAACTTGCTACATCATGAATTTCGAGAAAGGTATGGCCCGATTTTGTTTCATAGCAGATTATTGTTTGTTATTATAGTTATTATTTTTTAAAAATCCGTTGTGCAATGCACGGGTATCAAAGACATTTATTCTAAGAATTTCGGTTTTTGTACTTTAATTCCAAGAATTTCGATGTCTCTTTCAGATAAAAAAGTTCCATTTAATTTCCATGGGAGGCCATTTCTGATTTCGATATGTTTTGGAATGACAGTTAACAAAAGCCTAGGTCAGTCACTTCAAGAGTTGGAATTTATTGAAGAATCCATGCTTTAGTCTTGTTCAGCTTCATGTTCAGCTTTATGTTGCATTATCAAGGGTTAAGAGCATAGATGGAGTAAAACTTCTCATATTGGATGATGACGGAAAAGTGACAAACAAAACATCAAATGTTTTTATAAGTTTGTATTTTCCAGTTTGTGACTTTTTATATTGTCAAATGTTTGTTTTTCCTTTAATTCCAATTGTCGAATTACAATTATTATAATATTTTAAATTTTGGATTCATTTTTTTAAAATCCACTCGTGCGTCGCACGGGTATCAAAAGCTGGTATATATATATATATATATATATATATATATATATATATATATATATATATAGGGTAGGGATCCATGGAAAACTCACCTTTTTGGAAAACTTGGAAAACCACCTTTTAACCATTGATTTAAAAATTGATGGTTGAGATTAAATGAGGGCAAGATTGTAAAATGTGTCATTTAATGAAGGGCATAATAGACATACCAAAATTTTATTAATAAATGTTTAAATTAATTTTCTGTCACATATCTCCTATTTCCTTAAATCTTTATCTTTCTCTCTCTCTCTCATTTAGTTTTAAATTTCCAGGTCAAAAATTAGAGGAAAAAAAAAACAAACCTATTTTAAAAAAAGAAAAAAAACCGTGGATAAACAACATGAAACATGTACCAATTTGTTACATATATGTAACATGAAACAGGAAACCTACTTTTACCAGCGTAACGATTGTTACATTTTTGTAACAAATAACTTCATGTAACTTTTCCAAAAAATAAAGATATGATATACTAAATCATGTAACTTTTCCAAAAAATAAATATATGATATACTAAACTGAAAAGAGAAACATGAAACATGTACCAATTTGTTACCCCTATGTAACATCTTTACAAGAAACAAAAGATGTAATATAGTAAACTAATCAATGTATACAACTTTTGTTACAATTGTGTAATATATCTTTTACACATGTGTAATATATTATATATATTACACCTACTTTGTTACATCCATGACTGAGTAAAATCGATAACTTTGTTACACGTATGTAACATAGTCTACTGATTACATACAATGTAACGTAAGAACACCGACATACAATCAACGTATACCAAATTGTTACACCCTTGTAATTGTTGTTCTTGTATACTGTGACATGATGATGATGAATTTTTGTTACAGCGGTGTAACATATAACATGTGTAGTTGTTGTTACAGCGGTGTAACATGCATATAAATTTTCTTATATACTATGACCTGATGATGATGAATTGTTACATCATTGTAACAATTACGGAATTGATATTCAAACATTCATGCTGAATTCCTGTAATATCCGCAGATTCCATAACAGCTAATGTGAAGAAGAAACCATGATGGGGTCGAAATTTCAATGTATGAAATTGATTATGGATCGAAATAGGAGTATAATACGGATGATTGATCGAGATTAATGAAGAAATCTATGTGGGGGAAAGAAGATTATGTTTGAACTTGATGAAAAAAAATGGAGGTCGTAGATGTATGATTATGGAGTTCGATTGTTATGGATTAGGGTTAGAGGAAGAAGAAACAACGTACAGGAAAAAAATTACATTATTATAGGATATTAGTTATTATTATTAAATTAAAAAATTCTTTACTAAAAATAAAATATGGTATGTTACAATCTTACCCTTATTATAAAATAAAAAATAAAAATCCATGGAATTTTTTGATTGGTTGGATAGGGTTTTCCAGGTTTTCTAAAAAGTAATGGGTTTTCAATTGATCTCCTTCCTATATATATATATATATATATATATAGGGAAAGGGTCTAGTGAAAACCCATTTTTGTTGTGAAAACCCTGAAAACCGTGTTTTTACATATGTAAACAATAAAAAAATAAAAAAAAATTGTTTTAATTTTTTAGATGGATTCTACATATATTTTTATAAGTTTTGGTGGAAATAAAAAATAAAAAACCGCCTAGCGGAATTTTTTATAAAAAAAATTTTAGACTTTTTTCCTTTTTTACATATGTAAATCACCCAATTTTTTTCTTATACATATGTAAATTCACCAGGTTTTGATTTTGCATATGTAAAATCAAAACTATCCATGATTTCTTAACCATTTTTTAGGGAGAGGATCATTTGAGAACCAATTTGATTTGAGAACTGAAAAGAACTAATCTCAGCCACATGTTTTTTGCTCCTTGCTTTTTCTTTCCAGGGGTAATTTTGTACATCTATACTAAATCTCTTCCAGCGCTACTACTCATCTTCATCAGGGGATTCATTTACTCGTCGCTCCTCACCGCTCATCAATCGTCATTCCAGCTTCATCAACGACCATCATCGAATTAGATTGATTTCATCTCAGATCATCTCTGAAATTCGAAGATTCAGGTACACAACCATGAAGGCATGAACCCTAGATCTGGAATCCAAGAGCGTCGTCGCCCAACGATTTTGATTTCAGGTTCTGATTGTCTTTGCGCATTGATGTTAGCTTCTGTTTTTTCCTTCAACTCTAATTGAACGCTCCTAATCGAACGACATTACTCGATTTCGTCATTCAATTTATAGGAAATCAAATCAGAATGTCGCTAATGGGATCTGATTTCGTGCGTTTTTGTTATGATTTCCTCAATTACATAGATTTTATGTATTTCTAATCTGATTTCATATAATACTTTAGTCATCGAATCCAAAGGCTTTAATCATACACACTATTTGATCTTTCTCTTCAGTTCTCATCATCATTGTTGAAGAAGACGTATTTTACACATGTGTAAATTTGTTAGCTGATGTTCATGTATTTGTTGAATTGCTTCTGTGTAATTTCAGATCTGATTTATCCAAAACTCATATGTCAAGTTTGTTGATCAGAACCTTGCTAATTTGGAGGATTCTCATGTCAACTCCTTATCTTTTGTTACTGTTGATGCTCCTTTTGATGATGATCATTCTATTGATGTACTTTTGCTTTATGATGTCCGTTGTAATATGTGATGTGTCCAAATTGGCTAATGCTATTGTCCTTTTTATAGTGTATGTTTAACTTATTTTTATGCTAGGTTCCTCAATTCTGTTTTAGCTTCTTATTCTTCAAATTTGTAGTCATTCAATTAAAATTTGAGCGCGGCTATTTGATTACGGCATTTAATTTACTTGATCTTTCGATTCTTTTTTTGAATCGTGGTTTAATCAATTTGATTTAGTGTGTTTTTTTCGGATTTTCTTATTTACAGGGTGGGTTCTTATGTATATATGATATGAATTATTAGTTTTAATTATACAATCAGTTTGTTACTAGTGTTTAGTTGTTACCATCATTGTTGTTACCATTATTGTTGAAAAAATACATCTTTTACATGTGTAATTTATGTTCTGTTTTAAATGTTCATATATTCTTCGAATTGCTTTTCTTTAAATGCATATATGGTTTGGTTGATCTTTCGATTACGTTTTTTCTGAGTTGTGGTTTAATCGACTTGATTTAGTATGTTTTCGTTTGGATTTTCTTATTTACAAGGTTCTTATGTATTTATGATATGATTTACCAAAATTCTTCAATCATTGAATTATTAGTTAATTTATACAATCAGTTTGATAGTAATGTTCAGTTGTTACCATCATTGATCAAAAAGACACCTTTTACACATGTGTAAATTTATGTTTATAGTTGATGTTCATATATTCATTGAATTGCTTTTCTTTAATTGCATATATGGTTTACTTGATCTTTCGATTTGCTTTCTGAATTGTAGTTTAATCGGCTTGATTTAGAGTGTTTTTGTTTGGATTTTCTTATTTACAGGGTTCTTTTATGTAATTATGATCTTATTTTCCAAAATTCTTCAGTCATTGAATTACTAGTCTTAATTATACAATCAATTTGATATTACTGTTCAGATGTTACCATCATTGTTGAAAAAGACGTCTTCTACACGTGTGTAAATTTATGTTCTTAGTTGATATTCATGTATTCATTGAATTACTTTTCTTTAATTGCAGATATGGTTTATCCAAAATCATATGTCAAGTTCAGTGTTCAGGGTGAAAACAAGATTTTATCACCTCCGACTTTAGTTCTTTGTAATTAAAGCTAAAAGGGAGAAGAGAAGATGCAAGAAATGTGGCAAATTAGCATATCATGATTCCAGAAATTGTATTTATAAAGGAAACAAAGAAGACGAAAGTGATGAAGATGATTTTAGTGAGGATGTTGGTGCTAGTGATAATGAGGATCATCTTAGTGATTAAGATTTTCATATTTCCGTTTGTTGAATCTAATTGTTGAAATAGTCGAGATTTTATATTTGTATAAGCTATCTTTTCAATATTTCTAAATAGTAACTACATTTTTGTTTATTTGTTGATTTGCATTTTTTATTTAATTTCTAAACAGCTGCAAAATTACACATGTGTAAATTAATGATTTACATGGATGATATTACCAATTAGACGAAATCCCTGTATATTAGTGATTTGCACATGTGTAAATCTGTCATTTAGACATCTGAGTTACACATGGGTAAATATATGATTTACCCATTTGTTTATGTTTCCGTGTGTGATATTATTTATGACCCCAAGATTGTTTTATTTTTCTCATCTCAAAGTAGAAATTTACCCATGTGTAATTCAAAAACTTAACATTTACGTTGAAGTATTTTCTTTGTTTCAACTTAAATACGCTTTTACCTTTCTTGTACTTATGTCAAATATGCAACCATACTTGTTTTAAAAACAACCTATTTAACATGTCTTTAAACATTCATCAAAGATTCAAACATCTATAACAATAATAGATCAATAAAATTAACATAGTTTTAAGCATATATTTGTAATCAAATTCAACATGTTTGTAACATAGTTTACAGTCAAGAAACAACCAATTTCAAAATAACAATTTAAAACTTTTTCTCCTTGTTTTCTTTCTCATACTTCAGTGATTCTTTTAACACATTCTCTTTGTGTACATTTGCTTCTGAAAGCACAATCATTACAACAAATTTCATTCTAAATTTCTCAAGTTGTGCCTTATAACCTCGATTTCCTTCTTGAATCCACAATCCCATTTTTTTTTACTTTGCTTCCATTGTACATATTCATGTGATGCATCAGATACACACCACAATCAGTTATGTTTTTTGTTGTCTGCCAATCCAAAACAAACTTCTTTGGTTGTGCTTTATCTAACGACACCCACTTCCAATTGCCTACGGATCTCAAGTACTTGAATATTATACCCTTCTGTATCAATAAAACAATTTCCAAGTTATTATATTATTCTGTATCAAACATGTCATTCAGTTATTTACACATGTGTAGATCAGTGACTGATTTATAAAAAGTTATCTATAGAATTCTCTATCAAACATGTCATTCAGTTATTTACACATGTGTAGATCAGTGATTGATTTACAAAAGCAATTTCCAAGTTATTTATATAATTCTCTATCAGACATGTCATTTAGTTATTTACACATGTGTAGATCAAAAACTTATTTACAAAAACAATGTGCAAGTTATCTATATAATTCTCTATTAGACATGTCATTCAATTATTTACACATGTGTAAATCAGTGACTGGTTTTCTAAGTTGCTGTTGATGAAAGTCATTTTTGCCACATGTGTAGATAGTTTAGTTACACATGTGTAAATCACTATTCACTGAAACTGTTTTTTGAAATTCAGTATTTACACATGTGTAAATCAATGATTTTCTCGTATTTTATATAAAAGAGTTGGTTTTCTAAGTTATACATGATGAAATTCATTATTTACACATGTGTAGATAGTTTATTTACACATGTGTAAATCACTGTTCAATGAGAAAGTTTATTAAAATTCAGTATTTACACGTGTAAATCACTTTAGTGTTTATATGAAAGTGTTGGTTTTCTAAGTTATTATGGACATACCTTTCTGCGCTTTTGATTTGTTTTTCTTTTTTGTCGCCATATGCCTGCTTACTGTCCTTTCGGAGTCACTTTCAGCAATTAAATTTGTTTTTGATGTATTTTCAAACTCACTTTAGGCAGTACCATATGTTTTAGAATCTGATATTATAACAAAACACAAGTTATTAGTGTTATAAAATTCTCATTTTTATAAACAGATTTATATGCTTTAACTTACCATTATTTATTGATGATTCTTCATCAACATTTAAAGAGCAATTTTCTGTATTCTTGTATTTGCTTAAACCACGTTGGTTAGCAACCCTTCCACTTTTATGAATTGCAAATGTATTTTCTTGTTAAATATATATTTCAGGTAATTATTTTGTTTCAAACAATCCTAAAATTCACAAATGCATGAGTCCTTTACACATGTGTATATTCAACATTTAAACCTCTATGAAAGTTTATTAAATTATCAATCTTAACATTTACACATGTATGAATTATTTACACAAGTGTAAATCATACTATTTAACATATGTAAAATAATGATTTAAACTTTGTAGAAACTATCAGTTCATTAATCATAATAATTACATATGTGTAAATAATCAAATGACTCACACATGTATAAATCTATCATTTCATCACTGTAAACATTTACGCATGTGTAATTTCCTTATTTCATTAGTTAATCATGCAAACAACCATCAGTTCATAACCCTAAAGGTTTATAGATTCAATGTAACTAGTTAAATTGATGATTACATGTTTGCCTCTTATCATTTTAACTCTTGATTTCGTCTTTGTAATCTTCGCGTAGTGTTTAACAAGTTCTATCAGATTTGAATCCCCTGCTGCGTTCTGAGAATCCATATAGATCGATTTCTCCGTCGCCTCTTGTACAATCGATTTCGCCTTTGCCTCTCGGAAAAGCCCTAGATCATGAATCGCCGCTCGTAAGTCTGAATCTCGCTCCTGAATCACCGATTTGGTTTTGATGATGAAGTGAATCATGATTATGAAGTGAATCGTAGATTGGGTTTGTTTTCATAAACCCTAGAAAACTCTCGTAAACTTAAGATGAACAACACTCCAGCGCTTTTTCTAATTTTTTGTACACTTCCAATTTTACCCTTTCTATTTAAAAAACCCCTTATGTTTAGGTTAATTAAATTAGTGGTTGAGATTAGTTCTCAAAAGTTCTCACAAAAAATAGTTCTCATTTGAACCTAACCCTATATATATATATGGAAAGTATATAGTGAAGACCTTATTGAGTTGTGAAAACCCTGAAAATCCATCCAATGGTTCCACAATGTGCCACATCCTTATTTTTTACTCGTTTTGTCTTCTATCCATGAGGATTATAATTGTCATTTAACCAGATCATTGTTTATTTAATTCATTTTTTATTGTACCTTCCATCACATCACCTTTTCTCCTTGTAAAAGACCCATTTTGTATTCATCATCTTTATTTAGTATAAAAACATTGAGTATTAAAGTTTCTCAATCTTCCCGGAGAACTCCCAACCTCCATTAATGGTGTATCATTTTAGACCTTCAAACAGAGGAATATTACTCCCTAATGTTGTCTCTGTCGTTGTCACACCCCTAATTTCCACTAACGGAGTATAACCGTGTGGGGTGTGATCCAGACCAGGATCCAAGTCTTTAGTTACAATCAAGCCATAATGAAAGGTAAAACAGTCTTATATTACATTTTACAAAACAGAGTTTACATTGAAATTCAGCGGAAGCATTTACAAGTCTACAGAACTGTTGTTTTGCAAAAGTAAGTAATGAAAGTGTTTGAAATTCATTTCCCAAAATCTTTCAAAAATATGAGTATTGCTGATGCCTATGCCTCCAAGATCCTCCTAGCGTCCTGAAAAGTATTCAACAATCAAGTGTCAGCAAAAGCTGGTGAGTTCACAAAAGCAGTCTACACTTTACCGTGTAGACCACGTATGTTTACGAATAACGAAAGACCAATTCATAAATTGCCAGTAATATCCATATCGTTAGGTAGCTAGCCTATGCTTATGTTCACCTGAATGTTCGTAACCGAAGCTGACTATACGTCACAGTTCTTAACCTGTGCGATTTATCTTCCCTGTGTCTTTCCATATCACGATAGTTCTAGGCTAATATTGTTCTCAGTCCGACCACCAGTCGAGAGAGTGCATCACGTGCACCGCTGAGCGGGGGTGTCAATCCCTAGTAGTACTACTCAACATTACCTCGCTATTAATTATTAACGGCCCGAGAAAGTAAGGACTTTTTGTAATTTAAAGTGCATCCAGTGATCCATGTGATATGTGCTGGATAATTACTTAAACAGACAAAATACATTTGTCTTTGTATTGCCATCCTTTACCGGATGTAACTAGTTGTGTGTTATCATCCTCAACTGGATATAACTAAATAAAGTAGTGAAACTCACCTTAAGTTGCACTGGTACACATCACTTGACTTTATATGTTGGTTAGGATTGACCTATTTTAGTGAATACGGTCTAACCAAATTAGAGGTTGTCGCTAGGATGAATTGCTTATCAATGAACAAATATGTTATCATGCATTCATTTTGGTCATAATACTTAAACACAAGTACTAAACTTTTAGGAAAACATATATACACAATTCCAAGTCAAATTGCATAATTGCAAAGCTAAAAAGTCAAACACAAAACACACATTTGGTGACATGCATAATTTGCTCTACACTTGGAGTGAGCCTCTCAAATTTTACAGGCATAAACTTCATAATATTATAAACTTGTTGTAAAAATAATCAACTCAAAAGGTTAAGTATTGAGAAAGTTATGCGTATCTGAAGTTGGCTAAAAATCAGCTTTGTTGTCATTAACACACCAATTGTAGATACGCTTAATTTGCTTCAAACTTGAACTTAGCTTCTCAAATTTTACAGGCACGCATTTCCCAATATTATGGACGCGTTGCAAAAAGAATCAACCTAAAAGGTTAAGTATTGAGAAAGTTATGCGCGTCGAAAGTTGGCAAAATTTCAGCTTTTGAGCTTTTTGTAAAACAGGAAAATTGGTCTTATATTTTGCATCACTCGATCAAAACTTGAGGTTTGCTTACCAACACCTCCAGATCTTAATATCAATATATAAACTTCATTTTCATCCAAAAATACCTTCATTAAAACCCAAGAATCATGTTCAACAAAATTGCAAAAATGACAAAAAGTTGAATTTTCAACAGCCCTGCACACTAAACTTGCAACAGGTTTTTGGGTGTCCAAACCAAGGTCTTAGAATGCGTAGAAGTAGCCAAATTAAAGCTAAGAGATAGAAGTTTACTTCATAAAAAGAATCACTTACTTTCGATCAAAATTGAGTAAGTTATGGCATGCGCAAGATGGCCCAAAATTCTGGACAGAATCTGTCCAAAACGGGTCGTTTGCTTAAAATGCATTCTAACGGTTTTGGTTAATCTTTGATCCTCAAACTTCATGTAAAGATTTGTAACAACATAAACAACGTTCGTTCATGGATTTCCAGCCCTCAAAACAATCACACAAAAATCATAGCAAAAATCAAACATAAAGCTTGCATATAAGCAAATACACCTAGAATTTCATGTTCCACTACACCATTTTTTTACCAAAGAACCCCACATGGCAGATTTTGCTTTACTTTCACAGCCCCTAAACCAACTTATGTTCAGCCCCAAAATTTTCATTTAACATAACTTAACATAAAATAACATAAAACATGTTTCATGAGTAATTATACACACCAATTAACACATAAACACAAGATTAATACATATATTCAAGAAATTTCAACTTAGAATTTTCTAGGGCTTACAAGTAGAGACGATATTGAAGCCTCCCTTAGCTTTCTTGAAGGTTGAATGAGATTAGACACCTTAAATCTTGCTTATTTGGTAGAAGATTTGTAAAATTTGAGAAGGGGTGTGTGTGTGTGGTGTTGGAACCGTAGGTTGAGAGGTAGAGAAGAGAAGAGGAGGTCATGAATGAGGAGGGAGAGTGTTTAGGCTGCATTTTTTTCTATAAAAATTTAAATCTTTGGTCCCTCAAGTTCCATCTCACACACAAATGACCCAAAACAAGTAAAAAGTGGGGTTTAAACCCAAAACTTGGTAATTAAAATACTAGGAATGTTCCTAAGTGTTTTTAACTTACTTAACATGTAATTCATAGTCGGGAAAAGTCTAGTTATCGTATACGCACATAAAACTTAGTTTAGGTATAATAACATGATTTTTTTTCAAGAAATGCAATAACCCATGAATTCATGAAATAAATTACTATTAGTAACTAAATATATATTATGTTGTAAACATTTAAATAACATCTCGTGACACATAATAATTAATATAATTTATTTATGTTGTGATTATTTATTTCACATATTGCAACAAATCAAATACTGACCTGGGATAGGCTCGGTCACGTAAACGCACGTGACACTAACATGACATGAAAAGTATAAGTATAATCGAGGTGGTAACGAGACTAATGGAAATAGTTAACGGTGTTAACTTGGGAATTTGTCAGTCGTCACAGTCGTCGTCTCTCAGACCAGCGTTGGCGACGGTAGAAGGATCCAAGCTTCCGTCAAGTTCGAATCATCATTAGAGAGAAGTAACCATCGTTTTCTATTGTTTCGGTGACCGCGAAAGCGAAGGAGCGACCACCATTTTCTATTTGTTCCGACAGCCGGGACCGCTACAGGTTAATCGGAGCTTAACAACACGACGACGATTAACGTTCAACTCGGATGTTCAACTTTGGTTTTTATATGTTCAGATCTATTTGGGGGGGGGGGGCGGGGCTTAAAAGTATTAGATAAGTTCATAAAATATATTTGTAATATCAGTAATACTTTTTTTTACATATGTTAAATCTCCATATAGTATTAAATATACATATGTAAATTACTTGTGCTACATATGTAAACTTAGACAAAAATCTACGTATGTAAATTACTTGGATTTACATATGTAAGTTATTTTGAATTTATATATGTAACATGTTGTGCTGTTTACGTATATAAACTGATTTATTTTTTTCTTAATTTACATATGTAAATTACTTGAATTACATATGTAAATTAATTGAATTTATATTATAAATTAATTGAATTTTACATATGTAAATTACTTGAATTTAGATATGTAACATACAGATGAAGATGATTATTAAGAACTCAAAAATAATTAGTTTTTTATATATTTTTGTTAGCTTTTATATATTTTTGTTACATAACATGTTATATCTCATTATCTATTTTAAAATTACATATGTAAATTTATGTTTGTAACATGTTATCACTTATTATCTATTTAAATTTACATATGTAGCTTATGCTACATATGCAAATTTTATGTTTATTTAATGTAAAATCTCCATATACTACTTGAATTACATATGTAAATTAAATTACTTGAATTTACATATGTAACATGTTGTGATGTTTACGTATATGAACTGATTAACTTTTTCATTCAAACTATATAAATTTACATTCTAAATTACTTGAATTTACATATGTAACATGTTGTAATGTTTACGTATATGAAATGATGAACTTGTTGTTTTCGTAGGCTACGAGATTTTTTGTCAAAGACGAAGATGACTATTAAGAACTCAAGAACAATTAGCTTTTATATATTTTTGTTAGCTTGATAAATTTTTTAAATCATTTATAACAACTTCATATAAATTAATAAAATATATTTATCATTTTTTTGTTAAATATGTCCAGATAATTTACATATGTAATATGCTGTCAGCAGAAGTTTAATAGCAGTAACATTACATATGTAATATGCTGTAAGCAGAATGTTTAATAATGGTAACATTTTTTTTTACATACGTAACAATCCGTGTCTTTTATTAAAAAGGTAAGAGAGAGGAAGTAATAAGTAAGAGAGAGGAAGAAAAAATAAGAGAGAAATAACAATGATTAGTGTTTTGGGAAGTGAAAAAGTAGGAGAAAGAAAAAAGGTAGGAAATTGCTATCCTGTCATTTATGCATTAAAATAATTCAGAAATAAATCAATGAAAAAGTAAATGAATCTCAACCATCCAACTCCAAGATCAAGGGCTATAAGAGGGTTTTCAAGACTTATATATGCGCATTTTAGAGATTGTAACTGAAGTGGCCCATCATGCTTCACGGCCCAATCAACTCGGCCATAGGACGAAAGCCCAACATCCGGCCCTAAACCTGAAGCCCTTTTCCTAACTACATGACCGCACTTCTCTTGAAGCAAGAGAAGTGCGGATAAACGCCACTTGGCACAAGTACGAAGAAAGAAAGGTTAGGGCCCAATAAGGAATGGGCCCCCTTAGGCCGTTAGGGTTGTTAGGACTTTATGCTATAAATAGTCAAGTACAACTCCCGAGAAGGGATTATTCTCTGACACTTAATTGTACAACATTCCATTATCAGAATATCACTATTCTTCATTGGCGCCCACCGTTTACGCTGAACCAATCACACCATTTTATAACAACCTGATGACGTCGCCTACTCATCAGGAAGATGGGCACTTTACAGATCCAGAGGAAGATGAGCAGCATGTTGAATCTCCTCCAGGGTACGCCCGAAACACTCAAAATGCTTCTCAACCAGTTGGATACATACCTTCGTTACCAACTCTGGCCCCTTACGGGTCCCAGCCGGCGAGTAGACAAAACAATGAAGCAAACACCCTGGATGATCAACACACTCCTATTCATCAACCATCAGGGCGGGCAACTTCATTACCTACCGGAACTACTTCCGACCATCAGCCGGTAGTGCCAGCTCCAACATTTATAAACCAGGCAACAGCGCGTACTGGCCGATCTGTCGCGGCGGGTCGGCAACCGTTGTTCTCTGATGCTACCGAGCCAACAACGTCCGAAATTCCGATCACAACCACAATTCCACCAGTAACATCTTTTCCAATTGTAAATTGGGGACCCAGCACACAACTATCGTACCAGACTGCCATGCCCCAGCCATTCGGGACATACTTCGTGCCGCTAGGATATCCGTACCCTGGATATACAGGCGCGCCTTCCTTTCAGCAGCCTCTGCCGGCAATATTCGGGAACGAATGGTGGATGGAACAGCAGAGAAGCATGCGGGAGTACGAACAGTTCATGCGGAACGTAAGAATGGCAGAGCTGCGAGCGCAGATGGGTCCGACACCAACCTTTATTCCGCAGGGAGATAACTCACAGCCTCCTGTCACCACCGCTGTGCCACGCGCAACGCAGCCAAACCAAACCAGGGGCAACCTCCCAGATTTAACAGCCCCGTACCGACCTGCTGTTCTAGTAGAACAATCAAAGTTCATCCCGGCTATTGCCTCAGCGAATTTTCCACAGAAGTTAAAAATGCCATCTATAGTCTCTAAATATGATGGCACAACAGATCCGGATGACCATGTAAAAGTCTTTACCAGCGCGGGCGGGATGGAACTCTGGTCCATTCCCGTTTGGTGTCACATGTTCGTGCAGACGTTGGTCGGCCCGGCGCGGTTATGGTACGAGAGCCTACCGATCGGAAAGATAACTGGGTTTGAAGATCTGCAATCCAAATTTCTGATGCACATTAGCCAGCAACGTCGTCATATCAAGGATCGTAATGAAATACTGCACATTAGGCGACGAGACCATGAATCAGTAGAAGACTTCATCACGAGGTATAATTTGGAGAGTTTGCAAATAGCCGGAGCGGGGGAAGACCTGCGGGTAGCCGGTTTTATAAATGGCGTACGTTGCGAAGATCTTATCCGCAGGATACATGGTACGGAAGGACCGCCTCAGACCATGACCGCACTAATGACGGCCGCCAAAGCATTTGTGCAAGCAGAAAAATCCGTCTGCATGCACAGAGACTTTGACAAAAAAGAAAATAAACATGAGCGCGACCAACAATCACCTGCCGGAGGGAAGAGACATAGGGGCAACCGGTGGCAGAGATAAGCCAGGGCTGACTGTAATACCAGCTATACCGGCGGCGACGGCAACGGAGGGACAAGGTCCATCACTAAGAGGGGACCACCCGCGGCATAAAGAGCGTCCTTCGCGCCCGGCCTGGGTAAATAAGCTCACTAAAACTCCTAGCGAGGTGCTTGCCTCGGAGAAGCTAAATCTAGATCCGCCACCCCCGTTGCGCTCACGTCTGCGCAAAGATCCAGATAAATTCTGTGATTATCACAAAGATATAGGACATCATACAGATGATTGTTGGCAGTTGCAGCAGCAGATCGACAAAGCTCTGCAAACGGGAAAACTGTCCCATCTGCTTAGAGACCTCCAGAGCACTGCGACACCCATACCCACTGCTAAAAAGCAAGTCAAGGTGGTAAACATGATTCAGATCCAGTCTTTGGGGGCAAAGCGCAGGGGGCCGCGGCTAGAACCATGGATGTGTAGGCCAGTTTCTTTCCCGCCGCTCAACGGGAACGCACGGGAATCTCCAGTAATAATCCAAGCGATGGTCGGAGTGTATGACATACGGCGCATCCTGGTTGATAGCGGGGCGGGGTCGGATATTATGTATGAAGGTTGTTTCAGGCAGCTAGACCTAGAGGACCAAGCGCAGTTGGAGCCAACTAACATCGTCCTAATGGGTTTTTCGGGAGAAGCATCACGCCCGCTGGGGCAGCTCTGGATGCCAGTGACATTGTCGCAGGGGGAACGCATCCGAACCGCGGTTGTGCGATTCATCGTGGTCGCAGAAAATTCGCGGCACAATCTATTTCTTGGGCGGCCGGGCCTAGCATCTTTCGGGGCCGCGGTATCCACGGCCCACGGGGCAATTACGTTTCCAACGTCAAGGGGCCCAGCTTTGGTATATACAAGTGAAGAATGTTACAATCTGTCGCCAGTGGGAACTGGCCATCTAATGTCACTACCGTCATCGTTACCCGAAGAACAAGCGCCGGTACCGCAGATAATAAATGAGCAATGGGTATTAGATCCGCGTTACCCGGAGCAGCCAATAACCATTGGGCCCGGTTTATCTGACAGGATAAGGACGCGCCTAAAAGAACTTTTACTCGAGCACAAAGACGTTTTTGCCTGGATTCCTTCAGATATGACAGGAGTCCCGCGGGAGCTGGCGGAACACTCCCTAAACGTGAAGGACTCCATGCGTCCGTACACCCAGCCGCGCAGACACATGGGAGATGATAAGCGCCGAATAATCAAGGAGCAGGTACATGCCTTAGTTATGGCATGCATTCTTCGACCTGAACGTTACCCACTTTGGTTAGCGAACCCGGTTCTGGTGAAAAAAGGGAACGGCACGTGGAGAATGTGCGTCGATTATACGCACCTTAACAAAGCATGTCCGAAGGACCCGTACCCTCTTCCGGATATCGACGTAAAGATTGATTCTTTGGCTCCGTATAAGTTCAAGTGCTTCCTGGACGCATATAAGGGATATCACCAGGTCCAAATGGCTATTGGAGATGAAGCCAAGACTGCTTTCTACACCAGGGAAGGGATCTTTTGCTACACAAAGATGCCTTTCGGCTTAAAAAATGCTGGGGCCACATATCAGCGTCTGATGGACAAGGTATTTGAGGGGCAGATAGGAAGAAACGTCGAGGTATATGTTGACGACCTGGTAATAAAAAGCCGCGCGGAAGCAGTGATGCTCGCGGACATTCAGGAAACGATACTAAGTCTCAAATCGGCCAACATAAAGTTGAACCCAGTCAAATGTTCATTTGGGATGGAGGAGGGGCGTTTTTTAGGTATCGTCATATCAAAAGGAGGTTTTCGTGTCAGCCCAGAGAAAGTCCGAGCAATAATACAGATGCAATCTCCTGCCAATTTGAAGCAAGTACAGGTTTTGAATGGTCGACTGGTAGCAATCAACAGGTTTTTGGCAAAGCACGCTGAGCGGGCACTCCCTTTCATCCAAACTCTGAAGAATTGTCCCACTAAAGACAAATTCGTGTGGACAAATGAAGCAGAGAAGGCTTTTCAAGAAATGAAGCAACATTTGGCACGGCTACCGATGCTCACCGCACCGGAGCGCGGGGAAAAGCTTTACTTGTACTTGGCAGCATCCGACTGGGCTGTAAGCTCTGTCTTACTTGTCGAAAGATCAGAAGTACAAACCCCACTTCATTACGTTAGCAGGGTGTTCACTTCGGTGGAGAATCGTTATAGCACGTTGGAAAAACTGGTATTAGCCCTGGTGCACACTACTCGCAGGGTAACACGTTTCTTCCATGATCATGAGGTAGAAGTGCTAAGTACGTTCCCGCTCCAACAATTGCTCCGCAGGTCGGAGTTGCCCGGGCGGCTCGTGAAATGGGCTATTGAACTCAGTACTTATGATATCACTTTTAAACCCAGGACTTCAGTCAAGGGGCAAGTAATTGCTGACTTTATAGCTGAAGTACCGAAGGGAAAGGAGCAGGAAGTGCGGGCTGGTTTGTCCGCAGAACAAGCAGCGCGGGGTGATCAACCATACTGGGTTCTATACACTGATGGGGCGTCGAATGATGGCGGAAGTGGCGCGGGTCTGATCCTTACGGACCCGTCGGGGGTCGAAATCACCTACGCCATACGGCTAGACTTTGCAAGCACCAACAACGAAGCGGAATATGAGGCCCTTCTGGCAGGGCTGCGGCTAGCCCATGAAATGGGAGCTAAGAAAATCCGCATTCACGTTGACTCACTTCTGGTGGTGAATCAGATAAACAACACCTACGAGGCAAAGGGCACCAATATGAGTCAGTACTTGTCATTGGCCACTAAACTACTTACCAGATTCGATCATTATACAATTGAACACATTCCCCGCAGCCGCAACAAGAAAGCAGACGCACTTAGTCGCCTTGCATCCGTGCAATTTAGTCACCTAGCTAAAGACGTGCGGATAGAAACCTTGTCCGCACCATCCGTACAGGAGACAGAAGCCAATGAAATTTCAGAAGCCGGGTATTCGTGGATGACCCCGATTCACAATTACCTAAGTAAAGGTGAGCTGCCGGAAGATGCCGGTGAAGCCCGGAAGGTACAGCTGCAGGCCTTGCAGTATACACTCGAAGATAACCATTTGTACCGCCGAACGTTTGCAGGCCCTCTCTTACGATGTGTAACACTTAGTGAAGCCTCGCATCTCGTCGAGGAGGTACATGAAGGAACGTGCGGCATTCACGCGGGGCCAAACCTGGTCGTATCCAAGCTCAGAAGCCTCGGAGTTTACTGGCCGGGAATGTACCCAATGGCGGCAGAAGTCATTAAAAAATGCATAAGTTGTCAGCAACATGCACCTAAAACTCTAAGACCGAAGAACGAATTAGTACCAGTTACAGCCGCGTGGCCTTTTCAGAAGTGGGGAATCGATATAGTGGGACCATTTCCAGAATCTCCCGGACGGATCAAGTTCTTAATTGTGGCGGTGGACTATTTCACCAAATGGGTGGAGGCCAAACCAGCAGCGTCAATTACCGCGGTACAGGTGAAGCGGTTTCTGTGGGAAAACATAGTGTGCCGTTTTGGTCTACCTCTCTATCTCATCACAGACAATGGTACGCAATTCGCGGATAGAACTATCCAAGAGTGGTGCGAAGAACTAGGGATAAAACAAGTTTTCGCATCCGTAGCACACCCACAGGGAAATGGCCAAATGGAAAGGATTAATCGCAGCATCGTAGAGGGTATTAAAAAACGAATGATCAGTGGCGCGGTCTCGTGGGTAGAAGCTCTTCCACACGTCTTATGGGCACACCGCACTATGCCCAAGACGAGCCACGAGGAAACACCCTTTGCATTAACTTACGGGCATGAAGCAGTGATACCCGCAGAAGAAATTCTTCCAACAGACAGAGTCCGCACTCCTCCCATCAACAATGAGGAATTACTACTAGAAAACTTAGACATGCTGGAAGAAAGACGCACCTTAGCAGCGGTCAAGGAAGCACGATACAAGCAGAAGCTTTCAAAGTACTACAACAAGAGGGTAAAGCCATGCACTTTCTCCCCAGGCGATTATGTCCTCCGGGATAACGACGCAAGCCACTCCAGGCCCGCCGGTAAGCTCGCTCCAAAATGGGAGGGTCCGTACGTCGTTAAGGAGGTGATGGGGAAAGGAGCCTACGCACTCCAAAGGCTAGATGGCACAGATGTGCCGAGGACTTGGAACGCCGCACAATTACGAAAATGCTACGTTTGACAGAGTAAGGCAAATATGCATTAACAAATATAGCCCAGAAATAGGTCATTTGTAAGAACCTACGGCGAGTTGTTATGAATAAAATGCTTTTACTCCGCATATTGTTCTCTTTGAAAAAAAAAAAAAAAAGACCACCAAACACTTAATAGATTTTACAAAGTCAAAAGTAATCGTTAAGTGACGTGGCAACAATAAGACAAGTTGGCTAAGTAACACAAATGGTTAGGTGACGACCTAACCCCCGCGATGGATGTCGCGTTACTTTAAAGCCCAAAATAACTTGCACGGCCAATAAATAATTGGCAAATAAACAAAGTTCAAAACAAAAATTCATAATTTCATTAATAAAGTTCCGCAGAACCATCCGTACACCCATACACCGAAAACATCAAAAGAACATAAGCCAACAAGGCTACATCGACAAAAACCCATGGAACTATCAGATATTAAGTAAAGACACTACAAGGGTGACATCAAAAGCTTCAAAGAAAACACAAGGGTTACTATCAGATACTAGTCTTCAGGGAAGAGCACCGAGCTCGTCATGGTCGTAGGGCGGGTCTCTAGCGGGGTCCACATGATGCTCTGTTCCCGCATTACCGTCACCCTCATCCTTCTCCTCAGCATAGCTCAAAAGATACTCCTTCAGCTCAGAAAATCCATCCGGATGAGACATGGATGCCAGGGTATCAAGGACAGGAAACCTCATTACCGCGAAAGTATCCTGCGCATCCCTTAGTCGCGCGGAGGCTGTGATGTCAATTCCTTCACACCGGTTCAGGGGGATCCCCTGTTCTGCAGCTGCATAACCCAAGGCAATACCTTCGTTTTTTCCAGAAATATCTGCCTAAGCATTCAGAGCAAGAAGATTATCCATGAATTCGTCACTGGAGCGAATGGCTTCGAACGCTAATGGTAGCCCATCTCTTATAACCCAGGTGTATTGTTTTTTCCACATCTCAGCTCCGGACTCGGCTAGATCCGCCCGGCTTTCCAGATGGGGTTTCTCTTTCTCAAGGTTAGACAAACGGGATTGAGCTTCGGCAAGTTCGTCCGCGCGCCTTTTGGCCGCGTCAGCTTGCGCCACCGCCTCCTCTCGGGCTCGCGACAACTCTCCCCGCAGAATCTCCAACTCCTTCTCCTTCGCCTGCTCGACCTGAGTTAATTTGGCTTTCAAGTTAGCCACAGCCTGAGTTTCTAACCGCAAAGACTCGTTGACCCGGCGGCATCCCTCTTCCCATTTCTGCACGGCCTCACTGTGGAGGTCAGTTTGCTCTTTGTTCAGCCTACCCAAACGAGCACACTCCGCTTTCAGTTCCTTCACCTCAGAGCGGGCATCCTTGCCCGCAGCTAACTGATCTTCTCTCTCTGTCCATTGGCGGGCAATTTCTACGGAAACGCTGAGGAGTCCCGCCAAATGGACAGCCATTTCATCGCTAAGAGATACCTTACCGGCCCGCATGCGGTCCTCTCTTTCAGAAGGGGGAAGACAGTTGGCCAAGAAATTTCGGCAAGTAGCCGGATCCCTAAGTCTGGAGTCCCTGTTAATAGCCCAGTCTGGGATGAATCGGTTGGATTGACTAAAAGAACCACGGACCTCAGACGCCGGCCGGGTGGGAATCTTCACAGTGGAAGCCGCGTCATCAATCACTTTCTTCCCCTCAGCCTTGCTTTGCTTCACAGGATCAGGAGATGGGGGTTTCATATTGTCTCCCTCGTCTTCCTCCTCCGCGACCGGAGAATTCAAAGATGCTTGAGGAGAAGGGGACGAATGAACAGGCGAAGCATGCGGCGGAGAATGTCGTTCTTCAGAATGAGCCACCTGGTGCTCCGGCACAAAAGACGGATGGTCCGCATCAGTAGTAGGGCGTGGCTCAGAGCTTCCACGTCCCATTCCCCAACCGATCCCCACGGGCGCTGCAACAGCAAACAAAAAATTAGAAACCAAGCAAATCTCGAGCGCGGCAAGGCTTAAGAAAAAAAAACAAGTTACATACCCGAAATGCGTCCTCCGGAACCACCAGCAACAACTCGTCTCTTGACAAGTTCGTATCGCTCGACCGTACTTTTCCTTTTCCCTCCCCCGCGGAGAAGTTAATAATGGACCCTCTGAGCTAGGACCGCTACCCTCTCCACTCCCACCAAGGTTAAGCGGCGTCAAGGGAGTGACAAGTTGCACTTCTGACCCTTGGCTTGATGCGGAAAAAGGCAAGGGGGGCGGAGTGACTCCTAAGGGTCCAGTCGCACCCTGAAGAACAGACCCAGTTGAAGAAGCGCTTGCAAAACCAACCGTGGGGGTAGCTACGGCGGAAGCAAAAGAGCTGGAACCAGAAGAAGGGTTGACAGGAAGATTAGACGCAGGTCGACGTCGGTGAAGCAGTGTGGCAGCATCCCCTGAATCAGAGTCACTCAGTATAACCGAACCGGTAGTATCCGGAGAGAGAAGAAAGGGGGAGATAACACCACCTGACGGCATTGAACTGGTGACAGGTGCACTGGTAGAAGCTCCGGTTGGAGGAGGAGGAAGGTAAAAGTTATCCTGGTAGCGAAGATGAAAGCTCGGGTTCCCATGCGCGGAAACCATGCAAACAGCTTTAAGGCCCGGAGGGGGAGGAGACAGCACAGCATTATACGGACTCACCTCTGTGAGGACAAAAGAAATAAAGAGGTTAGAATAAGGCAACACTTACTGGAAAATACCGCAAAAGGAAAGAAAAAGCTTACTTTGACCGTTCATAACATAGGCTGGGATTCGCTGGGGGTCCTCCCAGTTGCGGCTCATTCCTACGCTCAACGGGGCGTGCTCCTTGAGAACCTGGTAGGGCACCGGAGTCTCTGTCAGCAGATTGTAGTTTGGGTCCCCAGTGGGAACCAACACAGAAGGAGGGGAATCAACCAGGGGATTCCGCACGGATCGCATAGTTAGATCAGTGGGAATGATCCGCGCAGAAAGGAAGAAGAAGCGGCCCTTCCATCCTCGCATGCTTTTTGAAGGATTAATAGCATGAACACCCCCGCCACGGCGCTGGTTAAAGGAATACCAGGAGTCCTAAATCACCGGTCAAAAAAGGGTATTGAACAAACCTACGGAAGGCTCCAAATCGAGAGCGCGGCTGCAGAACTCAAAAAATATAACCCTCTGCATTCCGTTCGCATGAACTTGCGACAAGTGAAACCCATAAAACCTCAGGATTTTCACCAAAAACATCGTCACCGGAACTCGGAAGTTGCAGTGAGTGAACCATTCCGCATACATGGCTATCATGCCAGAAGGAGGGTTGGCAGCAGTTTGGCCAGGAGAGGGGTGGATAGGATTCCATCGCACAAGTTTATGCTCTGCTACAAGGTTAGCATAAGCATTCACCGATAATGTGCAGGGGATTCTACCCCAATCGGCCTCACCAGAAGAAGAAGACATGGCTCAAAGAAAAATAAGCAATGAGGAAATACGAAAAACCTAAACCGCCGAAAGGAAACCCAGTGGAAAGCATGCGTCATCCTGGGGTAATGGAAACGTCCTGTCCGGGAAACACGCGGCACGACATCACGTTGCGTCAGCCACGCTACAACACCTACATCTAGCCCACACCCCACGCCCCTAAGGGCGCGTGCAGAATGGACTGGGGGGACATGAAGAGGCCCATCATGCTTCACGGCCCAATCAACTCGGCCATAGGACGAAAGCCCAACATCCGGCCCTAAACCTGAAGCCCTTTTCCTAACTACATGACCGCACTTCTCTTGAAGCAAGAGAAGTGCGGATAAACACCACTTGGCACAAGTACAAAGAAAGAAAGGTTAGGGCCCAATAAGGAATGGGCCCCCTTAGGCCGTTAGGGTTGTTAGGACTTTATGCTATAAATAGTCAAGTACAACTCCCGAGAAGGGATTATTCTCTGACACTTAATTGTACAACATTCCATTAACAGAATATCACTATTCTTCAGTAACGTTGATTTTTTTTGAATTGTTTTTTGTAATAACTTTTTGCAACCGTAATAGATTAATATTCTTTTAGATTAAAACTTTGCTACTTGTTTTTGGTTCGGATGATTGTCATTGTATTTTTTATGATAATTATGCCAAAAGCTAGTAAAAAAGAATAATAGACAAAACATGAACGAAAAAATTGAAATGATGAAACAGAGTAAAAAAAAATCTTGATAAAAAACAAAAAAGATAAATGAAAAACTAATTTGTGATACATAATAAAAAACAAACAAAATGTAAAAAGAATTTATAAAGATAGTTAAGATGGATAAATATGAAATTTTAGAAAATTTTAAAGCTTTGGTAAAAATAAAGGTAAAATAATTATTTTATAATTCATTTTTAATAAAATAATTTAAAAGGGGTATACTCGAATCTTTTCCATTAAGGGATGGAATATATATGTAATTTTTATTTTGCATTAGGTAAATACATAACTAACAAAAAATGTGAAAAATAAACGTTAAAAAACACGAAGACTAATCTAAAAATAAAAAATAAATAGTCCCGATCTATTATATAAACGTATTAATGTTTTTAAAATACTAAAATTGAAAAACAAATCCAAACAAAATTAAAATAATTTATCAAGAAACATTTTAATAACATAAAAAAATTTAAAAAGTGATTCAATTAATTGACACCATTAATTTCATATCAATTATTAAATATAACAATGAAAATTAGAAGATGAATAGTCTTCTTTTTGTTTCTTTTAAATTGGCCATATATTTTGTGTTTCTTTACGTTTTCGGTCCCTCTTTTATTGTAAGATTTGCAGCCAGCCCTTTTGCCATTGCTTACTTCTCACGCGTGTATGGTTTCTTTGCAGCCAGCAATTCAGATTGCAACTGTTATAGCCTCACGCGTGTTCTGGTGACCCTGACGCGTGCATATGATTAGTGTACGTCTGCCCATTTATCAAGCTAACCTCTCTCCATCATTTATCACACCCTCTTTCTCTCTCTCATTTTTGTTTTAAACTAACTCCAGATCTTTATCTTTCTATCTCAAAGTTCTTCTATCGCTTAATCATATATAGGACAGAGGGCTTATTGCTATGGATTATAACGGAGACCGCACTCGGGACAACACCGTTCCTAATCGCGGACTATGGTAACATCGGTGTTGCATCCATGCAAGACGATTGGGTGTGATAAGGTATAATTTGGGGCTTTTTATATCCTTTTATAGACCAACCAGTTTCTGATAGATCGCTAGATGCATGCACTCGCATAATGTTGTTTTTTGCAGGCTATTTTACTGATGCGATGGATAACAATTTGTGATTTTTATTGTGCAGATGTGATTCGGGCTTTCTCAGTGAGAGGCAAAACGAACGAATGCAGGTAGTCGGGATATGATAAGGTTTTGGATACGTTATTCGCTGCTGAAAAGACTCTTAAAGCTGACTCCATTTTATGTAAATTTAAAGAAGAATGGATGTTACTGACAAAAGTAGCGATGCAGAAATTAAAATCTTGATCGGGTTCAATCGTTTGGGATTTCTTAACTACATGGATGCTATTTAGATAATGTGACTTAAATAACTGAAGCGAACTCATTATTTTGGGTTATCAACTTATCACTGTCAGCGTTGTCCTAAAAGTATTGCTATGTTATTTGTTTTTTTTATCACAAAGATTTGCACAAGAACCTGACCGGAACAATATCTTGAACAAATGTGAGATTATGAGTCATCTGCTATGTTTTGCATGATGTACTTTGTTGAGTTACTACTTACTGTCACATGCATCTCACTGTTTTGGTTTAGGTCTTAAAACTATTTTTTTATTGATAATTTTGGATGCAGGATTGTCATAAAGAGCAAGATCTGGGGTGAAGTATATTTTTTTTTAATAATCTGGTAATTTTAATGTGGGGTTGTTATATCATGAGAGAGGTGGCATAAAGTTGAAGGCTTAAAGAAAGAGTTAAAAACCCAACAAAGAATGGTCAAGAAAGTGTTTTCAAGTTGTAGGAAAATTTTGTACTCCTTACCTATAGATCCAGATGAACCGTAAGACACTAAATGAATCTTCATATGATACTTGAGATAGGTGTATTCAACACTAGAATATAATCTTGATATTTGTGAGATGACATGAGTTTTTCAATTTTTTATTGACAAAGTGAAGTTTCTTATTTAAGTTTTTGTAACTTTTTTTTAGGTAAATAAAATTCTTCTATAGGGTTATCCATAAATAGTATTCAGGTTGACCAGAAGATACGAATCCAGTATGATTACAACCTGAAGGCTCTTTTCATGGCTCTTTTCATGGCTCTTTTCATGTCTGATGCAGAATGATAAAGCATGCAAGTAACACTTACTTGCACATTTTGGTAACAATTTGTAAGACACAACTTGGCTAGCAACATTTAAATGTCTTTTGGTTGGACTGTATTTTGGTTGGACTGTATCTAACAACTTATAACACTGTCACTATCGTTGTCTATGCCATATATACATTTCGTAGTCTACCCCGTAGCAACGCGCGGGGTGGTCAACCATCTTGTTTATATTTATAAGAATATTATCACTCATTTAACTTAAATGACTTTTTTTTGGAACATTTAACCAAAGACTATTTACACCAGTTGTGTCTATTCCTAGAAAAAATCATCCCTGCAAATGGTCGGATGGAAAACAAGTCAAGCTCAGAGATAGAGCTCGTGACATTTCAGTCTCGAGTCTTATCCTCATCACTAATACCATTCGGCCAAATGACTGATGGTTTTAACTTAACCTGTTATAATATATGTTTTAAAAGTTATAATAGGGTAAACTCTTAAAATTACATTAGAGTGAATTGAAGAAAAATATTGACGTAAATGAATTGATAAGTAATGGTCCAATTCTATTATTCAATTTCACTGTAGAAGGATATGAAAACGACACTGGTGGCTAAACTGAAAACATGCCAAATTTCTATGTAAACTAGTTTTTAACCTACAGGGATGTTTGGTTCAATCTGTTTCATTAGGTGCTGAATGAATAAGTGTCTGGATGGTAAAGACTTGTGTAGAAAGCTGGATGAATAAGACATTTTTAAGGTAAATATCTTAGCGATTCAGACGTTTTTACCATTCAGAGGTTCCAAACAAACAATCTAAATCTGTGCGATTCAGATAATTTACCATTCAGACCTCATTAAGAGGTATACCAAACAGCCCCGTAACGTCTGCATTGCGGTGTGACACTACTACAAAAAAATAGCTGAATGATAAAATTCTATATGAATAGAAAAAACGCGACGCGGTACTACGGGTTAAAAAACAATTCAATGTATATTAATACATGAATTGATAAAATATATACTATACCGTAACATTGAAAGTATAATAATTGCACAGTTAAACATATGAAAAATAAATAAATAAAATTTGAACTTCCCGTTACTCGGCAAAGGCCAGACCAATTTGTTACGAAATCTAAAAAGGAATGACGATGTAATGGCATGAATAATGCCACAAATAAGCTAAAAGAAAAACATAACTATAAATTTCTAAATCACACACACCTATGTAAAAAAATTACTTATAGATAGTAACATATTGAAAACTATATAAGCCAATAAGTATTAATTAATTGGATTAAGGGTTGAAAGTATACCTTCGAATTCAGTGACCTCTGATGAGGCAATAGAAACTACTTTGCTCACAAAGTTTTCTCGCACAAATGAGAATGCCATTTGCTCCGATACTGTTACTTCTATTAGGTGTTCAATACACAACAAGGAGGAATTTATAAGTGTGCAAAAACTATCCTAAGGTAATCTATACTTGGAGTAAAGCTAAACTAATAATTAGATGGAACTGAAAACATCTTGTGAATGTGAAAATCATGTATTCAAAAAGGAAACAGATAATATAGACGGATAACAACTGTAATGACTAAAAGAAAACAACATGTAAAAAAGCGATTAATACGGTTACCAAGACAAAATTAAAGTAAACAGTAAGACCACTAATATTGATATCATACAGGCACTAAGAAACAACAAATAAGGAAACATATATAGACGGCCAGACGGGGAGCTCACCTATTAAAGAGTCAGAAGCGAATACTGAAAAAAGCGTGACAAGTGTGACACAATCTGCAAATGTAACGACAACATGAATGAAAAATGGAAGTTTACAAAATAATTAACACAATAACATCTTAAAAAACATACGAAAGTAACTCTAGTAAAAAAAATACAAACTTCTATCACTTTTGAGAGAACCTCAAAATGCTTAAAGGTTCTTTAAGTTATTTCTAGCATTCCTCTTTAAAAGATCCATCTTTAAACTACCGATTACTTGTTTCGAAATCGTAGATACTACAATGATTGTGATCAATCTAAAGAAATATGAATTATCTATGTGTTATTGTTACCCAGGAAGTACTTTTCGAATCTGTGGGTTTACCATTTTCAGTTTATTAATTATCGCTGGTGTAGTCAAAAGTAAATATGTAATCAGTTTCATAGATGCTGGTTTAAATCAGATAAATTGATTTTCTATATGCCAAAATCTTCAATGGGCCTAAGAAAGTAACATGTGTTTGTGACTAAAGGAATTTTAAAGTCATATGTTTCTTTTAACTTGTCTATGTTTTATAAGATTCAAAGTCCTGAACTTTCACACATGTGTTATCGCTAATCTATGCTTCATATTTTCAAATTGACTACCTCTCAAAATGTAAAACTTGATGCAGATTTTAGAGTAAATTACGGTTTTCGTCCCTGTGGTTTGCATATTTTACGCCTATGGTCCCTAGGCTTCAATTTTTACGGCTTTAGTCCCCAAAGTTTAACGGCTCGTTACGGCTTTGGTCCTTGAGACGTAACGCCATTAAAAAATTATGTTAAGTGTGTGTGAAAAGACCACAATACCCCTCTTACAAAAAACAAATATAAATTAAAATACATATATTATAAAAGAATAAAAGATGGGGCCCACTTTATCATCATCCCCATTTACCTCCACCAATTTCCCGTCCCTCGCCACCACCATTTCCGTCAACCACCACTCCACGATATAACCCCATCGCAGTCACCATTTACTCATCAACACTTATATCACTATCTCCGGTTAAATTGCAGACCAAAGCTCAGAAGTTACCTGTGACGTTGTCAGAAAATGGAGAACCGACGATGGTAAATCCGGCGGCGAAAATCATCGATAAAGCTATGACAGTCTAACCTAGATCGGAGTCCTGGAGACACTAAACTCGGTGGATCTGCTCAAACCACGGTAACGGTTTTGTTTATAGTTGTGAAATCGGAATCAATAAGAGTGGTCTTGGGTCACCGGAGTCGTCGTCATGGGAGAAATCGCCAGAGTCGTCATGGTGGACCATTGTTGCCACCGTGGCAGTCGCCGGAATTGCAGGATTTACAGACGATATCATCGGAATTCCAAATTTGTTCACCATCGACCTCTTTCTTGACCCATCGCAACCAAAACCGACCCCAGGGGTTTTTGATTTGAAACAGAAAAGGAGGATATGATTAGAGCTTGAAATCGAGTCGCTGGAAGGTTGCTAGGTCGCCGGTGAAGTCGCCGGATGGTGTAGGGTCTCCGGTGAACGACGGGGATCGGTGACGGTAACAAATGAAGATTAATATGAGGTAATAAAGATGAGGGTAATATCGTAATGGTGGTGGTGAACAATGATTCGCCGGAACGGAAATGACGGTCATGTGATGGTGGTAGTGGCGGTGGTTGAATAATGGTGGTGGTGGTGGACGAACATGTTAACGATGATGATGACCGTTATTTATGTTTTTTTTTAAATTTGTTTCTAGTTTATATTTATATTGTTTTTTTAAAGGAGTGTATAATGGTCTTTTCACACACACTTAACAGAGTTTTTTAACGTCCGTTAGCCCCAGGGACGACAGATGTAACGACCCCTAAACCTTAGGAACTGTAGGCGTAAAAATTGAAGCCTAGGGACCATAGGCGTAAAACGTGTAAACCACAAGAACGAAAGCCGTAATTTACTCTTAAAGGATATAACAAAAATGGTATCGATAACAAGCAGCCATCGTGCACGCGTATAGCGTATAATATTATACTGTATTAGAGTGCATGCTTATATATTTCTTGAGCCACTAATTAATCACTTCTGTACGTTGTTCATTCAATCATTTCAAATAACTACGCCACTACGGCAATTGGCAAAAGTAATTAAGAGCATGTCATGATGTTACGTTACGTATAATAGATGGCAATTTTGCGACTCAAAAAGTAGTAATATTTCTAATTGAGATATTAGAATAATTAAACTTTGATACCGGTTAGGGTTAGGAGGTGTGTAATGTACGTTTCTTCTATGATTTTTTTTATTTATTTTTATAGAACCTATTATGCTCATTTGTTCAATAGAGATCCCGGATAGAGTCCCTAGTGGGGTCCAAGGGATACGTTGTAAAGCTCACAGTGACGACAAAGCTAGCTAGTTACCGTGAATCTTTTTAATATTAAACATATTTTTGATGAGTTCAAAGTTGCTTCGAAATTGTTGGACTGAAGATCGAAAGGTTGCATGAAAATGAGCATCAATGGTAACGTACTAATCATTAGTAGTAACTGTGTGTTTTCAGTAGTAATTAGTAAATGATTGGTACGTAATGACTCTGTCAGTATTAAAGTTGGTTATCGGTAGGCAAGTTGGCAAGCGGTGGTAACTTTGTCCTTCGATAACAAGTGGTAGGCAAGTTGGCAAGCGGTGGTAACTTTGTCCTTCGATAACAAGTTAATCAATTGACAACTTTTTAATTCAACAACTTACTCGATCTAAAAACAGTAGTTGTGTCGGTCGCAACTCTGATACTACTAATATGTTTTAAATTATTACCGATGGATTTTCTAGTAATGTAACTACTGGAAATGCCAGTAGTTATAAACATACAACTAACTAATAATTAACACCAGACAACGTGTTATGTGTTGGTTTGACTCCTACATAAAGGAATTGTTTGATACCGCTTTACAATTATACCATATGAAAAATATATTGTTATCATATGATAACTATGTTAGGTACGTAAATATCACTATATAGTGTCGCCATTATGGTATCATTGATTGATGAAATAGACCTCCCTCATTCACCTTTGTCATTGTCTATCAATTGAAAGAACCCCGCTAATTGGTTATAGCATTCACAATTGATTCTTCATTTTTAAGATTTAGAGTTTTCTTCTTATTTTCATCTTCATCTCCATCTCTAGCTTCAATTTAGAAGTGGTCGGACAGAACAGGGAGGGAGGAGGGGTTCGCAAACACTAGTTCTTGGTTAGGCTCTGATTATCATACATGCTAACCGTCACTGCCCTTCATGTCTTCCATCATTTCTGTTACCGCCCCTAGTCACTTCCCCATCACTCTCACTACCGAAAAACTTCCCTGTCTGGCGTCGCCACGTTCACTCCACTCTCATTGGACTTGGCCTTGATGGCTATCTTACCGGTGATGTAAAAGCACCACCGCGAACCACTAGTGACGGTGATGCCAAGAAGACGAACCCCGAGTACACTACTTGGTTTCGCCAAGACCAAGTTATTTACAGTGCTCTTCTTGGCTCCTGTGCGGCTGACGTACAATCCATCATCGCGTCTACCAAAACCTCCAAGGATGCATGGAATCGTCTCTCCTCCAGTTTTGCGAGTTCATCACGGTCTCGCATTATTAATCTAAAAGCCAGACTCGCAAAGAACCCCAAGGGCTCCCGTTCGGTCACCACTTTTCTCAATGAAATGCGAAAAATCGCAGATGATCTTGCCATTGTCAACAGCCCTGTCACCGATGAGGATCTTATGGTCCATATCCTCACACAATTAGGCGACGAATACAACACCATCTCTGTTGCTCTAAAGGTTCGAGAGACTCCTCTCTCTTACTCGGAACCGTTCGACAAACTTGTTGACTTCGAACGCTCCCTTCAAGACGCTGCTCCGACTTTATCTCCAGTCGTCACTGCTAATGTTTCTCAGCGTCAACCGGGACGTCCTCAGCAGTCCCGTTCCTCGGCTCCGAACCAGATCCAGCACCGCAGCCAGCCTTCGGGCTCGTCTCAGCGACCTCCTCGCTATTCGTCGGGTGCTCGTTCCGGTGGCCCTATGATCTCACATACTCGTAACTCCAATCTTTTTTGTAACTATTGTCAAATACCTGGCCGTGACACACAAGAATGTCGCAAACTTAGGGCATTTCTACTTCAAAATAATATGCAGCTTGCTACTCCAAATGCATCCCTGGTTGCAAACATGGCGCAACACACTCATCCCAACAACATGTGGATGATGGATAGCGGCGCGTCCCATCACCTCACCCCCG
>JBCNJP010000027.1:34832846-34854445 GCA_039602395.1 Deinandra increscens subsp. villosa
TTAAAAATGAGATGTCTTTGAGTTTAAGTCTCACATGTGATAAAAAATAAGAGATCAAGAATTGGGTCACGGAGTTTCTCACCTATAACGAGTTTCCTTCTGATGAGGAATAGAGATGATCGGGCGGTACCAATGACCCGTCAATCATTCAAATTTACCATTAAAAAAGGTGATCACCATTGTCTACATACAAGCCAACTCAGCTTGGCTCAAATTTTTTTTTTCAATTTATAGTCATTTTATTACTACATATAACTTTGCAAGAACTAATCTTAATCTTTTAATAATTCGATTGAAGCTTACCTGCAACTGCAATCATGTATCTTATTTTAAACTTTCAACTAATTAAATTATTGCTATATAAACAAAAACCAACTTCTTCACTACGGTAACCATGGTGGCCACATAGTGTTATACTGTTATCTAGGTCGTCCATGTGGCTTTACAAATTTTCTTATGTTTTATATATCAATTTTAAAGCGTTTTTTAGTATAGTTTTACACTGTTGCTTTTAAATGTATAATTTTTTAGTCCGTGTTGCCGTCCTTTTTTTATTATAGTTTTTTTAAAGTGTTTTTCATGATTCTAGTTTAGTTTTACGCTATTACTTTTAGGTGTATAATTTTTTGTGGTTCGTATGGCTGTCTTTATTATTTTTAGGTGTATATATATTACATTGCATTATAACAATGTAATTCTTTTGTGTACCTGCTTTAGCCCGGCTGTAACGTCCGCCTAATTAGAAACTTGTTTTTAACTAATAGCAACATCTGAGTACTTTTGATGTTGTTGTAGATTTTGGATTGGATATGTTTTTATAGAGAATGCCACTTGCAATTGGAGTTGGTTTTATATGTAACTTATAATTTCGTGTTAGTTTTACACCATGTTACGTATATACAACTTCTGATATAGTTAGGGTGGTTGATTGTATTACATGTATATCGTTTTTTAATTGGTTTGGGTTTTAATTTGAACAAGACCGACGACCCGCCCACGTTGCATGGCGATGGTCATTTTCAGGAAGTTTAACTATGAGATCGTTTGTAGACAATTCAAGATATCAATCTTTTAGGAAGTTAACACATTTTACAATCATGATAAGAAAAAATACAATAACAATCTTACAATTACAATCTTATACATAAGAAATTAACTATAATCTAATGTCATCACAATATCCTTAATTAGTTAATCTCCAATAAACTCATCATGTTGTACATGATGTGCACCCAATTCACCTGCTACAATATCCTTAATTAGTTAATCTCCAATAAACTCATCAAGTAGTACATCACAATATCCTTAATTAGAGAACTTCACTTAGGCCCTGTTTGGTTACATCATCGCAATCATCATCACCCAAGTAAGGTAACTAAAACAGCTGACAAAGAAAGACCTTCCAAAGTAATGCGAAGAGCCAAGTTTCAAACAGAAGTAAGAAATTTCATATCAAACATCGCAACATCGGTACCTCGCTGCCTTCGCCTTCTTCTTCCCCGTGTCCTTCCCACGTCTGGTTCAGTCAGACGCTCGGTCAAACGTCCCGTTCCCGTTCAGACCTCCAGCCAAACGCCTCTGAATCAGCCTTCCTCTGAATCGGTCAGATTCAGAGGTTGCTTAGACGTAACCAAACAAGGCCTAAGTGACATTGAAACCAAAAGATTTCGACCTAACGACATCATGATGTTTGACAAGGCTCGTCAACATCTTCTTGTGGTGAGAGTTTAAATTCCACTAGCGACAAAAACAATAAAAATCATGCCGTTAAAGAAAAGACTTCGGTTGTATACAAAGGCAAAACAAGAAATTTTATTAAGCGGTAGCACATAAAAAGTTTTTAAAAAATATATATACCAACAATAAAAAAAGTATCTAGAAAAGCGCCTTAATAGTAACAGTCAAAGCATTATACATAAAAAAATAAACTGCAGACCCCAGGGGTTGCACCCGGGTTCCACAACAAAAGAGACAGACAATGGGCTTAATCCAATTTTGTTTAACATGTCAGGAGCCTTACGTATATATCCTACGCGTATATATGAAAAACATGTATAAAATCCAAATTTTTTTTTCACTTCGTATACGAATTTCAAATGTAGCACAGGATACCTGTGTGTAAAGGTTTGAATGATTCTGTATCTTTACATTAACCAAAGGAGAGAATATATACAATTACAATGAGGATTATAAGGAAACCCAATCAATCTAGACTACCTAAAAATATAAAAGATATACAGAATATTACACAATACATTCCTATCTAAGACACCTCCTCAGTCTGAGCGGTAGGGCAACGAACGCAGAGACTGGATTTGAATTTGAAGAATAGCGGCCTTGGTAGTCCCTTAGTGAAAGATATCAGCGTATTGGTAGTCTCCCGGAACATGAAGAACACGAATGGACCCGAGACGTACCTTTTCCCGATCAAAATGAATATCAATTTCAATATGCTTCGTACGCTGATGTTGAACAGGGTTTTCGGACAAGTAAACCGCAGAAACATTGTCACAATACACTAGAGTAGCTCGATGAATGGGCACATGCAGCTAGAATAACAAATTCCGAAGCCAACTCGTTTCTGCGACGACGTTAGCAACGCCTCGATACTCAGCCTCAGCGCTAGATCATGAAATAGTAGCATGTCGTTTAGAAGACCAAGAAATTAAATTTCGACTGGTGTATTAGCGGGCTTGCAGGTGGACATGTTGGCGCGTTTTAGAATATCTCCGGCATATGTTTCTTGATTTAGAAAAAGACCCCCTTGAATGTGTGTAACCGAAAAGCCCAAAAAATGATGAAGGATTCCCAGATATGTCGTGGAAAACTCTCGTTTGAGAGAAGAGATGATGCTGCAAAGAAGCTCATTAGTAGAAGCAGTTAAAATAATATCATCAACATATAGCAAAAGGTAAGCAAGATGATTGCCCTTTTTGTAGACAAACAAAGATGTGTCGGAGACAGTGCTCGTAAATCCACACTTCAAGAGATAAGTGGCAAATCGCTGGTACCAAGCGCGAGGAGCCTGCTTAAGGCCATAGAGGGACTTGCGTAGCTTGCAAACATAGTCGGGATGGTCTTTGCTCTGAAAACCGGGGGGCTAATACATGTAAACTGTTTCTTGCAAGTCACCGTGTAAAAACGCGTTCTTGACATCCAGTTGATGGATTGGCCAAGAATGAGAGGATGCAAGAGTAAGGACAGTGCGAATCGTTGCAGGCTTAACCACCGGCCTAAAAGTCTCGTCATAATCGATGCCAACCTGTTGAGTTTTACCATTCACGACCAAACGGGCTTTGTAACGTTGCAATTCACCATTAGCCTTAAACTTGTGACGGAACAACCACATACACGTATTACATGTGCATCAGGTGGTCGTGGTACCAAATCCCATGTTTTATTACCTATTAATGCATCATATTCGTCTTTCATAGCCGCATACCAGTATGGATCGGAGAGAGCAGAGAGGTGAGATTTTGGAAGTGGGGTGATGGACGAGACATGAAGATTAAAAGGGATTTTGGGTTTAGAAATGCCCATCCGAGAACGGGTCATCATGTGGTGGGGCGGGGGAGGAGGAGGTAGAGGCGGAGGAGTAGTCTGAGTGGGGGAGACCGGTTGGGGAGATGGTGTGGTAGTTGGTGGAGAGCTGGTGTCGGGTGGCGGAGTCGATGGGGGAGGAGCATGGGCCGGAGAAGGGGATGATATGGGATAAGAGTGGGCCGAAGGGGGGTTGGGTTGGGCTGTAGGAGACTGCGCCGTAGGGAGCTAGTGGGTAGATGGTGGCATGAAAAGAAGAGGAGATAGGTTAGCCTCAAGAGTTGAGTAATCGGGTGGGGTTTTGGGGGGGTTTTTGTTGGAAGGGGAAACCGACTCGTCGAAGGTGACGTGTCGAGATAAAAGCACCTTTCCGGTGGAGAGCTCTAGACAGCGGTAACCCCGGAAATCGGCCGGATAGCCGAGGAAAACACATAATGTGGAACGAGGTGCAAGTTTATGTTGTCGAGTAGCGGAAGTGTTGGGGTAACAGAGACAACCGAACACGCGCAGGTGAGCATATGTGGGGTTTCGGTTGTAAAGGGCAGCGGTGGGGGAAAGTTTGGTGAGAAGAGTAGTAGGAAGGATATTGTGCAAGTAGTTAACAGTGTAAATGGCTTCAACCCAGTACGTGGTTGGGAGAGAAGCATGTTGAAGAAGCGTGATCATGATCTCGTTGAGGCGACAGATCATGCGCTCAGATCTGTCGTTCTGTTGGGAGGTTTGAGGACAAGCGAAATGAAATTGTAACCAATGTTTGGAAGAAATTTTTTTAAATTGATGGTTATCAAATTCACCCCCTAAGTCGCATTGAAATGATTTAATCGACATGTGGTATTGGGTTAGGATATTTGTGAAATTGAACAAATTTGTTGAATGTGTCGGACTTAAATTTTAAAGGATAAACCCACGTACAATGAGTTTTGGCATCGACTAAAACCATGTAATATGTGTACCCGTGGTTACTTGTTATTGGGGAGGTCAAAAGATCACAATGAATTATATCAAATGGCAAAACAACATTATGCAATGAGGAAACAAAAGGTAATCGTTTATGTTTGGAAATTTGACATGAATGACAAAGTGACGCACCATGGTGTTTATTACATGGAATTAATTTATTCATAGACAAGAAATTAAAAACGGGAAGGCCCGGATGACCTAAACGGTCATGCCAAAAATCACGATCGAAATGTAGATTGAAAGCGGTGGCAACAGTGGAGAGCGGGTACAAGTGGCTGGAGCTGTCATGCCTCGTAAGGATCGTCCCATCCGTTAGATCCTTAACAGAAAATCCAAACGGGTCAAATTCAACGAAAACATTATTATCTATTGTGAATTGACGAACGGAGATAAGGTTTTTAACGATGTTAGGAGTATATAAGATATGATTAAGATGCAATGGTTTGGACGAGGACGATAGAGTGGAATTTCCCGATCCAAGAACCGGTATTTGCTGCCCATTACCAACGCGTATGGCATTAATAGATGAATTAAAACATAAGTTTTGAATCTTACCTTCATCGCCGGGGACATGAGAGGAAGCCCCTGTGTCCATGTACCATTCATTCTCCTGCGAATTAGTGTTCATAGCAGCAAATGTAGCACTCAAGGCCTCTGGGTCAAACTGGTTTAAATCGGTTAGGTTGGCTTGAGGAGGTTCCTTCGGTGCAGGAGGGTTACGGGACTGGGATAGCCCAGTCCGATTGCCATTATTGTTGCTGTTGGGCCAGGGGTAAGCCCAGACAGGTTGGGCCGGATAAGGGCAAGGGGAAATCCTTACATGGGCCACCAAGGAGGCCAATAGTTGGGCTGAGGAGAATTCCATTGGGGCTGATTATTGGACCACCGAGGGTGTTGTCTATTGTTCAAGTTTTTAGAAGGGCCACGGTTGCGCTGGTCATAGTTGGGGCGGCGGTTATTGCGATTACCACGCCATTGCTACGAGGCTGGGAGGGGCGGCGGTCAGATGATGGCGGCAACACATCAAGGGTGGCGGCGACTGGTGCAGGGGCCGACAAAGATTCTCGAGCGCTCTGCCGGAGTGATTCCGTCTGAAGCATATGGCAAGCGTTGTCCCATGTGGGCATGGTTTGGTTAATATACGAAGCCACCGTATCGTATTCAGCAGGAAGACCATGAACAAGTTGAAGTACCATCCGCTGATCGTTCATGGGACTGTCGACAGCGGTTAGTTGGTCAGCCAGATCGTTCAACCGTTGACAATACGCCTCGAGAGACGACATGGAACGGAGTGTAAGGGTTGTGAAGGCGTGTTCCAAGGCAGCGGCACGCGAACCCTTGTTGTTGAGGAAGATGCCTTTGACACGATTCCATGCTTCAAAGGTTGTGGATTTAGGGACTATAACACGACCCAAAAGATTGTCAGAGAGGGTGCCGTAAATCCATTGAAGCACGAGCGAATCCAGTTTGAGCCAGGCGGTGTATTCGTCAGAATCTTTCTCCGGAGCAGGGGTGCCATCGATGTGTTGGATGACGTTGTGAGCCTGGGCGTTGCCCGGACCTTGTCCTGAATGTTAGAAACGGTGTATGCGGTGTCGATGGCAACCGCCTTGCCTTTGTCGCCGGAGGTAGCCTTGTCGTCGACCATCGAGATGCTCGGAAGGGAAGGAAAAAAAAAACTGCAACAGGGGAGGGAGGACGAATTAGGCTCGTGATACCATGTAAAGGTTTGAATGATTCTGTATCTTTACATTAACCAAATGAGAGAATATATACACTTACAATGAAAATTATAAGGAAACCCAATCAATCTAGACTACCTAAAAATATATAAAAGATATACAAAATATTACATAATACATTTCTATCTAAGACTCTGAACCTTATATAGGTTCGCTCCAGGTATATTAAAAGGTAAAAATTGCTGGAAAAAATATATATAGAAGATGAATGTTAGATATTATTGATGAAATAGTATAAATCAAGTTTATGATTGTTACAAAACCGTCGATGTCCTTATAATCATATAATTTTATTTATGAGTGCTTCGTGACTCACAAGCGAAACCATGCGGGTAAGCGGTGGTATCACACGTGAGAAGGGTTTTTTAGATAAATCAAGAAGCGTGAGTAGAAAATGAATTTATGTGAATATCCTTTTTCTCAATTGATTCGGAAATTTATAATTAATTAGTGGTCGAATCTGAACCAGCCATATTACATCCTTTCTCATGGGAACAGTTGTCATTTATCGTTCTCTCGTTTTCATTTCAAAAGAGAGAGATAGAGACACATTCATCTTTGCACGGATTCCATAGAATGCTAGGAAGTATTGATTGTATGCATTAGGTTTGGAAAAATTGTTTGGTTGCATAGAAATGTCAATATACTCGTGATGATCATGAGCATATCCAACCATTATGCTAGAGGCAGTTGCGTCACATGACCTCTGGATTTGACATGCATATTTTGGAGTAGCGGATTCAAACAATGACATCAATGTTCTTAATCAATCCCCACTTTTTAATCAAGTCTTAGAAGGCAATGCACCGGAATGTAATTTTACAGTGAATGGGATGCAATACACGAAATGTTACTATCTTGCAGATGGTATATATCCCGAATGGGCTACACTCGTGAAAAAGACCTATCCACAAACTGAAAAAATGAGGCGTTTTAAAAAACAACAAGAGTCTGCAAGAAAGGATGTTGAGAGAGCTTTTGGTGTCCTTCAAGCTCGGTGGGGGATTATACGAGGTCCGGCAAGAGCATGGAAGTTAGAAATAATAAGCGATATAATGTATGCATGCATTATACTACATAACATGATTGTTGAGGATTAAGGTTATGCAATATCTAATTGGTCGCGTGAAGTGTTGGATATTATATGTACAGGCCCGACAATTTCTAAGAACACGACCCGATTGTGGCCTGTAAAAGTTACACTGAGGGCAACGAGAACCGAACACGTTTAATTAGTATATATATATTCATAACACATATTTACATGATTGTCTTTTAAAGATTTCAATGAGAAATGAAATGTAAGTTTAATTTTATAAAAAGTTCTAACATTAATAATCAATCTCAAAGTATCAGTTGTAATAAAGTAAAACAAAAGATTGTCCCTTTGAAGCTGAATTTCCAAGTCGTTTTAACGGGTAAGTTGATCCTCCAACCTACTTGACTTGATAATGATTCCAATTATCATTTTTATAAATTTTTTAACGATCCGTTGGTGACTTAACGAACAACCCGATCAACCGTTTCCACCAAATATACATCTTAACATGTTTGTAAATCATATATATATATTTTTAGAAATTATACAAAAATAGCTTGCAATTTTTAAGTCAAATGTGATATTTTTCGGCTTTTTACAACATAGATTAACCCGACACATTTACATAATATTTGATGTATATTTATATAACTTCTAGAAATAATTTTTCTCATAAAAATATATTTTATTGCTGTTAATAATTTATAAGTGCTCGAAATCACGTTTTTAAGCTAATTTTTGACGTTTTTATGACTAGTTTCGTGATATAAGTTATTTTTACTTATTTTCATCAAATCTTTTTATTTTTCTAAACCATAAATATAAATATAATTATTATTTCAGAAAACTAAATGTTTTATTATTAAAATATTTGATTTGTAGGACAAATTATTACTTTTTGGTAAAGAAAGGTTGTCTTTTCCCAAGTTTTCTAGACAATAGGTGTATTATAGTTTTGTATGTACTATATATATACATTCTCGATGCATGCATGTATGTGCATATATACCTACCCCTACCATACATACATGACCCATGAACTTATACATCACACATATATACATACGCATACACCTATGCATGTATGCATTCAAATTCAAAATACCCATGGATATATATATACTCATACGCACATATGCATGCATATATATATATATATATATATATATATCTACGACACACATGCATATATGTTCAACATTTCATCACATTTTACTTCAAAGAACAAGATCTAAACTTCCAAGACCCATACCAATCTCATACATATACATGCATTCGACATACATGCATATATATGTACATATGTATATTTTTGACTCATGCATGCATATATATATATATACATTCACGAATATACACACATATGCATATCCTTTTCATCTTTTTACTTCATACTTTCAAACTAGAACAAGATTTAACCTCCAAAACATAGAATTTCAAGTGGGTTTTTGAGAGTAACATTTTGGGTTCATCAAATCACCATTTTTCATGGATATAAATCCATGCATGTCATTTGATCTATTTGTTTTTAAAGATTCAAGCTTTATAACTAGTAGGAATCATCATCTTTTAGGTTTGGAGGATCAAACTCAAGTAAATCTCAAGAATTCTAGAGAGAGAGTAGAGAGAGAAAGCTTCATTACTTGGGTTTTTGAAGATAAATGGATGAAATGCATGAACCCTTGCTTGAATTCTTGAGTCTTGATCAACAAATCTTGAAAATCCTTGAGCTTTGTTTGAAGGCTTGATGATAGATGATGATGATGGTTTTCGATGAAGAGAGAGAGAGGGGGGGGGGGGGGGTTACGGCCGAAAATGGGGGAGAGAGAGAGAGAGAGTGTGAGTGAAGTGAGTGTGGTGTGTGTGTGTAGTTGTGTAAGCCCTTTTTATGTCATCATTGGTAATCATGGCCTACTATGTAGCCATGATTACTTGTGAAAGTTCTACAAGTAAAGGTGGCTATCAAGAGTACAATATCGAGACAAGTGTAAGGTCATATGTATATATATATATAGTAGTATTAGGTGATTAACTGGTATAATACTGGTATATCGCGGTATAATTGGTAAATTTTTCGACCCGAAATGTAGAAGTAATTATATGAAAATTAATGAAATTAAATTACGCTCGCAATGGTATAATCCAAAATAATTTTCGTCATACTTGATTTACCAGTTATTTTTATAGATATTCTTTTTCTTTTTGGTGGATACCGGGTTGATCATATCTTGCGTTGTCACCAACGTTTGTTAACGAAATATTTTTCACATGACGGCATTTAAACACTTATAAAATAATATTTATTTTTATTAAATTATGACTTGTAGTACGGGCATTCTAACCTGAAAACGTCAGGTGTCACAGTCACCCCTCCTTTTAGAAATTTCGTCCCGAAATTTTCGAATTCTTATCGGACGAAAACAAATGAGGGTACTTCTTCTTCATTTGATCAGCTCGCTCCCAGGTGTACTCAGGTCCGCGTCTCGAGTTCCATCTAACTTTAACTAGCCTGATCTTACTTCGTCGGAGCTTCTGCACTTTCCAGTCTTCAATCTCAACTGGTTCTTCAGTAAAGTTCAGTTTACTATCAATTCGCATCTCCTTTGACGGTATGATCAGCGCCTCATCGGAAAGACATTTCCTTAAGTTAGATACATGAAATACATCGTGGACGCCACTGAGTCTATCTGGCAGCTTCAGACGATAAGCAACGGAACCCACTCGTTGGAGAATTTCAAACGGTCCAATATATCGGGGATTGAGCTTCCCTTGCTTACCGAATCTAATAACACCCTTCCAAGGCGAGACCTTTAAAAACACCCTGTCTCCAACCTCAAATTCCAAGGGTTTCCTTCTGTTGTCAGCGTAACTCTTCTGTCTAGCCCTGGCAGTTTCCAAACGACTCTTGATTTTTGACACCTTGTCGGTCGTTTCCTGGATTATTTCAGGGCCAGTCAGTTCCTTTTCTCCAATTTCTGCCCAACAGAGAGGAGATCGACACTTTCTACCGTATAAAGCTTCGAAAGGTGCAGCCTTAATGCTAGCATGATAACTATTGTTATAAGAAAACTCTGCTAACGGTAGGTGAGTGTCCCAACTTCCACCAAAATCAATTACACAGGCTCTAAGCATATCCTCGAGTGTCTGAATCGTCCTTTCACTTTGACCATCGGTCTGAGGATGATATGCTGTGCTTAAATCCAATTTGGTGCCCAATGCTTTATGTAGTGATCGCCAAAATCGTGACGTGAATCGTCCATCCCTGTCTGAAATAATAGAAACTGGCACACCATGACGAGATACAACCTCCTTGATATATATTCTAGCGAGCTTTTTCATTGAATCTGTCTCCTTGATTGGGATGAAATGAGCTGATTTAGTTAGACGATCAATGATTACCCAGATGGTGTCATGATTCCGCGATGTTCGAGGTAATTTGGTGATGAAATCCATAGCGATTCGTTCCCATTTCCATTGCGGGATTTCTGGTTGTGTAAGCAGACCAGAAGGTTTCTGGTGTTCCGCCTTTACTCTGGCACAGGTAGAACACTTACTTACGTAAGTCGCTATGTCACGCTTCATGTTTGGCCACCAATAATGTTTCTTAACGTCTTTATACATCTTATCAGAACCCGGGTGAATGGAGTACCTAGATTTGTGAGCTTCATTCAGAATCAACTCACGAAGCTTTCCCAATAGCGGTACCCAAATTCGACCCATGAAATATCTAACATCATTGGTTAAGGCCAAATCCTTAATCATTCCTCGAAGATCCTCGTTTTTCAAATTAACATCCTTGAGAGCTTCTCGCTGAGCTATACGAATGTGCGAAATAAGATCGGATTGAATCGTCATTTCCATGGCTCTCACTCGCCTTGGCTTATCCCGTTCTTTCCTGCTTAATGCGTCGGCTACCACATTAGCCTTACCGGGGTGATATCGAATATCACAATCATAGTCGTTTAGAAGTTCCACCCAACGACGTTGACGCATATTAAGCTCTTTTTGATCGAAGATGTGCTGAAGACTCTTATGATCCGTGAAAGATTGTACATTTCGTGCCGTACAAATAATGTCTCCAGATTTTTAATGCAAAAACGACCGCTCCAAGTTCGAGATCATGGGTGGTGTAGTTCTTCTCGTGCGTCTTGAGTTGTCTAGATGCGTAAGCGATAACTTTATTCCTTTGCATTAACACACACCCAAAACCCAATCTAGATGCATCGCAATAAACTACAAACCCATCGCTTCCTTCTGGAAGAGATAGAATAGGAGCACTACATAACTTCTGCTTTAAACATTGAAAAGCATTCTCTTGACTCTCCGTCCATACGTATTTCTTATCCTTTTGTGTTAATAAGGTTAACGGTTGAGCTATACGCGAGAAATTCTCAATAAACCTTCGATAGTAACCGGCTAACCCTAAAAATTGACGGACTTCAGTTGGCGATTGTGGTGCACTCCAACTCTTGATTGCTTCGACCTTCGCCGGATCAACATGAATGCCTTTTTCATTAATAACGTGTCCCAAAAATTGGACTTCTCTTAGCCAAAATTCACACTTTGAGAACTTAGCATAAAGCTTTCTCTTTCTTTAACATTTCCAGAATCTAACTCTCAAATGTTCCTCATGCTCCTCCTTGGTTCGTGAATAAACAAGTATATCGTCGATAAACACTATCACGAATTTGTCCAAATAGGGTTTACATACTCTGTTCATGAGATCCATGAACACTGCAGGAGCATTAGTTAGCCCAAATGGCATAACCACAAACTCGTAATGACCATAGCGAGTACGAAAGGCAGTCTTCGGTATATCTTCTTCTGCCACAAGCAACTGGTGATATCCGGATCTAAGATCTATTTTCGAATAGAAGCTAGACCCCTGAAGTTGATCAAATAAATCATCAATTCTAGGAAGAGGATATCGATTTTTGATGGTGATTTTGTTCAGCTCACGATAATCAATACACATACGAAATGATCCATCTTTCTTCTTTACGAATAAGACTGGCGCTCCCCATGGTGAAAAGCTTGGTCTTATAAATCCCTTATCAAGAAGCTCTTGCAATTGCTGGGCTAATTCCTTCATTTCTGATGGTGCCAATCGATAGGGTGATCGGGCAATAGGAGCTGCCCCAGGCACCAAATCGATTTTGAATTTGACTTGACGTTCAGGAGGTATACCAGGTAGTTCCTCAGGGAAGACTTCTGGATAGTCTTTCACTACTGGTATATCTTCAATCCTTTGCTCCGCATCCTTTACGTCTATCGCCTTAACCAAAAACGATGGATAACCTTCCTGCAAGTACTTTCTAGCCTTCACGACGCTAATAATCTTCAAAGTAGGATCTCGTTTTTCTCCCCGAATGGTTAACACTTCCTTATTAGCAATTGGTATGCGAACAATCTTCTCAAAGCATACCACTTCAGCGCGATTTTTGGATAACCAATCCATTCCAATTACAATATCGAAACTTCCAAGGTCCACGGGTAAAAGGTCAACACAAAAAGAGTGGTTCTCGATGTTCATAGTACACCCCTTAATTACAGTATCTGCCTCTATTTTCCTTCCATTGGCTATTTCTATGATGTACTTATTTCTTAACTTGCTAGGTTTAATGCCAAGTAAGGGTTCAAACTCTTTAGAAACAAAGCTTAAATCAGCACCCGTATCGAATAACACAGAAGCGTATTTATTGTTTACGAGAAACGTACCGGTAACAACAGATGGTTCTTCCTGAGCTTCTTTTGCGTTCATCTCGAACGCCCGTCCTCTCGCACCTTGGTTCTTCAGCTTGGGACATTCCCTCTTGAAGTGATCAGTAGCTCCACACTCGTAACATTTATGGCCAGAATTGGCACCTTTCTCTCCGGTCCGTGATCGGCAATAAGGAGTGTCATGACCGTAACGACTGCACTTGGTACAGTATCGACATGCCCCTTTGTGATGATATCCACATGTTCCGCAACGGGGGTACGAGTCAGACTGCTTCTTTTCTTCTGAGGAGTTTGCCGCAAATACCTTATGAGTCTTCGGATTCGACCTCCTCCGATCATCATTGCTTCCCGACCACTTTCTCTTAAAACCAGGCCTCTTACCATCATCAACATTCTTGGGAACAGACCCCATTGGCGACTTTCCTCCTAATAGACCTGCCCTCACAGCATCATCCGTCAAAGAGTGTGCTAGAGTGATGGCACTGCCAATGGTCGCCGGGTTAGCGGAGGTAACCATTCCCCTAATTTGAGGTGCTAGACCCCAAATATATCTCTCAATCCGTACATAGTCTGGGGTTACAAGCCGCGGTACCAGCTTTGCTAAATCATTGAAGCGAGTCGTGTACGCCTTAACGTCCGCTCCAACCATTGACAGGTTCCAAAACTCGGTTTCTAATTTCTGTACTTCAGTGCGGGGACAATACTCCTTCATCAGCATCTCCTTTAACTCATTCCAGGTCATTCCATATGTTGCAGCTTCACCAAGAATCTGACGTTGAGAGTTCCACCATGACAAGGCATTATCGAGAAAAGAACAAGTGGCATATTTTACAATCTGATTTTCCGCACAGTTGCTAATAGCAATGACGGACTCCATCTTTTCAATCCACCTTATTATCTCTAACGGACCTTCATTTCCAGTGAAAACTTTTGGTTGGCAACCCTGAAAAGTCTTATACGTGCATCCTTGATTTCCTTCCGGTTGACCATTAGGCCCTGCTCCTCTTAAACCTCTGCCGCGTCCTTGATTGATATTTTGGTCGTTGAATTGGCCTATAGCGGCTTGCACATGTTCGGCTATCATGTCGGCCAACTCAGCCGCTGTGGTGGGAAGGGCAACACCACGTCCCTGGCCGCGTCCTGCCATTTTCGTAGATAACTTCTATACACCACATCAATAACAATTCAGCAATAGGAAGATAAATATCAATCATAAAACAATATACACCATAACAATGACAATAGGAAGACAAACATCAATCACAATGCAATTGCATAAGCCATAGTCAAACATTCCACTAATCATAATCATAATATCATCCATAGTTAATAAGTTCCAAGGAAATTACACTGAATTACGAACAAAACCAAAATTTGTCAATCTATGACTAACTATCAGTGCTAATTCCTTCAAAAATACTGGTGCATCTAACAAGTGATCTAGTGATGAGGTCCACCACTACCGCCTCCACCAGGCATCAAAATCTGTGACAACATGGTCAGACAAGCAGCTACCAGTGCCATGGCAGTGTCTGCCTGTCCCTGAGCAATGGCTGCAGTCTGGTAGGCCGCTGCCACACTCGCCTCAACGGCACTGGTCCGATGGCGCAGCGTGTCCAGATCATGCTGCTGCTCCATCGACCAAAGCTCCTGACCTAGAACCCTGTCGATCAACCCCTGGTTGATCAAATACTGAATATCAAACAAACCAGACAGGTGCTTGGTGTCTGCCACCAACTCATCAATAACCGGGATCTTCTCCTCCAAAGTGGAGGTACGATCCTGTAGCTCAGCATAACGGGCCATCAGCAGCCCCAACCTAAAATCAGGAGTCTCAGAGGCTGGTCCTCGGGAGGACTCACCTCGCTCAAATGTGGATACCACCGCATCCACAGCTACTGGAACAGTAGGACAGGTCACCCCATCCGCCTGCTCCTCAACTAAACCTGCTACAACGCCAGTACCAACAGCAGTACCAGCTGGAGTCCCCCGATGCCGTCTCCGTGAGTAGACCAGACCGTATCGGCGTGGCCTCTCAACAATAGGGGCACCCGGTATAATGACTCCAGGCGGCGCATCAATCATCTCCTCATCACTGTCATCAAATATCCAACCGTTGTGCTGGTTGTTCTGACAGTCACAACCCGCACCTAATCCCAACATATCGAAACCTGACATCTGTAACATACGAATATCCGTACAAGTCTGCTTAGTCATAATTAAATAAAGATTCAAATAATTAAACAAATTTGTACCTCATGGATGGCAAGTGTTGGCGTACTTTTTCCGTTGTAGACTAGGTATTACTAGTTCACTACAACCGTTGGCTCTGATACCAACTTCTGTAACACCCCGAAAACCGCAGCGGAAGACTTAACGCGGATGGTGGTAACGGAAGTTGGTACCCATATTAATTAATTGGCGACACGTTTAAATAATCATATTTTAGAAAAATATAACTTGAGGAAAGACATGGCATCATAATTATTGAGTTAAAACATCATTCGATTACAAACCGGGGGTTACGAAAAACTTCACAAATTTATTTAATTAAACATGATACCAGACCTCAAGCGGTCCCAACCAAAACATATTTTTATCAGCCAACGTTCGCCAACTCCAACACGAGCCTCCATCCATGCCATGATTACAACCCTGAAAATATGCCCAAAATAAACAGTCAGCATAAAGCTGGTGAGTTCCATAGAGTTTTTAAATAAAATCACTCGGCGAGCCATGCTCCCGGAATAAATAATCCAACACCTCATCCGGTGTTAATAAATACCATTGACATAATTATCATGCAATACCCCTTATAATGACTTAACGTAAATTAGCTAGATTTACGATAGTGATCTAACCATTGAGCCCATAATCAAACCAAAACATCCACACGCCCCTTTCTATTTATATTACCCCAATCTAGAATACGACCAGCGCGACTGACCAGGGGCGGGTTGTCACACCCGATAGATCTATCAATATAAACAGCGGCCCCATTACCGGAGCTAATGATTATGGCATAATAAATAAACAGCGAGGGACAAATTTAAACCAAACTCAAGGTCATCACATGTCAATTATAAGATTCATGCCATCTTTAATTATATCAATATAAATAAACCAGGCATATTTTCCCCCAAAACGTTAAAATAGTAAAAGTGGGGCTATGGAAACTCACAGTGATATCTCGTAGATTGAATTTTTAACCGTCAATATAAAGCCCTAAATAATTCATAAGGGACATGTAAGAATTTCCAAGTCGTTTTAACGGGTAAATTGATACTCATACGCACATATGCATGCATATATATATATATATATATATATCTCTACGACACACATGCATATATGTTCAACATTTCATCACATTTACTTCAAAGAACAAGATCTAAACTTCCAAGACCCATACTAATCTCATACATATACATGCATTCGGCATACATGTATATATATGTACATATGTATATTTTTGACACATGCATGCATATATATATATATATATATATATATATATATACATTCACGATATACACACATATGCATATCCTTTTCATCTTTTTACTTCATACTTTCAAACTAGAACAAGATTTAACCTCCAAAACATAGAATTTCAAGTGGGTTTATGAGAATAACGTTTTGGGTTCATCAAATCACCATTTTTTTCATGGATATAAATCCATGCATGTCATTTGATCTATTTGTTTTTAAAGATTCAAGCTTTATAACTAGTAGGAATCATCATCTTTTAGGTTTGGAGGATCAAACTCAAGTAAATCTCAAGAATTCTAGAGAGAGAGTAGAGAGAGAAAGCTTCATTACTTGGGTTTTTGAAGATAAATGGATGAAATGCAAGCCCTTCTTTGATTTCTTGAGTCTTGATCAACAAAGATTGGAATTTTCTTGAGTTTGTTTGAAGGTTTGAAGATGATGATGATGGTTTTCGATGAAGAGAGAGAGGGGGGGGGGGGGGGGTTTCATGGCCGAAGAGAGAGAGAGAGAAAGGGGTGTGAGAAAGTGAGTTGGTGTGTGTGTGTAATTGTGAAAGCCCTTTTATGTCATAATTTGTAATCATGGCCTACTATGTAGCCATGATTACTTGGAAAGTTCTCAAGTAAAGGTGGCTTCAAGAGTACAAAATCGAGACAAGTGTAAGGCCATGTGAAAATATATAGTGGTATTGGGTGATTAACTGGTATAATACTGGTATATCGGGGTATAACTGGTAAATTTTCAGTCACAAAACGTAAAAATATTTATATGAAAATTAACGGAATTAAATTACGCTCGCAATGGTATAATCCAAAATAATTTTCGTCATACTTGATTTACCAGTTATTTTTATAGATATTCTTTTTCTTTTTGGTGGATACCGTGTTGATCATATCTTGCGTTGTCACCAACGTTTGTTAACGAAATATTTTTCACATGACGCCATTAAACACTTATAAAATAATATTTATTCTAACCTGAAAACGCCAGGTGTCACACAACCATACAGATTTTCAAATAAACAGATCGGACATATACCAGCCAAAGGTGCACTAAGTAACTAGTTTCTTTGGAAGAATCATAATCCGATAAAAACCTCCGGATATACGGAAAAACCTTCTTACAACCACATCACGGCTACAAACGACAAGTACCGGAATAAAACTTAGTTGCTCATAAACCAGCGACGGCTGCGGTAAACGCCCCGCCGTCGTCGGCAAGATCATCACAAAAACCCAACCATACAAAGTTCCAGCTAAACAGATCGGATAAACAGCCGTCATCATCCCTCTAGAAAACCCTAGCCGTCGTCATCACTCAAATCCATGAGCTCAAACAGCGATCGTTAGAAAGAGGGTTTTTAGAGAGAGAAACAAACACCAAGACAAATCTGAAAAGAAACCTTAGACGCCGAAGGCATCGTTTGCTAGTACCGTCAAAAGCTCACAGAGAGCTACGAAATGCACACCGGAAAATGAAAGCTTCATTTAAGCGATCGAGAGAAACAACAATGGAAGCTTTAAGCAATAAAGAGAGATAGAGAGAGAGAGAGAGTGAGAGCTTAAGCAACAAAGAGAGAGAGAGAGAGAGAGAGAGAGAGAGCAGACAATGAAGCGGCGGAGAGAATGCAGAAGGTAGAGAGTTTTAAAACTCTCGAAACCCCTAAAGTGTCCCACAGTAAATACAAAACCAACGACTTACAAAACCACCAACTTAAAACCGAAAAAGACAGGGGTATAAATTGTCAAAATCACAAAGACTTGTGGCTAAACTATGAGAAACAAAAAGGTTTCCTATTCAACTTAGAAATTACATTGTATTATATATAAATTTATTAATAATAAAAGCAGAAATATAATTATTAATTGATAATAATTATTTATCGATAGAATAATAATATTGATTATTATAAACGTTAATTAGATAAATTAGTTTATTTAATTAATGTGGTGGATGGATAATTATTGAGGTTAAATAAATCTATTTATTTAACTGATAATGATAATTATCCTTATGGATAATCATAGTTTAAATAAATTAGTTTATTTAAGGATTATCTAGAAAACTGGATGGATAATTGAGAGAGGTATTTAAATCAGTTGTGGTTTATCTACAACTAATTAAAATATAAAGAGATAAACCAAACCAGTTGTAGAGTTATCCACAAACTGGTTGGTTATATAAACAAACCTGAAATTCAGATTTTAGGTTACAACAGTTTTACAAGAAAAACTCAACCTCTCTCTCTCGCGGACCGCCGACCGCCGACCACACTTAGCCCGCCGCCGCCGCCGTTTTCCGGCATCCCCGCCGCCGCGATCCACCGTCGGCGACCGCTCCTCGCCACCGCTATCCATCCGATATCCACCTCCGACGAACCGCCGCTGCCGTCCACCGCCAGCCGCAACCGACCACCACTGCATCGCCGCCTGACCGCCGTTGCACCACCATCGCACTGCCGCTGCCTCTGCCGCACCGCCACATCCCGCCGCCGCAGCCCCGCTGCTCCGCCGCCATTCATCCGCCGGTTTCCCGGGATTGTTTTTCACTGCGTTTTTCTGCTGAGGTTTTGAACCGAACCCGAGCTTGCTTCTCCGGTAAGTTTTCGCAACCCTAGCGATTGTCTCGTTGAACCTCGGTGTCTCGAGCAGTTATCCGAGACATCCGAACGTTCACAATCTAAACACTTTTGGTTTAGATCGAATCATAATAAAATCATAATATTTATTATGATTATCACATAAATTATTATATTTATTTATCACAATTTATCTGATTTAAATATTTAAATATGATTTAAATATAATATAAATATAATATATATATATATATTGAATTATATATATATATATATATATATATATAGTGTTTGCATGTTGATGATTAGATCCTGTTGATAATTATATATCTCGAATTATATATATATCACTCGGTTAATAAAATTAAAATTACTACCCGTGACCCGAATACCACTGGCGAATCCCAACATAAAGATCACGAGGACGAACCACCGAGTTATGAATATGGAGCCCCATTAGAGTTTCCACGACAACTTGAAAGATTTAAAAGTTTGCGTAGTTAGGAAGCTCATCAAGCACTTCGAAATGATCTAATGGAACATATCTGGTCCATAAGAGACTTTTAATTTTATTTAGCTATTTTTAGTTATGTCAAAATTTATTTTTTTGTATCTTTTAATTATGGAATTTTTGTTGTAGTGTTTCGGTTCTATTTTATGCAATGTTTGGTTTCTAAATTGATTATTCAATATATATATTATGTAATATTATTTTTTTAAAGAATAAAAATATAATATATTATTTGTTTAAAATGCAAATAATCTAAAAATAACTTGATTATTAAAATAAATATAAAAGTAGTGATGATGTGGAAATACAAGTATTGGTAAGAATGTTAGTAGGGTTGGAGATAAAAGAGTGTTTTAAAAAAAAAAATATGATGTGGCAAATGACTAGATGCATTTATGATGCATTTAGCTCTTTGCATTGGAGGTGGTATAACAACAATGAATGCTTAACGTCTATATCGTTGGTTTGTCATTTATAAGAGCATTCATAATGTGAATGGAATCTTTCACTTTCTTATCTATTAGAGTTAGCTTCGTTTTTGGTCTTCGAAGTTTACAAGTTTTCTCACTTTCAGTCCAATTTTAAAAAATAATCAATTTTAGAGCCTCACCTTTGGTTTTTTTCTCAATTTTGGTCACCTTAAAAAATTCATCCAAATTAATCGTTAAAATGAAGGGCGTTTATGTCCAAATTAAACTCTAATTCACCAATTTAAAAGGGAATTCGGTCTATCTAAAGGTGAATAGAGTTCAATTCGGACATAAATGTCAATTCATTTTAACAATTAATTTGGATGAATTTTTTAAGGTGATCAAAATTGAGAAAAAAACCAAATGTAAAACCCTTAAATTGATTATTTTCTAAAATTGGACTAAAAGTGAGAAAATTGGTAAACCTTGGGGGCCAAAAACAAAGTTAACTCTATCTATTATTTAACCGCTAGCGAGGTGCTCACGTGATACGGCGAGAAACACAACAAGCTAATATAGATACCAGTAAACGATTGAACAATTAATTTGGAGTGCATTACGGTAATTAGCACGGTCCTTGTATGCACATAAACGGTTTAAAATTAAACAATTAATTGCGTATATTTTAATCATAGATTATTCATAAGTTTGTTATTGTTCGTTTTAACAAAACATGTCTAACTTATTTATACGTTTATTACTTCCATTTAGAGCATTCATAGTCTATTCTCTGAATTTTTATGAGTGTAGTACATGAAATTTAAGGTTTTGTTCTTTGAGTGAAGTAGAGAGAAAAAAATTATTGTTCATCTCCATATTTTGAGGAAACAGTGTATATTTTCTATATTTTTAAGTGGTTGTGAGTGAAATGGAGAGAAAATATAATGAAAAGAAGAGAAAAAATATTATTATTTAGTTAAATTATAGGGATAAACCGATAAGGATAATGAATAAGTTATGAATGCTCTTATACTTAATTAATGAGATGATTTTAAAAACTCATATTCACCCTCAAAAAACTCTTAAGATTTTATGTAGGGCATTTTATATTAACACATAAGGTTTGATAGGCACACATAAACCCTTGATCGTGGGTTTTTAAACGGTCAAAAATCTTTTTTTTTTTAAATTTTATAATTGTTTTAATTATGTCGTTTATATAAATATTAAAATGATTTATTCACCATAACTAATAATAATACTTAAATGAACACAATAGTGTCTAAAATAATAAACTTTGAGACTCATAGTATTTGCCGGGACGATCTCGATGTCTTCTCGTTAAGTCTTTGTCTATGTTGGGTCCCCACGAGTCCACGACGCATAGTTTTTTTTTTCATTTTCATAAATCTTTAAAACAATTTAAAAAAAAATTAAAACGATTTCCTAACGTTTATATGAAAATCCCTTTAAAACTTTTGAAAATTAGAATCCATAAGCTGTGGGGACCCAAACACCGACAAAAACTTGACGAGAAGACATCGAGACCGTCCCGCCAAATACTATGAGTCTCAAAATATATTATTTTAGGCACTATTGTGCTCGT